>BPTQ01000001.1:13210333-13690219 GCA_019973895.1 Chrysanthemum seticuspe
TAAACTTGTCAGAAGTCTTACTGAAGTTCGTAGCTTGTGATCCAAGAATCTAGTTTTACAAAACTACAGCCCAGATTTAACAAAATATCAGATGAAATTACTGTTAAAATGGCAAGTTGATTAGATGAGACCGTTTCAATGAAAGAAACCATGAATATCTTTGAGACTTCAATCTTTGCCCACAAGACAATCGGAATAGCACAACCCGATTCTATGATTCGTAATATCATTTATGTCTAAAAAACTAAGAGCGATTTGACTGATGTTTACATTGTTTGTTAGCTTAGCGTGAAACACAGAGTACCTGGTGTTTCCCAATGAATCATTCTTAACAAAACATAAACTTTTTCAAACTATCTTACTAACAATAAAAGTTGTACATATTTTGTACCTGCAGAGCAACTTGGGAAGTTGTTCGAAAACTAGAAGTATGAATCCAGCACAATCCTTGTAATTGTCTGTCAAAAAGAAGCCAATTTGCTTTTCACTTAAAACATGCATAAGATAAACCTTCACACAGAATTTTTATTATTGTCTAGGTGCAACAATAAGAAACCTTTTTCTGATACACGAAGTAAAATCATAAATATACTAGCTAGATACCGTAGATAGTCCTTTTACAGTGGCCAAAACTCGAGGCCACATAAAATGAGGCCAGATAAAGGTTCTTCAAGACTTGTAAATCTCATATTAATCGGAAAAGAGTCATTCTCAAGGTCACGAGTTGAGTTAAATTTCAACAGTTGAATCTCCATCCATCCATCTTCTCTTTGTTTTGGAACCCGAGTAAAATCATTTATATTCAATGGGCTTGGGGTAATAAAATAGAAAAATTCAGCCTTGTTATTTTCTTGGTGGATTAAATCTCGTACTTTCACCGGACAATGCAGCCCTTGGCAATTTTTTGAAATCTTGAACACAATGTTGCAAATGTACTCTGTATCGGGTGATAACATTTGACTTTCAATTGTGGATTTGATATGAAATACTTGTTGTGGTAAAAGCTCACACACCTTCCGAAATCTGCATGCGCGACATATATAATATGGTTACATACGTCTTAAAAATATTCATTTGGAGACACAGAAAACTAAATCCATATGGTAAAGCTTTTCAACCATCTATTCACATAAATATTTTATTTAATAATGTATATTTAGGTTAGCTTTAGCTGTTAATTAATAATGTTCTAAAGTTTGTTTAGAAAATCAAACCTGCAGTGAATTGATCTTCTTGAACGATAGAGAGTCTCGTCAGAAAATTTGAATATAGTTGCCTTTGCAGAAAGCATGAGAAGTTTCTTCCCGTTTACTTTGCCCAACCAGAACATGTCCTCAGAGTTTGTGTACTTCTTAAATATATCTTTAAACTTAGTTGGCAAATGTTGCAGTGGATCCACGCTGAAGTTGGATTTGAAGACTTGCGGGGCTTCCTCCAACTTTCGAATGTCTTCAAGTTTCACCTGTATAGAAATCATGTTATAACATGTAACTAAGAATTTGTAGCCATCAAGTTCGCAGTTTCGCAATACACATCTTCCACGTCATTTCTTTAAAAAAACATTTAAGACTGACGTGGTAGATGTGTATGACAAAACTGCGAACTTGATGGCTTTAAAAAATTCATAAGGTGGAAGTGGTATTGGGAACAAGAGCATTAGAAAGAGGATTATGTTGAAGATCCATATGATGACTATGAACGCGAAGATTCAACTCAAGAACAACTGGCATTATGTGATGCGTTTGATATTATTATTGGTAGTCAAATTAGACGTTAGTTTATATTTAGTGTTTAGTCAAATGTATTCTAGTGGGTAGTCGTTTGTTTCCTTCTTATTGGAATAGTAGTGTCTTGTTATGTTAGCTTTACCGCCTATGTAACGGGCTGAGATCGGGATTCATCCGCATCCTATGTACTTAAACGTTTTTTAGAGTATATGTTCACCAGGTGTCAAAACTTTTTACCCAAGAAAACAGCCCTTAGAATCTATACTTTTTTTTTCTTCATACATCCACAAGTTTTATAAAATATAAAGTACATAGCAAAAACCATCCACGTGGTTTGCCCAGGCGCAATCCCAATAACATCAAAAGTGCAGGTATAGTTCATATGGGGAACCATTGGTTCAATTTTCGTCCCTTGCCAAAGTGAAATGAATGGCATACCCATATTTGACTTTTTTTTTTTTTTTTTTTTTTTTTTTTTTTTAGCAAAATGGTATTTCAGACGTTTAACTTTTGTCCAAGACAAAAAGTGAACCAAGAGTTCCCTAAATCAAACTGCGCCTGCACTTTCAAAGTTATAGTGATTGCGCCCGTGAGTTGGACAAACCATAAGGACGGTTTTTTCCAGTTTACTCTATATTGTAAACACTAATTTAAAACACAACAGAGGAATATATTTAAATTTACCTTCTCAATGGCTCGAAATTCAATGCCTTCAACATAAATCGCACCATCTCCACACTGGTAGGTTGAAAAGCTCTCCAGTAGAAACTCAAACACTACATCCTTTTTCTGCTTCGAGTATCGGTCCAACTCAATCATCATCCACTCTTTGTCTCTCCATGTTGCAAAATGTGCATGTTGACTTTCGTTCCCCTTTTTATACTTAAGGTTAACATACACAGGGTTACTAGAAAAATTCCGTGAATCAGAAAATTTGAAGACTAAAAAGGCCCCGTAATAAGCATTAGGAGATGAAAATTGAGGTTTTGTCTTAATTTTGATGTTCAAGTTGGAAATATCGAACAACTCCACTGATGTCTCAAACCTGCACATATTATTCTGGTTTCAATCATCATAGCTTTTATTTCCTAAATAGACACTACTATTTTTGAATTTACAATTATTTTCGACACAAAAATTGACATAAATTCAACGTTCTAAGACAAGAGTTACATTTCAATATTAATATTTATTGTGTCAATCCTCATATAAATGATTATGGCCGTGAGAACATAATCATTTAACAGAGGACCAAAAAATTAGAGCTTGAGACACATTATATTCAAATTCTACCATCTTTGTATATGAACCTAATGGACGCAGAATTTGAGTTGGCCCACTAATTAGTGTTATTATGTGGGGAGAGTTGCCAAGAAAGGAAAGAAAAAAACCAAATTTGCCAATGTGTGTATCTACTAATTTCTTGCTCATCAAAAGACCTGATAATCCAATTCAAAACAAAAAGAGATTCTTTGGTGAAAAATGAACATCTACTCATCTCCTTTTGATGAGCAAATAAAGTACCTTCCAAGAATTTTACCAATTATATCATTCATAGCACTATAAGCACAAGGGTGAATCCATGCTTTTGGAGTGTCATTCCTAGGAACCTCTTCAAAAATAGAATTATTTTAGGGAATACATGGGCGAATATATGCTCCAATTTGTTTTTTAAGTTTCAATTTTTACTTTCTAGGGCCCAAATTATGTAATTATGAAGTAGAAATGTTATAATTCTATCAGTTTAAACCTTATTAATTTATTATTTTCTCCATATGTTAATGTTCTTACAAAAGATACAATCATCTAGTTACTTTACATATGATCATCAAACATGGAGATATCAAGCAACAATAGCATCTGAAAAATGATTTGGTTGTATGTAACAAGCGATAACCATTGTCCCAACCCGAACCAACAAACTTGTGTTAAATTGACCCGACTGGAACCAATACACCCTTTAACGCTTTATTTTATTTCCATTAACTAAATAAATGAACCACATTAGCATTACTCTTGAATTCACCACTTCATAAGCAGAAAAAAATATATAGGTATGCTGTGAGCTAATAATTAACGTTAAACTAACAAACAATGCACCTAACAACAATGCATATGTACACATATGTAATGTTTAATAAATATACAAATCTAACAACAATGGTTATGATATCACTTATCAAAAATGGTGGAAAGAAAGAGAGACTAACCTTGATTCTCTAAGAGATTTCCACTTATGTGAACTGTCTATGTACGAAAATGTTGTCGCCGATACCATTTCATTTCTTTCTCCATTACTGTCGCATGATAGCCACTGTTACACCACAAAAAAAAAAAAAAAAACAGAATCAAATTTTATAATGCTTTAAATTCAAGTGTATGTTGAAGTATTCCCCAAAAGATATAAGATAGATTGAACAAACGAAACACAAAACAACAGAGATACGAGAATGAACTCATTACCACTTTGTCCTGGTTAAGGAGGATTCCTTTAGAGAAATTGCTGCAAAGTTCCTCTTTCTTTCTGGTAGAATAGATTTCTGGGCACTTTGACATCCGGATTATATCTTTATAGTCTGTGGGCAATTTGGACACCCATAGATCATGATCCTCCTGTATATTTATTTTAGACAAACAATTTACTCGTGTTCCACTAAGTTACTTTTTAACACATTCTATTATACTAGATGATTATCCGCGCATAGCGGCGACAGTGTAAAGTAACGTTAATTTGTGTGCGCAATTTTATATATATAGGTGTGGAGTAATTGAGAGTGGAGAAAGTTAGTGTTTTAAATTGTAATTAATTATTTAAATCTTTAATAGATTGCATTATCTTTTATTAGTATGATATTTTAATCAAACAATATATTAACAATTTTTAAGTTTATAAGTTTTAAGCAAATATTTTCTCTCTTTATATGTAGTAAAGATAAAGATATATTAGGAGAAGTTAGTGACGTCACTTTAATTCAATGGTAAAATTTAAGTATGAAGTTATTGTTAAAAATTAAATGTACATGTAAGTCTCTAAAACTTGGCATTAAAGTACAGGTTATAACATATAAATTTACTGAAAAAAAACTATCTTCGTATTAAAATTATATTGTGAAGTAATTATAAAAATTTTAAAAGTTAACACGAACCTTGAAATAATAAGAAGTAAACTGATTAAATTTTTTTGAGTTTTGTATAAACTTCATAGAAAAAATAAATTGTGAAGTTAACTTTAAACTTTGAATTTACTAGAAAAAATATGAATTTCTTTAAAAGAAACTAAAGGTAAATAGAAGTCAAATCGCTGGAAAAAAAATCAAATAATATTATCTTCACAGTTTAAATGGACTATGAAGTTACGTTAAACTGTAAATTTTGCTCAATAATTCTGAAAAAATTGACAAGAAACTGAGGTAAAAAGAGGTAAAATCGTTGAATTATCTTTTTGAAAAAAAATATTGATATCACAAAATTTACATGTAATAATATGGATATATATGAATCATAATGTTTCGAACTTTTATGAAATTATAGAAACTTACTTTGAATTCCAGTGCTCGCTTGAGTTGTATCACAACTTCACCTGCTTTTGGCCGTCTTTCTCTCTTGTGATGTAAGCACTGATATGCAATCCTTGCAAATGTTACAAACGATTGCGGATCAACTTGCTCCTTTATACCCTCAAACACTAGCTGATCAAGTTTTCCTGCTTGATATCGATTTTTAGCCAAAAAGGGCAAAAATAGATACTCATCATCTAGTTTTATGGATGATTGTTTCCCGCACAATATGTCAAATAAAACAGCACCCAATGAAAATATATCGGATTCTTTAGTTAAAATGTGTGTTTTCGAAAATAGTGGATCACAATAGCCGATAGTTCCTGCTGCATCATCGATGACATATTCTATATCCTGATTTACTGGACATACCATGGAATGCCCAAAACCTGCAATTTTTGCTTTCCAATCATCAAATAGTAGAATGTTGCTACTTTTGATGTCCCTATGTATCACCACTTCTTGATTTACATCAGTTGCATGTAGAAACTTCAACCCGCTTGCAATATCGATACAAATTTTAAGCCGCATCACCCATGTAAGACTTGCGTCACTCAAGTACCCGTCAAGTCTTCCTCTAGATGCAAACTCATGCAAAATGATTTTTTCAATCTCATCATCACAATAGCCTACGAGACCAATAACATTCTCATGTTTATACTTCAAAGGGATATCTAGCTCTCTAAAAAATCCAGTTTCTCCGTGACCAAATAACCTCCTATCCAACCGCTTTGCAGCAATGATGGTATGTCGATTAGCATGAGAAGCTACTCCTTTGTAGACATTCCCAAAACCTCCTCTTCCAAGGATATTGTCATCGCTAAAGTTGTTTGCGGCTGATTTAATGTCTTCAAGTGACATTTTGAAGTTTTCCTTCTGATTTTTTTCCTGTAAATCATTGGACAGTCGATCAATTTGATAAGTAAAAAAGAAAATAGAAATGGATTGCGATCCAAATTTCTTTTAAATTGTTATTTTGATTTTTTAGTTTCAGTGTCTCTTAGGTTTTAAACTTGCTACAACTCCTATAGAAGAAGTAAATACTGCTTAATTACAAATAATTGACAAAGGCAAACGATCAGTCAAGTTATATAACAGAATATTAATAAATTATGGGTAAAATAATCTATCTGACTTTGATAAACCTTACACTTGAAAGTAGATTATATTTTTGAGTTCTAAGGTATTTAAAAGGTTCTTCTGGGTGAGGTATAATTAAATCCTTAAAACTCAAATATTCAGCTTATTATGTTTTGTTGAAGGTGTATTGGGCAAAATGTCTTATTTTTAGCAAGTGAGAAGATAAATTAGTGCATGCTTCTTTATAATGTTATAATAAGCCTGCAATACAATTGCATATTGAACATGATTCAAAGAATTGTCTGATTTACTGCATCAGAATTGTTTATGGGTTAATGTTGTTGCAGACTATATATTGGTGTTCCAGTTGCATGGATCAAAAGCTCAAAGACTAATTCTTCCGCTAAGATGAAAGAGTTCGGATTCATATGATTTAAAGTGAATAATGAGGGCTTGTGATAGATGATTTTATGTGCTTGTTTTTTATAGTGGATCCATCAGTTTGAAACCGATGTTTTATGTGTTGATCATTTTAAAGTTTTTAGAACATGGATTGTTTCTGAGTGAGAATCATTCAGCAATCAAAAAAGCGTTTATACTCTGCTTATGCAGTTTCACATTGAAAAAAAAAGGAAAAAAAGAAGCTAACTTACGAGAAAGTGAATGCATGAAATGTCACATATTACTATGGGATAAGAATATCACTTACCTGTGCTTGTAACGATCTTTTTAGTTTATGGATGACGTCGTCTATTGTTGGACGTTGGGCTTGAGTTTCTACCACACATCGATATGCAATCTCTGAAAATATGTCCAAAGAATCTTTGTTGGGTCTTTTGCTTCGAGCAAAGACATGTCCATCAGCTTCTTCTGTTATCTTGTGATCAATAATTTTGATTAGTGTTCCATTTTCAAAATGATGTCGTGCAATGGGTGCAATCCCCTTCTTATTGACCTTGGTGTAAATACGATCATAGGCCAACGTCCCGGTTAAGATCTCGAATAACACTACTCCAAAAGAGTAAATGTCTGATTTCTTATTTAATCTACCATACTTCTTATATTCTGGATCCAAATACACATTTGTACCTGCAATCGTGTCGGTATTGAGAGTGCTGGCCTCTTGATCTGTTGGGTGGATTTTGGAGAGCCCAAAATCAGCAATCTTTGCCTCCCAATTATCACCCAATAGGATATTCGCGCTTTTGATGTCACGGTGTATTATCTTTTGTTTGTCCTGATCGGTGTTGGTGTTAACGTATTTCAAGCCATGTGCTATATCAAGACATATTTTTATACGTTGCACCCAATTAAGATTAGTTATTCTATCATCACTTTCAATATAATTTTCCAGACTTCCTCTAGATGCAAGCTCGTATATAAGGATCATGTGATCAGGACCTTCATCACAGAAGCCAAGAAGGGAGATTATATTGTCATGTTTACAGCTACTCAAAGTTTCAATCTCTGTAATGAACCCATGTTTTCCTTCTGGATTGAAAATGTGTTTTATGGCTACCGTGCTTCGTCTCTTGGGAAGATCACACTCATTACCATATCCGCCTGCTATCAAAGACGAGTTACTGCTATCAAGATGTTCGAGTTGTGCCTTGTATACCTTACCATATCCGCCTGACCCAATGCAATATTTTTCAGAAAAATTCTCGGTAGCCAACTCTATATCTGTAAGTCCAATCTTCAAGTGTTCCAAGCTCTTCCCCTGCAACATAGTGGAGTTATGAATCACCCCATAAAGGCTAGTAAGGATGGGAGGGAAATTATAAAGAAATTGTTTTTATAACCGAGTGAAATTAATAAAATATGGAAACGATCAAAAGCCTCAACTGACTTGTTTCAGTTTAATTAGTTCTGAATAGTATGTTTCTTTTTATTAGAAAAAAGTACCAAGGATCTTTTAGCCCGCACAAACTAAAAGCTTGAATTTTATTCATGCGGGGAATGAATTCAAACAATATTTAAACCTGTAATTAAGAATCTTAGTTTAATATGACCATCGTTATAAAAAAATTCTAACATAACATAATAATAACACATTTAATTTATTAGCAAGTCATCACGATACTCTTATCCTAGCAATAGGGCTAATAAAAGTCTCGCGTATTAAAATTTTGGTAAAAATTACTAAAATTAACCAAAGCACAATTTATTTGTACCAAACTATATATTAAAATAAATAAGAAATTATGAAACTAATCATAAAAATTGCGATTATTCAATATCTTGTGATTTTTATCTTCCAAAAATGAGAATTATTCCAATATTGGGTTGATTTTACTCGTATTTCAAAATTATAGATTAAAAAAAGACAATAATATTCCACAATTTTTCATGCACATTAACACCATTCGATTGAAAATATATCACTTTTTTATCGTGTCATGCATCCATTTTTTTGGCTAAAAAAATCGTAGATTTTGCTATTTGTAGCCTTGAGTGCTATATTTAAGGGAAAATGACAAAAAAATGCATCGAACTTGACACTTGTTGTCATTGTGTGTGGCCAACTATTTTTTTTTTCATTGTAACACAAACCTTTTGAATTTTTGTCATAGTATGTAGCCAGTTAGGTGAATTTGTGTTATTGTATGTACCCAGTCAGGCTTAGCGTTACATCGTTAGTCAGTAAGGAGCATAGGAAGCATACAAACTATTTTTTTCAAACAAACCGGTCTCTTTAATCTACATCGCACTAAAACTGGTTTTGTTTAAAAAAACCGGTCTCTACACAAAATCAAAGACACTCATTGTTTTGAAGAGACCAGTCTCAACATTTTTCTATGATAGACACCGGTTGTTTTTCTCTAATTGATATAATTATTTCCAAAAAATTCAATTAGGCGCCATCATTTGGTGCTTATCTTTCTTCAAAAATTTTGAACTCCTCATTTTCTTCAATTTTCAATATTTGGCATCTCCCACTAACCCTCCGTAACTTCCTCCATAAATTTTAATCCTCTCCCCTACATGATAAGTGTATGTTTGTAGTCATAGATCTTTAATTTCATACATTCACAAAATTATGAGGGTTTTGAAGAACTAATTTTGACCCACACAAGAAGTTACCATCTTTTCTCTCTCTTACACATCTTTTGTAACCCTAATCTTAATTAACAACAAAAACCATCAACATCCTTCCGGCCATCAGCTTTGGCCGGCGGTCTGAAGGGCCTCCCTCCCGTCATTTCACAGCGTAGTTTTAAAGTTGTTGGTTAGGTGGTTTCAGGGCTCGTTGTTTTCACAACACAGTTTTAGGGTCGTTCCATTGGTGGGTCAAGGGCATGATGAGTGTTGGTTTGGATGATTGGATCGTTGTGCAAGTGGTTCCGGTCGGGGTCTTTAACTGGTAGAGGTCATTATTTCTCTTTTTGACACTTGCTTTGGACTTTGTTTAATCTGCATTGTTTTTTTTTTTTCTGGTTAAATATATCTTCAGTTATTCTTTACATGTTAATTGAAATTGGTTTTAATAGCTTCCTAAAAGCATTTTGGTCGGATGGCTTAGCCAAAGAGGTATGTGGTATATGTCTTTAATTCTTATTATACCAATCACATGCGAATATGCCGAAACACTTGTTACTCCGTATATTAATGTTTGGCTACTAGATAATCTTCTTAAATGCCCCTCATAGGAAATGGTATTTTTATTTATATATGGTGAATTGGCTAGAAATGTAGAAAAGTCTGCCGGTAAACATTAAAACCCTGATGAATCTAGTATAGAGGAAAATGCATTAAGAATTTGTCGAAACTTCACTAAAGAGGAATATCAAGAGATTGATTTATGTATTTGATATGCAATACATTTGTTTTTCGTCTCCAATATTTCACCTCTAAAGTTATACCATTTTTTTGTAGATGGCTGGTCAGATCATTGTCCTACGACCAGGTTTGCTGGCTGAGTTCACTGAGAGGTAATAAATCGACCCTATAGTCATCACCTATGAAAACAACTTGAGATGCAGTAGTCTTAGGTGAGTGTGATAAGAGGCTGATGAGATTTCTAGTCTTTTACCAAATCTCCAACCTTGACTTAAGGATATAATTTAGCTTATTATGCAATGTCTATTGATTGTGTTATCACATACTTAAATGACTAGTGGCAGGTCCAGGATTTCCAACTATGGTATGCACGACTATAACAGAAGATCGGTACATATAACTATCTGTTTGTTCACTCTACAAACTTTTACAAGTAGACTTTCTGGGTCTGCCCCTGTATTTATGTATCTGTTCTAAGCTGTCGATAATCACAATTAGGGGTGTTATCGGGTCGGGTTATCAAGTTTTTGGGTGTTATCGGGTCGGGTTGATTCGAGTTTTGATTATAGAAAACTAACACGCAACCCGACCCTCTAAGGGATCGGGTCATCAGTTTCGGGTGGATTCGGGTCGGGTAATTCAGGATATCCGGTTATGAGATTAATCTTAGTCTATATAAATGAACTAGTAAACAACTTATATATATATTTAATTTAGTAGATAAAAACCCAACAGATTACCACTTATATTTTATGTGCTAATAATCCAACCAAAAATTAACAGTAACTTAAACAAAATAATTACAAATAAATGGGTATGCCACTAAAAATAGGAAGTAAACATAACTTGTATTGTTGTATAACTGTGATCATGGACGGCTTAGAACAGATACATCATGCATGACTGAGAACATACATCATTAAAACATGTATAATACTATTAGTAAGAAAATATATGGTCCATATATACTACTATTTCTGAACAATCTCCAAAAGGTGAAGATCGGTGGGATCACCCTGGTCCCATGCATCCTAAGGATGCCAACCGGACCCTCCCCCAAGGACCCGACCTCAGGCAATGAGCACATGTCCCAGTGACTGTACTTATCAGGAGGTGGGCTTTGAACCTCGGCCATTTTCTCCGATAGGCCCCTCGCTGACCAGTCAATCTGAGCATTTGCGGTGGGGGGATGATACCAAATGATCTTTAGTGCCATGGAAGAGGTTTGAACCCGGGTCTATTGACCCAAGCCCAAAGCTCTTACCAATAGACTAAAGCATCATTGGCTATTTCTGAACAATCTATTTTAATGGTTAGATAAATTGTAAATGAAAGAAACACAACAGACAGAAAAAACGACTTTGAGGTGTGTATTTTAATAGGATCAATAATAATATAGTAGTAATCCAACTTCGGAATTATTTTTTCACAGTGATCCCACTTCTTAGAATTTACTCCTAACTTTATGTTTATGAGCCTTTAAACTTTTGAAAAAAAAATTATTAAAAAATATTTTCGGTCTAATCAGGTTGACCCGATAAGAGAAATAATTCAACCCTAACCCGACCCGATAACAATATCAGGTTCGGGTCAAAGTAACCCGATAATCTTTTTGAACCCGATTAGATGCGACCCTATAAGACTTATCGAGTTCATGTTCGGGTCGGGTCAACCCGACCCTATTGACACCCTTACCTGTATATGAATGACGCTATCTATATTCAGGAAAACCTCATATTTTGATCTATGTTATCATCTATTTTTAACAATTTCATCATTATATTTCTAAGAATATTATTGTTCTTATTGTTAGACATCCAGATTTACTCAGTCATTCACATGGCTCATACTTATTTTTGAGGTCAAAATAGCCCCTCCTATGAAACACAAAGTTTGACCCATTAACACTTAAAAGATGGCCCGACTCTTTCTTACCACTATCTTCCAGTCTTTTATTTTTAGTAGATGGGTAAGTAGGTAACACAAAATAATGGATTCCCAAAAACCAAACTTGTCAATATTATCAAAACCATACTCTTAAATGTTCATAATTTTAAGTTGAACTATTGTATTGACTTTATTTCTCTATTTTTTTTTAATTTACATTGCAGATCACATCACTTGCTGAAAAGTTATGAATACCTACAGTGATGACAAACCAAGTAAGAGCTTGAAGTGCTAATCAAATCACTCAGTATTCTTTACAAGGTATGAATTCATAGATGTGAGCATGTGTTTCACACGTTTCGAGTGTTAGTTAACAATTGCCGTACGTGCAACAGAGAGCAGGACCGGTAGTGTAGAAGATTGAAGACAATCTGATTTTCATCTTGTTGTTGCATTGGGGATTCATTGGGCTCATGTTGTTACCATTCGTCTTGTTCTAGAATCTAAAGGTTCGTCGTGAGTCATGAATGCTTATATTATTGATATATAAAGTTATTTAGTATGACTTACAGAGTATACGTTAATATGATTTATATTATTGATATATAAAGTTATTTAGTATGACTTACAGAGTATACATTAATATGATAATGTCAAGAGGTGATGTGAAACCATTTTTCTATATGTATTCAAGATAAACTAACCATGTCATTTACAATACAACTTATTTAGTTCACTTGTATGTAGATGCATTAATCTTGCAGGAAGCTCATTTAGATTGGTTCGTGCGTGGGAGATAGAAAATGCTGCAAAAGGTATCAAACAACTATTTGAGATGCCATTCGTAAGGATTCTTTTGGTTACAAAAGATTAGTATTGATTTCTTATCGTAATAATTAAGTCGTTACTTATCGTTCCTTATGTTTTTATTGACTTTGTATACAGGTTTGATACATTGATTCATTGGCATTTGACAAGTTGGAGATAAATGTGGAACAAGCACATATAAAGTTTTTTTGGTGTTTAAGTCTCTAAAAAGAGATGAAGTGTAGCGACACAATGTATGTTGATAGTTTGTTACATTGTAGATGCTATATGTATATAGATGCTTGATTATGTATTTGGATATGATTTGTAATATTTGAGAAGATGTTATTGTATTTGATTATATTATTTGAGTGGATGTTATTTATTTACTTTTGAATTTCATGATACTAAATTAGATCCATATCAAAATTACATATCAATAAAAGCAAAAAATAAAAAACTAGAAATCTACTGGCATTGATTCAACTACAATAGAAACTGGTTCTTTCTTATGGGAATTGTCATTTATATACGTGTTCAACTTTATAACTGAAACCAGTTTTTACAATAAAACTAGTCTCAATGCTTTAAAGAAGGGACCGTTACATAACCAGTTTCTATGTGTTTCAGTCAAAGAGATACCCCCTCACAGAGAGTGGTTCCAAAACCAGTTTCTATAAGCTATTCTAACCAGTCTCTATGGACTTTTTTGTAGTAGTGGTCGTTAGTAAATAACTTAAAATTTCGTTCTCTTACGTTTTTATTCGTTTTCATCCGTTATTATACGTTTTCATCCGTTTTTATACTTTTTCGTCCGTTTATTCGTTTTCATATGTGCATGGAAATACCTAGGTTAGCACGTTCTTCGTTTATTGATTTTCCATCCATTTTATTTCTTGTTCTTTTATTGTCTTGTTATTTTACCTTTTAATGCTTAAAATCCTAGTCCCTGCTCAACACAGACCACCCCCCCCCCCCCCCCAAATTTATTGTCATTTTACTTTTATCAACTTAACCCGTCGATCTTGCGATCGACCTCGTCTTATCGAGTATATACAATACATGATCGGGTACACTACCCGTAAGAGTTACTCTATTTCTTGTTAGATTAGTTATATATACTAAAACCGGATTTAACTCATCTACTAGATTAGAAATGACGCTATTATGATTATCGTCACGTTATTATTACTAATAATTCATAGCTAGACATATATAGAAGGTTGGGTGTTTTCTTTATAATATTTGAAAATGTTCTATGTGATAAATAGATGTCGCAATTCAAATTTTACTCTGATGCAAACGAATAGAATAAAACAGACATGATTAAAATATTACCACCGCATAAAGTCCGGGTAAGTTTATTCTCGTTATAATTAAATACTCATTCATCGTTCTTAAAAATATATTTGTTTTCACGTAATTGATAAATGAAAAGCAACTAAATAAAAAATCCAGTAGTTAAGGTGGTGTCGTGTTTACTTATTTACCAGGCTATATTTTGAAAAACTCATAAAGCCCACTATTTTTAAAATTACGAGCTGAGCCTATGTGTAGTTGAGTTTATATTTCTTATTTAAGCTGATAAACTCTAAAACTCAGGTAAAATATATATAATAAACTTTAATCTATAAACTAAAATTGACGAAGCAAAAGCATAAATTTCAAAAGTGGATTGCTGTCATTTTCAAAAATGAGAATTAGAAATGATTATTTATGCAAGGGTTTTATATCAGTCAGGTTACCCAACTTTCCTACTTTGTTCGCCTAAGTTACCCAACTAGTTTTTTGTTCAAACAGGTTATTGGACTACATGGGGTTGACATTCAGGTTACTGAACTTCAAAGTGTGTTTCAATCAGGTTACTATGGACAAAAATACCCCTCTTTTCATTTTTGATAAGTACATAAATGGTCCCTATGGTTTTCCCGGTGTTACGAATGCAGTCCAATTTTCATTTTTGTTACGTTTTCGTAAGTTTTCGTAAGTTTTCGTCCATTTTCTTCTGTTTGTATACATTTTCTAACGTTTTTATCCGTTTTATACGTTTTTATCCGTTTTTATACGGGTTTATCCGTTTATATACGTTTCAATTACCAAATCCCAAGTAATGGCCGAAACGTATCAATGATCAATAAATCAATTAGGTAAAATCATTTATAAAATAAAGCAACACACTCTCTTGTAAACCGTTATGGGCTTCGACCCATTATATGACTAAATGCACCCTAACTGCTAACAAAATGCACCCTGGTCAGTGGAAATCCACAAACACCCGACACCTTTATGGTGTCGTGATACTAACTTAAGAAAATGGTGCTTTGTAATTTAAACTAAATTAACAAACACACGCAAAACGTATAAAAACGGACCGAGACGAGGAAAAACGGATGAAAACGGATAAAAACATAAGAAAATGGATAAAAACGTAAGAAAATGTATACAGACGGAAGAAAACGGACGAAAACGTAACAAAAATGGAAATTGGACTGAATTCGTAACACCGGGCAAACAAACAGGGACCATTTATGTACTTATAAAAAATGAAAAGAGGGGTATTTTCGTCAATAGTAACCTGATTGAAACACACTTTGAAGTTCAGTAACCTGAATGTCAACCCCGTATAGTCCAGTAACCTGTTTGAACAAAAAATTAGTTGGGTAACTTAGGCGATCAAAGTGAAAAAGTTGGGTAACCTGTCTGATATAAAACCCTTTATGCAACACAAATTCTGTAAGATAAACAAAAATTGTAACTTTAATGCAAGAGTAATTATATTCATAGTCTAGATAAAAACATGGACTTTTTAATTTATGTAATTTCTTTGACAAGTAATTACCTTCTGATGAGTAGATGCTGTATCGGCTGCAACAATTGAGTGTTCATTTAACTGCAATAACAAGTGAAAGTAACTAAATCAATACTTTATACAGTAATTATGTTGACAGCATGATGAAAGTGAAACAAGGTGTTACCGCATTTTCACGTTCCAATTGAAGTTCCAAGGCTTTCTCAAGTCTCGGGACAATCTCATCAATACTCGGACGTTGCGATTGTTCTTCGTTCAAGCAATCATGCGCTGTTTCCACGAAAAGTTTGAGTGATTGCGGATCCATTTGCTTCCATAGTATTGGATCAATTATATCATTTAGTATTTTCTCTCTATGATGGAAAAGGACAACTGGAACCAGATACTTATTATCTTGATTGTCAATTATTGATTCTCTACCACACAGTAATTCAAACAATACTATCCCGAACGAGTACATATCTGACCTGTGGCTCACAATGTTAGTCTCAATATATGTTGGGTCTCCATACCCCTTCGTATACTCAACTGTGTCAGTATGGAAATAAGTGTTCCTTTTTGATGCTATAATCTTCATAGAACATTCGAAATCAGATAACTTTGGTTCCCAGTCATCATTTAGTAGAACTGTGGCACTGTTAATGTTTCGATGTATTACGCTGAAATCGCGTCGCTTATGATAATGAATATAATTCAACGCTTGCGCAATACCGACAGATATCTCCAATCTTCGGACGAATGTCAACAACATCGGGTCACTTAGATATTGTGTGAGACGTCCCCTGGCCATCTCATCCCTGTAAATGATGATTTTCTCATCATTCTCATTACAAAACCCAACAAGAGAAACCATATTTTTATGCTTGAGACTAGAAAGCATGGAAATCTCCGTCCAAAACATCTGTTCTAACCTCCGAGCAATGATTTCAATACACTCACCGTACCACAAGAGCTGTCCCTTGTATTCCTTAAAAAATTCAGTTATGCAGATGACATTTTGTTGAGCGAAGTTGTTGGTGGCAGATAGGATATTTTCTAGCGGAACTCTGAGGTGAGCAATTTTTTTCTGTGAATTAAGTAAAATTGTGAGTGGCCTTTCAAACAAAAAAGTAAAAATGTGAATGAAAAAAAGTGAGTATAATCAAGTGCATAATGCCTACAAAGTGTTCGATATAATTCCTGAACCATGTCTAAGACATTGTAGGTTTAATTCTGCATATATCTTGTAATTTATCGTTATTTGACTGAGGATAATATTTAAAATAACATCCTACGATTTGTTCATCCTATTTTAACTGTATATACTTAATTTATGGTCATCTCATAAAATCAAGAGCTTGTATAAGTTCAATCTCTATGGAACTCATTAATGAATGATTTTTTTCCTTTACCATTAGCTAAATATCGAAATCTCTTGAGTTTGAGTAACATTTCTATAGACTTTTTGAAATCAAATGATTATGCTATTGCTGCACTCATTCCAGTTTGTATATACTACTCATACTTGTTTCAGGCACAAAATGATTGTTACAAAGCGTATGAGAAGGGGACCCATATTACCAAGTCCAATTGAAGGACTATATATGGAAAGCCTTGAAAAGTGGCAAGGTAATGTTTCAAATCAGATCAATAATTCTTGAAAAGTGGCAAGATAACCATGGTCAAAAGGATTATTATGGGTAGTATTGAGAAGGTAGTTGTTTCGTTTACGTGATGCTTTGTTTCTTGGCGGCCATCATTTAGCTACCTTTTTCGTCTTTTTAACATGTCTGTTTTTGGTGTTTCATGGTGCTTATGGGATATTAATGTTGCTTATATTGGCTGAGGTTACTAGGTATGTTGTGTTTAATCTCTTACATTAAATTCAGTGTGTGTCAGGCTGGCTTGAAAAACAATTTTGTCCAAGAAAAACTGATAGTCAAATATGTTTTATAGCCATATTATTAAAATAATAATAATATTATTTTTTTTATAAAAAACGATTTAGAAAGTTTTATTCACTAAAAATACATAGTAGGTGACTATCAAGTCTTAACTAGTGACCTAATTGACCTTTTTTCTTATCACTTACTTGTTTTTTTATTGCCACATAAAGACAAACCATGGACTGACAATGTGCAAGTAAATGAGTATAAGGGTAGTTGCTTCTCTTGTGGTCAATGTGTCATAAGTCCTAAAAATTTATGTTTTGAGGATAAAGACACTAACAAAAAGGGGATGGACAACTCATATGTAGCTTACATGTAAGGTGGTGTTTGCTTTGTGGGTTTTGACCTCACGGATTTTGATGTGACACATAAAAATGTTTGTTTTGATACTTGGGGTTAAGATTTTACTTTTAAAACCCTTAAACTCTACCATACACAAACCCCACCATTATACATGTCTTTTGAAATTTTATTAGTCTATGCCTATGTAACGGGCTGAGATATGGGATTTCACTCATATCCATTATACTTAAATGATTTTTTTGGTTAATATATTTACCAGGGTGCAGGATTACTCCCCTTTACAAAAAAAATAAAAAATAAAAGAAATTTTATTAGTCATTATCATCATAAATATGGGCCACACTGTATTATCTTAATACAATACTCCCTTCGTCCTATATTAAGTGTCCACTATTTATATGCACAAAGTTTTAGAAAATTCCAGTAATACACTCTCCACCAATCAAATATCATTTTCACCCACTAAAGTCTCATCTCATTGGTTGAATATTCTATGGACACTTAATTTGGGACATCTAAAGATTCAATTGTGGACACTTAAATTGGGACGGAGGTAGTATATAATTTATTTAATATTTAACATATATAAAATTTTATAAAAAAATACTTTATCAATTTTATACTCCGTAATAAGTTTTCTCACTTTTATATAAATCCAAATGCAAATCCTAAATCCTTCTACAAACCAAACCGGCCCTTATTTTGAAGAAAATTAGTTTTGATCTACAGCTTGGACAAGCTAGAGTGCAACACCATATATACTACCTTGTGTATATCGTAATGAACTTGCTAAACTACAGGTAGATTTTATAACTATGCTACCTTAAAAATTTTGATTTTACTTTGTAACTCAGCTATACCCCACCATGGAGTCAGGGACACTCCCACAGTTTCATATTATAACAACCCGCAATTTTACAGGTCTTTACTCAACCTTAAACTCAAAGTAATTTTTCTTTTGTTGAAGTAACATATTTCTTTTGCGTATAAGTAAATAACACGAACTGAAAACCCGACACCACACGCGTACCGACACTACAGTAAGGGCAAAGTAAACAAAAAAATAAATAAATAAATAAAAAATTTCCTGAGTGGAAAACTCTGTGCTTATAATAATTTCTCAAAACGCGTTTAGAAAATGTTATCTCGAAATTTTTACTAAGCCGAAACACCACAAATGCAGTTGAGCTCAGCGGGACACGAAATACACAATACATTTAAATTACAAATAATACTTATCCTTCTCCACTATCTACCTATCTAATAAATTAATACTACCTTTTTCTTCTTTACCTGCTTTTGTCGTTTCCACACAACACACAAATTTCAACACCTTACATATCTCCTTATCCTTTTCGTCTAGGACAAAACGCAGAAGGAAACAAAAATGAAATTGGAAAACCTGCATCTTTGCCTTCTTCCCTATCACCCCAACACAATACCTATTCCATGATTATTTTTGTTCCCCTTCACTTTTCTGCTACCATTCTCACCATCCCATCAAAAGTCAAAACACCTAGAGCATCATCTATCACTAGCACTTTTTCCCTTCTCCCCAAACGAGAGTCACAGGGCCATCTTGAAGGATGAGATTGATAGCTAACTTTGCTTAAAACGGTTCATCACAAGAATCCACAAAGAAAAGCTTGGTCAAAATTATCTTTTTATTTTTCTTTTTACTGCTAACGAGCCACAGGAACCCCAACTCATCACACATTTGTATCCATCACAAAGGGTTGTTTTGAAACTTTGGTTTGTTCCTGTCGGATTCTGATTTGGCAAGGTTGTATTCGAGTTTTATTCGTTTGTGGGTCTCCTCTTTCAATCGATTCACTCACCTTCCATTGTAAGGTTTGTTTGATTTCCTTCGATTTGTAAAGTACTGATATCAATATGTTAGTAATCTTGTTGTTTTTGGTTGTAATCCCGTTTTGTTTTCTTACATATCGATCGATGCATAAAAGTTTTAGGTTGATCTTGTGTGGCATTATCTAATCGACAATCATATAAGTTTATAAGTGTTATGAGAAAAATTTCTAGAAAACTAATAACTATGAGAACACTAAGTGATTGGCTCAATGGAGTGATGAAGGTGCTATTTACGTGTTGCTGATTATTGTGTTAATGGGTTGTTTTGTTATAATTTGAGTCTCGAGTTTGGCCTTGTGTCGTAGTCGAACCTTCAACCGTGGGTATTCCTTTCTTTTATTGCTCTTGGTCTTCTTCCTTCCCTCAAGTTACAACCTCAAAACTTGTAAGATAACTATTTGTTGAGTTTTATAAAATGAGATGTAGCTGGGTTTGGTTGTGAATGTCTTGTGTTGGAATCGAACTCGGGTCATTTGGCGTTCGGTTTGTGTTGTCGATATTGGAAACAGGTTCAAAACCCATTTGTCAAACTATGTCAAACTTTATATTCTTGTTATAAAACTATGTTGATAAACTTTTATAAACTTGGTTGCATATTTGTCAAACTATGTTGAGTTGTGTCAAACTATGTCAAACTTTATATTCTTGTTATAAAACTATCTTGATAAACTTTTATAAACTTGGTTGCATATATGTCAAACTATGTTGAGTTGTGTTCCTGTTTTGGTTATGTACATGATTTGGTTATGGGTCCAAAAGCCCATCCATGTGTGCGTTAGTATATAAAATGTCACATGTGTATATTCTTTTTGTGACAAAGTCTATTTATGTTTTATATCAAATTTATAAAAAAAGGTACTTTACAATCTAAACTAAATATGCTCAACACATAAAATTTGAAGCTATTATATGAATCTGAAACTTATAAAAACTAGACTAAACCAAAGTTACTTTTAATACTATGGATTTATATTGCCTATTTTAACATATCTAAACTTGTTTGACAAATCTCAACTTATAAAAGCCTACTTGATTTTTATAAACAATGTGGAACGACTTATTATATACACTTATATATACATACATCTAATAATTATCTAAACCTTATATATATAGGGTGTGTGTGTGTGTGTGAACGTACATGTATATATACTATTAGCTAACGACATGTTTATATTTTGTGACAACGTCTAATTTTCACTATACTTGTGGTTATTTTCCGCACCTTGTCTTTCGGATACTTTGGTAACGAAGACTTACTCGTCATGTGTACTTTATACTTATATAACATACTTATGCACTTCCAAGAGCCAATACTTACAACACTTAAAAAACTATTTCAAACTTAAATGCCGCCACACAAGCAACAATACAAAACACTTTAAAAATTTTAAGTTTATTTTTCGAGTCTTAAACATAAGTTTGTAAAACTAAACTTACCATACTAATTTAGGTCGCGTGTCGGTGCCATCCACAAATTCTATTTGATTACTGCTTCAGATTGCTTATATTGAGGTGAGTTCTCGTAGCCCCTTTTTCATAATGTTTTCCTTGGAGGAAAATAGTACTCAAATGATGTTTTGACTGTTTTTATGCTGTGCTAAACTGTTTATACGTTTTTGGACAATATGTGCGTTTGATTGAATTATGTGACTACTTTGTGATGATAAATTGTGTTTCATGTATGCGCAACTGTTTAACTCCGTTTGGAGCCGAAACAAGTTGATAGTACTATCTGGGGTAGCTCCCCACTATTGGTAACATGTGTGTAACATTATTGGTAGGTTCAGTTGTCGCTAACACTATGTTTCATATTCATTTATCTTACTCACTATTGTCCTACACTACTTTGCACAGCTTCGTGGTTTAATTCTTAAACCTACGAGCTCACCAACTTTATGTTGACGTTTTCGAGTATCCATTTTCAGGTGTTAAGAATGAAGTTGCATAGAAGGTTGAGTATTGGCCTGACCTAGCTGACATAAGACAAGACTCTACCGGGGTGTGTTCCCGAGGAGTTATGCATTTGGAAATGCCCCCTTAAGACTTAATTATTGTGAACTTATGTAGTAAGACTTGTATCCACCGTATTATGGATCATTGTAACTCTGACTTGTGTTGTGATGAATGCATTTAGTATTTCTCTATTTTGACACCTTGTGTTCTTGGTTATGAAGTCATACCCCGTAAATGTCATTCCGCTGCGCCATTTTTGGGGTGTGACAGATTGGCATCAGAGCCTTGGTTATAGAGAATTAGGTGGTTTAACCTAGACTATAACCTAGGAACCTTCATATAGTTTGCATTATAGGACCTACATGTGCGGTTATGTGTTAGTGCCCAGTATTTGCCTTAGGAACCCTTCTTGAATTGAGTCAATTTATTTTCAAACCCCTTAAGTTCTTAAACAACTTGCACCTTAATTTCAAGACTGTTCTTGTTTGATTGGGTTGCGAAATTTATATGGGTGCGAGTTGTTAATTAACTTAATGGATTTGAGGAATTGACTTGAGGATGGAATATAGGCTAGATGGCGCGAAGTGATGATGATAAGAAAATGTGTCATGATGTTATTCTAAAAAACGCCTGGCCAATGTTTTTTAAAATAACATGATGCGGCATGGACTTATCAAATTCATGGATCGTCAAATAGGAAGATGGACATAGGACTACGATACTTATACCGACCTACCATACCTCCATCCTAACTAACGTTTATCAATCGCCTTCCTGATATAAATCATGCCTCCAAGAAGATCGACTCGAGTTAACCGTGGTGGTGCAGCCCAGAGGGGTGGAAGGACTGGTGGACGAGGAGGTAGAGGAGGTGGTCGCGGCACTGGGAATGACGGTAACAACAATGAAAACCATGACCTGTCCGCCTTGATCGCCGAGCAACTACAAGGTTTGCTACCCCACTATCGTCACCCAAGTTGGCGATCACATCAGTAACCTAGGGAACAACGGAAGCGGGAATGACCATGCAGACAACCGCGCTGGAAGTGACCAAAACAATAACGACAACAACAACAATGATGGCAACAACAATAATGGTGGCAAAGGATGCTCGTACAAGGAATTTTCAGCATGCAAACCGGTGGACTTTGATGGCAATGGAGGTGCGTTAGCTTATACTCGATGGGTTGAGAAGATGGAGTCAGTGATTGACATAAGTGACTGTGCGACCCACCAAAAGGTGAAGTATGCCACGTGTTCATTGGCTGGGAAAGAATTGACTTGGTGGAACACGCAAATTCAAGCCAGAGGTAGGGAAGCTGCCATAGGCATGACTTGGGATGACTTTAAGGCATTGTTGAAGGAGGAGTACTGCCCAAGCAATGAAATGCAAAAGTTAGAGAATGAGTTCTGGAACCACGCTATGGTGGGAGCTGGTCATGCCGTTTACATGGATCGGTTCCATGAACTAGCCAAACTGGTTCCTCATCTAGTCACTCCTGAGTCGAAGAGAATTGAGAGGTACATCTATGGGTTGGTTCCTGAGATTCGCGGGATGGTGAAAGCGACTGAGCCTGCTACTATTCAGAGTGCAATACTGAAATCTGCAACCTTAATAGATGAAATGGTCAGGAATGGGAAGCTGTCCAAGAGTGGTAATAAGAGGAAGGCTGTGAGCGAGCTAAGTAAACAAGGAAGTGCAAAGGGTGACAATAATAAAGCGAAATGGGGAAAAGGATTCGTAGCAACAACCACGGACAAGAAAGGTTATGTGGGTTCTCACCCCAAGTGTGCCAAATGTAACTACCATCACCCGGAGACTACGCCATGTCAAGTGTGTTTCAATTGCAAAAAGGGTGGTCACATGGCAAAAGATTGTCGGGCAGTCGCTAAACTGGTGGCACCAATAAATAGCGTTAACCCAAGGGCATGTTATGAGTGTGGAAACCCAAATCATCTTCGGAACGCGTGTCCTAGGTTGATTGGGACACGAGGACAAGTTCAGAACAACCAGAATCAGGATTTAGCAATTGGTGGAAACAATGCAAACCGTGGTAACAATGGTAACCCAGCTCGTGGTCGGGCATTTGTGATGAACGCTGAAGAAGGACGTCAGGACCCGAACATCGTGACGGGTACGTTCTCTTTAAACGACCACTATGCTACTGTGCTATTTGATTCTGGTGCCGATTATAGTTTTGTCTCCACTAAATTCATGCCTTTGTTAAATATGTAACCCGATAGACTAGACTTTAGTTACGAAATTGAAATAGCAAGTGGTCAAAGGGTAGAAACAAATGAGGTCGTTCGCGGGTGCACACTAGAATTAGAAGACTGTACCTTTAGGATCGACTTAATACCGTTCGGATACGAAAGCTTCGACGTGATTGTGGGAATAGACTGGTTGTCTAAGCATAAGGCTGAAATAGTGTGTCATGAGAAGATGGTCCGAATACCACTACCAAATGGTGAGTTTCTTAAGGTCTATGGAGAGACACTTGAAGAAAAAGTGAAGCACCTCACGAGCATGAAAGTAGACGTGCAGAAACTAGAAGATATCCCAGTCGTTCGAAATTTCCCGGAAGTATTTCCCGACGACCTACCCGGATTACCCCCTTCACGAGAAGTTGAATTTCGGATAGACCTAATTCCTGAAGCAATTCCAGTTGCAAAGTCTCCCTATCGCTTGGCACCCACTGAAATGGAGGAGTTGTCTAATCAACTCAAGGAACTCCAAGACAAAGGTTTCATTCGACCTAGTTTTTCGCCATGGGGAGCACCAGTATTGTTTGTAAAAAAGAAGGATGGTTCGTTTAGAATGTGCATTGACTACCGGGAATTAAACAAACTAACTATTAAGAATCGTTACCCTCTCCCGAGGATCGATGACTTGTTTGATCAACTACAAGGCTCACGATACTTCTCCAAGATAGATCTTCGTTCCGGCTACCATCAGTTACGAGTACATGAAGACGACATCCCAAAAACCGCGTTTAGAACTCGATATGGTCATTTCGAGTTTACGGTTATGCCTTTTGGACTGACAAATGCGCCTGCGGTTTTCATGGACTTGATGAACCGAGTATGCAGGCCATACCTGGACAAATTTGTTATCGTATTCATTGATGACATTTTGATCTATTCCAAGACGAAAGAGGAACATGAAATGCATCTGAAATTATTCCTAGAGTTACTCAAGAAGGAGAAACTGTACGCCAAACTCTCAAAGTGTGAATTCTGGCTACAAGAAGTCCAATTCCTTGGACATGTGGTTAACAAAGATGGTATTCATGTGGATCCCAGCAAGATCGAAGCAGTGAAGAACTGGGAAGCCCCTAAGTCCCCAACCGAAGTCCGCTCATTCTTAGGACTGGCAGGTTACTACCGACGATTCATTGCGAATTTCTCCAAGATTGCCAAACCTCTTACCCTACTGACTCAAAAGAATAAGAAGTACGAATGGGGCGAAGAACAAGAAGAAGCCTTTCAAACCTTGAAGAACAATCTGTGTAATGCTCCAATTCTGGCCCTCCCTGATGGACCAGAAGATTTCGTAGTGTACTGTGACGCATCATGTCAAGGTCTTGGTTGCGTATTAATGCAAAGAGGCAATGTGATTGCCTATGCATCCCGACAGCTGAAGATTCATGAGAAAAACTATACCACTCATGATCTGGAGCTAGGTGCTGTAGTATTCGCTCTCAAGATATGGAGACATTACTTGTACGGGACGAAAAGTATTATCTATACTGATCACAAGAGTCTCCAACATATCTTCGATCAAAAGGAGTTGAATATGCGCCAAAGGAGATGGATAGAACTCTTCAGCGATTATGACTGCGAGATTCGCTACCACCCAGGTAAGGCAAACGTAGTAGCTGATGCTTTGAGTAGGAAGGAAAGACTTAAGCCGAGGAAGGTAAAAGCCATGAGTATAACCATACAGTCGGGTATCAAGGATGGGATACTGGCGGCTCAAAGAGAAGCATCTAAGGATATGGATGCACCCACAGAGAAACTACGAGGTCTAGGTAGTCAATTGGAGAAAAAGTATGACGGTGGATTGTACTTTGTAGACCAAATTTGGGTACCGTTAAGTGGTGACGTGAGAACCTTAGTCATGGACGAAGCACATAAATCAAGATACTCCGTCCACCCAGGAGCAGATAAGATGTATTACGACCTTAGAGATTTGTACTGGTGGCCTGGGATGAAGAAAGACATAGCCGTCTACGTTAGCAAATGCCTGACTTGCTCAAAGGTGAAGGCTGAACATCAGAAACCATCCGGTATGTTACAGCAACCGGAGATTCCCAAGTGGAAGTGGGAAAGGATAACCATGGACTTCATCACGAAGTTGCCAAGAACCAGTAGTGGACACGATTCAATCTGGGTTATTGTAGACAGATTGACTAAGTCTGCTCATTTCCTACCCATCAGAGAGGACTATAAGATGGAGAAATTGGCAAGACTGTACATTAATGAGATAGTGGCAAGACATGGAGTGCTGATATCGATAATATCGGATCGTGATAGCCGTTTTACGTCCAACTTTTGGCAAGCATTGCAGAAGTCAATGGGAACACGATTGGACATGAGTACTGCCTACCATCCGCAGACTGATGGTCAGAGTGAGCTTACTATACAAACCTTAGAAGACATGCTTAGGGCGTGTGCCATCGATTTCGGCGGGAATTGGGATACTCATCTTCCATTGGTCGAGTTCTCTTATAACAACAGTTACCATTCTAGCATAGATATGGCACCATTCAAATCACTTTACGGACGGAAGTGTCGTTCACCCATTGCATGGGCAGAAGCCGATGAAAGTCAAATGATTGGACCTGAGTTAGTACTAGAAACCACTGAAAAGATAATCCAAATCAAGGATAGACTCAAGGCTGCACGTGACCGTCAAAAGAGCTATGCCGACAACCGACGAAGACCCCTAGAGTTTCGCGTTGGTGATCATGTGTTACTTAAAGTGTCACCTTGGAAAGGTGTAATGCGTTTTGGTAAGAAAGGTAAATTAGCACCCAGATATGTGGGACCATTTGAGATCACAGAGAGAATCGGTCCGGTAGCTTACCGACTAAGACTACCTCAAGAGCTAAGTAGTGTTCATGACACGTTTCACGTGTCGAATCTCAAGAAGTATCTTGCTGATCATACCTTACACGTACCATTGGAAGAAATTCAGATAGATCCTAAGTTGCACTTTGTAGAAGAACCGGTAGAAATCATGGAACGTGAGATCAAAAAGTTGAAACGTAGTAAGATTTCTATCGTCAAGGTTCGATGGAATTCTAAGCGAGGACCTGAGTTTACCTGGGAACGAGAGGATCAGATGAGACTTAAGTACCCACACCTTTTTGAGGAAATGAAATCCCATGAGTAGTACTAGCTGAATTTCGTGGAAGAAATTCTCTTAACGGGGGTAGACTATAACAACCCGCAATTTTACAGGTCCTTACTCAACCTTAAACTCAAAGTAATTTTTCTTTTGTTGAAGTTACATATTTCTTTTGCGTATAAGTAAATAACACGAACTGAAAACCCGACACCACACGCGTACCGACACTACAGTAAGGGCAAAGTAAACAAATAAATAAATAAATAAATAAAAAATTTCCTGAGTGGAAAACTCTGTGCTTATAATAATTTCTCAAAACGCGTTTAGAAAATGTTATCTCGAAATTTTTACTAAGCCGAAACACCACAAATGCAGTTGAGCTCAACGGGACACGGAATACACAATACATTTAAATTACAAATAATACTTATCCTTCTCCACTATCTACCTATCTAATAAATTAATACTACCTTTTTCTTCTTTACCTGCTTTTGTCGTTTCCACACAACACACAAATTTCAACACCTTACATATCTCCTTATCCTTTTCGTTTAGGACAAAACGCAGAAGGAAACAAAAATGAAATTGGAAAACCTGCATCTTTGCCTTCTTCCCTATCACCCCAACACAATACCTATTCCATGATTATTTTTGTTCCCCTTCACTTTTCTGCTACCATTCTCACCATCCCATCAAAAGTCAAAACACCTAGAGCATCATCTATCACTAGCTCTTTTTCCCTTCTCCCCAAACGAGAGTCACAAGGCCATCTAGAAGGATGAGATTGATAGCTAACTTTGCTTAAAACGGTTCATCACAAGAATCCATAAAGAAAAGCTTGGTCAAAACTATCTTTTTATTTTTCTTTTTACTGCTAACGAGCCACAGGAACCCCAACTCATCACACATTTGTATCCATCACAAAGGGTTGTTTTGAAACTTTGGTTTGTTCCTGTCGGATTCTGATTTGGCTAGGTTGTATTCGAGTTTTATTCGTTTGTGGGTCTCCTCTTTCAATCGATTCACTCACCTTCCATTGTAAGGTTTGTTTGATTTCCTTCGATTTGTAAAGTACTGATATCAATATGTTAGTAATCTTGTTGTTTTTGGTTGTAATCTCGTTTTGTTTTCTAACATATCGATTGATGCATAAAAGTTTTAGGTTGATCTTGTGTGGCATTATCTAATCGACAATCATATAAGTTTATAAGTGTTATGAGAAAAATTTCTAGAAAACTAATAACTATGAGAACACTAAGTGATTGGCTCAATGGAGTGATGAAGGTGCTATTTACGTGTTGCTGATTATTGTGTTAATGGGTTGTTTTGTTATAATTTGAGTCTCGAGTTTGGCCTTGTGTCGTAGTCGAACCTTCAACCGCGGGTATTCCTTTCTTTTATTGCTCTTGGTCTTCTTCCTTCCCTCAAGTAACCTCAAAACTTGTAAGATAACTGTTTGTTGAGTTTTATAAAATGAGATGTAGCTGGGTTTGGTTGTGAATGTCTTGTGTTGGAATCGAACTCGGGTCATTTGGCGTTCGGTTTATGTTGTCGATATTGGAAACAGGTTCAAAACCCATTTGTCAAACTATGTCAAACTTTATATTCTTGTTATAAAACTATGTTGATAAACTTTTATAAATTTGGTTGCATATTTGTCAAACTATGTTGAGTTGTGTCAAACTATGTCAAACTTTATATTCTTGTTATAAAACTATCTTGATAAACTTTTATAAACTTGGTTGCATATATGTCAAACTATGTTGAGTTGTGTTCCTGTTTTGGTTATGTACATGATTTGGTTATGGGTCCAAAAGCCCATCCATGTGTGCGTTAGTATATAACATGTCACATGTGTATATTCTTTTTGTGACAAAGTCTATTTATGTTTTATATCAAATTTATAAAAAAAGGTACTTTACAATCTAAACTAAATATGCTCAACACATAAAATTAGAAGTTATTATATGAATCTGAAACTTATAAAAACTAGACTAAACCAAAGTTACTTTTAATACTATGGATTTATATTGCCTATTTTAACATATCTAAACTTGTTTGACAAATCTCAACTTATAAAAGCCTACTTGATTTTTATAAACAATGTGGAACGACTTATTATATACACTTATATATACATACATCTAATAATTATCTAAACCTTATATATATAGGGGTGTGTGTGTGTGTGTGAACGTACATGTATATATACTATTAGCTAACGACATGTTTATATTTTCTGACGACGTCTAATTTTCACTATACTTGTGGTTATTTTCCGCACCTTGTCTTTCGGATACTTTGGTAACGAAGACTTACTCGTCATGTGTACTTTATACTTATATAACATACTTATGCACTTCCAAGAGCCAATACTTACAACACTTAGAAAACTATTTCAAACTTAAATGCCGCCACACAAGCAACAATACAAAACACTTTAAAAATTTTAAGTTTATTTATCGAGTCTTAAACATAAGTTTGTAAAACTAAACTTACCATACTAATTTAGGTCGCGTGTCGGTGCCATCCACAAATTCTATTTGATTACTGCTTCAGATTGCTTATATTGAGGTGAGTTCTCGTAGCCCCTTTTTCATAATGTTTTCCTTGGGGGAAAATGGTACTCAAATGATGTTTTGACTGTTTTTATGCTGTGCTAAACTGTTTATACGTTTTTGGACAATATGTGCGTTTGATTGAATTATGTGACTACTTTGTGATGATAAATTGTGTTTCATGTATGCGCAACTGTTTAACTCCGTTTGGAGCCGAAACAAGTTGATAGTACTATCTGGGGTAGCTCCCCACTATTGGTAACATGTGTGTAACATTATTGGTAGGTTCAGTTGTCGCTAACACTATGTTTCATATTCATTTATCTTACTCACTATTGTCCTACACTACTTTGCACAGCTTCGTGGTTTAATTCTTAAACCTACGAGCTTACCAACTTTATGTTGACGTTTTCGAGTATCCATTTTCAGGTGTTAAGAATGAAGTTGCATAGAAGGTTGAGTATTGGCCTGACCTAGCTGACATAAGACAAGACTCTACCGGGTTGTGTTCCCGAGGAGTTATGCATTTGGAAATGCCCCCTTAAGACTTAATTATTGTGAACTTATGTTTGGGGTGGTCATAGTTCACAAATGTTTGCAGACATCAACGACTACTTTTCTTTTTTTCAATGTTTTGAAACCCGGTTCGACCCCTCTAGTTCGACCGGTCGAACCGGTTCCGGCTTAGACAACGGGTCAAAAGAAACCAGTTTTTAAGAATTCAAAACCCAGTGTGAGCTGTCGGGTTTTACCCGTTTCTATAATTCCTGATGGGTTTGTCATTAAATCTTTTATATGTGTTCCAAATTGCTTTTTACAAGTTTTTAAAGGCTTTAATAGCTGTTTAGACAGGTTTTTATGGTGTTTTAAGCACTTTCTATATGCTATTTGGACAGCAGAAAGATGGGCTGTTTGGACAGGCTTATACGCTGTTTTCACAGCTTTTATATGTTGTTTGGACATAGCCTTTACATGGCTGTATGGAAACAAATTTTTGCAGCAATTACATGCACTTTTTTTTAAAAGCAATTACATATTTGTATGTTGTCTTTTAGCAGCAATTACAGCTTTTATGTGCTGTTCCGAGACAGTTTTTACAGCAACCATGTTTTTTTTGCAGCAATTACATGTTTGTATGATGTTTGGAGATCAGAATGTTGGATGTTTGGACAGGTATATATGCTTTAATCTTAGAATAGTTCCTAAGAGTTCAAACTCTAAATGAGACTATAAGTGTGTTAAACAGGGCATGAGCATGATATTATACTCTTTGATTCAGGATATTCTCGGCAAGTCGAATGGTCTAATTGTGAAACTGATCAGATGCTAACAAGGTACTAGGAGTTTTATTGGGTCTAGCTAAAGTGTAAACTGATAGAGTCAAGGTGTATACATTCAAACAAATAGATAGTACTAGTAGTTATTATTATAGAAAGATGGAAGAGGAAAAACTGTCTTACCTCATTTTGATGTACCAGTTGAAGTTCCAACGCTTTCTCAAGTCTTGTGACAATCTCATCAATATGTGGGCGCTGCGATCGTTCTTCATTCAAGCAGTCGTATGCTATTTCCGTGAAAATGTTAAATGATTGAGAATCCATTTGATTCCACAGATCCCGATCAATTATTTTATTGAGTTTCTTCTCCTTATAATGGGTAACAGCCACCGAAGCTAAGTACTTATTATCTCGGTCATCGTCGATTACTGCTTTCCTACCACACAGTAGTTCAAACAAAACTATCCCAAAGGAGTACATATCTGACTTGTGGTCCACACTGTAAGCCTTTAAAAATGTTGAGTCTACATACCCAGATGTATACGGACATGCACCATTTTTGAAAGAATTGTGCCTTTGATATGCTTTAACCTTCATAGAACGTTCAAAACCAGATAACCTGGGTTCCCACTCATCACTTAATGAAACTGTGCCACTGTTGATTTGTCGGTGTATTACGCTGAAATCGCGTGGCTCATCATAATGAATGTAGCTCAATGCATGTGCAATACCGACAGATATCTCCAATCTTCGCACCCATGTCAACAACTTTGGGTCACTTAGATAGTTGCTGAGACTTCCCTTCATCTCACGCCTGATAATGATGATCTTCTCACCATTCTCATCACAAAATCCAACAAGAGAAACAAGATTTTTATGCTTGAGAGTAGAAAGCATGGAAATCTGCATCCAAAACTCTTGTTCTTTTTCATCCCGTTCCTTATTCCACCTCTGAACATGGATATTAATCAACTCACCGGACCACAAGAGTTGTCCCTTGTATCGCTTTGCTAATCCACCTGTGCCGATGACATTTTTTGCAGCAAAGTTGTTGGTGGCAGATCGGATACATTCAAGGGGAATTTTTAAGTGAGCAAGGTGGAGGTAACTAGGTGAAGACATTATGTTTCTGTTTATTAAGTAATTGCGGCAGCTAATAAGGGCGTTTGGATTACTAAAGGATGTGAAGAAAGGAAGAAGATATTGAGTTATATCACAAATTAATACAATCATATGTCGCATCTATTTATGTACATAGCTCGGCAACCTCTACCTACCTTCCTCTTATTTTAAATCCCATTAGTAGATCTACAAATTTTTAAATCCTATTAGTAATATTCATACATAAGGTTCTTTTAAACAATTTTATATACATAACGTACAACCATTGATAGTAAAGTTAAACACATATATTTTTTTAAGGGAAATTACATATCTACCCATTAAAACTTGCATATTAGCATATTTCCAAAACACATGTTTTTATTTTTTTTGGGTAAATGGTCAAAGACCCGGTAAATATATTACTCCAAAAAACGTTTAAATACAAAAGATATGGGTGAATCCCATATCTCAACCCGTTACATAGGCGGAAAGCTTATATAACAAGATACTTCATATTCTCTATACAAGAAAATAAACCACTACTCAAAAGATAACATTAGACTCCTATGGAAACAAAATTACTTCCTACCAAGGTCTTGGAGCTTGATACCATATGTTTCATAATAAGCATCTAAATTCCCTGAAGATCGTACACCTGATCCGCATAGTTATCATAATCATCTTAACGATCATGACCACCACCAAATAGGTTCATTGACTCATTAAAATTTTTCACAACCTCCTCTTCATCACTATCGGAGTCAACAATCTCTCCCATCTTAGAGAATGGGTTAACCCTCTTAGTAGAAGAAGTAGAAGGAAAATCTTTTTTATTACCTGGATAATCAACCTTTTTAATAGGATTACCATCATCATCAACAAGAGTAGCTTTTCCATCAATAAGAAGCTTTTGAAACTCCCAAATTTTTTCAACAATAGGGGTAGGACCAACCTCGCTAGCTTCCATTGAATCACTCACAAGCGGTTCTTGTGACCGGTCTTAAGAGACCCAACCTCTTTTGCTTCCATTGTACTACCAGAATCCACTACATCAGTAGGAGTACCACATTCATCAGTATCGATCATATTAAGTGCAACAAAAGGATTAAATGTAGCAATCTTTGTCCCACTCGTACTAGCCACTTCAGTGGATTTCTTTCTTGTATTATCCACCTTCTTGGGTTTAGGAGGAGGCTCTTTAGGTTGATACCTAAACTCAGGACCCACTTTAGTAAAACCTTCCTTACCTGGAACGTTTTGACCACCATTCCTACCCTTATTCTTGTTATTGACAATTTGAAAACCATCACTAACACTCTGTTTAAGCCGAGTAGGAGGTGGAACGGATTTAGGACAATCAAGCAACGTATGACCAAAAAGCTTACACGTATCACACCGAGGCGGTTTCCATTTGTATGACCAATAGTAGAACCTGTCCCATCAAGTAATGGTATCTCAACAGTGATGTTCTCCCTAAGAAACTGATCCGCCTTAACTTCGATCATGTACCTAGCAAAACTACTTCGACCCCATGATTCCAAGCATATTTGACTAGTGTAAGAGTCTAACATTTTTGGCGTACCAATCAATGTGGCTAGGAGGTTGAGACCATCATCAGAAAACATAGCAAGGGGCACATCATGGAATTTAACCCATACTGGAATATTAGTCAAATCCTCTTTAAGCATATTAGTATTCAACGTCCAAGTTTTAAGAATAATTGGCACATTCCTAATCATCCACGGTCCGTTTTCAAGAACATCATCAACACCTTTACTAGTGGAAAACTTAAAGAAAAAGAAACTCGTAGCATTCATCATAACCTTTTGAATACCATACTTGGCCTACGTATTACAAACGTAATAATCAACAACAAGAAAAGCAATACATTTACCAAGAAAATAACCATAAAGGGTATTCTCAAATTTAGAGTTTCCCTCCTCAACGACTTTCATAGGAATGGAGAAATCCACCCCATTAGACTCATTACTACATTCCAACCTACGAAAATTAGATTTGCGCTTCGTAGAATCAATTGACGTAGCACCTGCATATGAAACCGGCTTCACACTCGGGGCACCCGTTGGTTGGGGCTGATTATGAACTTTGGGAGACGAATTAGAAACAACATTAGTACCATTTTCCGCATTCTTCTCATTCGTAACTTCAACACCGCGCATAGCCTCTTTGAAAGTCTTACACGCTTCCAAAACAACCGGGTCAAGACCATAATTTGGCTCAGCCTCATTCCCACTCGTATCAACCTGATCACCGGCTCCACCATTCCTAGCTGATTTGGAAGCACTATTGTTAAGAAACCTTTCTCCATCTCTCAAATACCCACAAACACCACAAAAACCAATCGACTAAGGCTAAACAATCACTAACCAGCATGCAGCAAACTACCAGTAATAAAGAAACCCAAACACGAAGTTAAGGTTTAAAAAACGAGACAGCACAATAAACTAACCCATGATGATATTAAATGCGTCTGATGATTCAAGTAATAATGATAGAAGGAAGTTGGATATTAATTGCGATCAATATTACATCATAAACATAACGTGCCCACTAAAGATCAAAAAAAAAAAAAAAAAAAAAAAAAAAAAAAAAAAAATCATTAATGTGCAATCAATATTATATCTCAACACAACGTAACCCACAAAAGATAAAAATCATTAATGGAACAATTGAGAAGAGAATAAATTAAAAGCTTGACCAATAAGGTTGTTAGGGAATCGGGTTTTTATTCAAACAAGTTTTTGTTGCATAATATACAGTGGTGTTTAAATATGTTTTGGGCAAATATGCAAATAAGCAAGTTTAGTGGGATATATGTAATTGCCTCTTTATATTAAATACTTGTGTGAGTTATTTTTCTGAAGTTTATATGTAATCAAGTTGTGATTCTAATTTTTTTTTTGTATTCGAGTTTTTTTTTTTTTTTTTTTTTTTTTTTGTCTCATACCTACAACACTTCAACGTTAATAGTTCCAAATTCGACATTGCTAGTTGAATGGCCCCAAAAGCCAAATTCAAGGTAAAATGAAACAGGTTAATATATTTTTATTTATTGATTATTGATTCGACGAGTGTATTGTTAATGATTTTGTTACATTGTCTTTCCATCTAACGATGACATATCGTACATGCATTAATTCTTATAGTCAGTGACAAAATACCACATATTTATCATGTTTATTCGAAGGAAAAATAGTCGTACAACATAGACCGTCAATATAACTTTTTAAAAACCTTAATTAGTTTTGATGATTTTCTTTGTGCAAATGATTGAAGTACATTTAGTACTTAGTATGGTGTCTCAAGGGTAAAGTTGGTAAAATAATCGCTTCAGGCCTTTGAATTTGAAAGGCCTCTAATTAAGGGTGAGCATTGGGTCAAACCCGACCCGACCCGACCCGACCCAACAAAAAACCGACCCGACATGAAAACCTAAATAAAAAAATTCAAACCGAGAACCGAACCAGAGTTACTCGGTTCGGTTCGGTTCGGTTTTAGTTGGTTTTTCTTGGTTTTCGTCGGTTTTCGACCCGAACCGAAAATGGGTAAAATCTAAACCGAGAACCAAACCGAAGTTACTCGGTTCGGTTCGGTTTTTCTCGGTTTTGTCAGTTTTGTCGGGTCGGTTCGGTTTTTCTCACCCTACCTCCAATTTTTATATCTTTTGTCTATAGCTAGGCCTCCGGTTTCAGAAACATGCTATTTTCGGAACTCGTGTATATATCATTAGGTTTTGTGGCAATGTTGACCTCATGTTTTTGCTTTTCAAAACCTTTATGTTATCAAATAGAAGCCAACCAACGTATATGAAAGTATTGTTGGAAAAATAGTTTTGCAAACTGATTTTTTGCAAATTTTGGACACAATTTAATATATGTATACGTTATATATATTTATATTTTTTGTAGTTTTGCATTCTTCTTGACGAGAGCTTCACAACGAGCTAAAATGTGTCAAAAATGGAGTTGGTATGAATCCGATATCGTCTCTCAAAGTGAGGCACGTGAAACATAAAATTTAGGAAAAATAGTACATCCCACATCGCCTAGAAAAGGAAGTGGAAAGTTTTTTATAAGGAAGTCTTGGTATTGGTATCGAAATCTTTTAGTTGGTTTTACTCCATCACCTACACGCGCGCAGGGGGCGCAGATTTCGGATTTTCTGGGCCCAAATGGGTTCGAAGCTTCTAAACTCATGCAAGCCCGCGCGACCTGCAGACACGAATGCAGCTCCGAAAGTTCGCCTATGCACTAATCTTTTTGCTGGCAGATTTTGTTTCCTTATTCAAAGTGTCCAGATTTTGTATCCATCTAATTTTAAAATTGATTTAAATTTACTGAATAAGTTTTACAAAATCAATTTAAATAAATGGAATATATTATATCAGTTTATATTGAACAAAACATCTTGTCTTGGTGATCAAGATAGGGTTTCAGTATAAATAGAACGCATGTCTCATTCGGTTTTCATATTCAAAAAAACGTAATTCAAAGCATACGATTTCCAGCAATCCATCGATCAGAAATACGCAGAGCTTCAATGATCTTTCAAGAAAGTGTGTCTAGTCCTGTTGTACAACAGTTTTGGACGTTGTAACCTGGGAAACAGATGGCGAATCTGTTTTAAGGGAATCATGTTTAACACGAGCCTCGTTCCACGACCTTTACTGCTTTCTTTAGTTATCATTCATAGTGTCTGTCTATTAATTTTCTGTTATTTATATTATGTAAATTTTTTATTATTGTAATCTGATTATTTTATTAAAAGTGTACGCTGGTTCGCACAGTCTTAAAACATATTCTGTTTAACAAAATTAAAACACTTTTCATATAATCGGATTACTTATTAATTAACAGATTTCATATACAAATTGTCCTTCTGTCGAAACCAGGATTGAGTTTCTTTGGAAAACCAGTTTTCTAAAAAGGATTTTAATTTACAGATTTGGTGTACAGATCTAAAATGATTTTATAAGCAGTTAATTTTATCAATTTATTTTGAAACCAATATTGAGTTTCTATTAAACTGATCTATTTACTTCGGTCATTTATTTAAATCTAAATTTATTGAAACCAAGATTGAGTTTCTTTAAAGCAGAGTCGGTACAAGTTAACAGAAATCACGATTGAATTTCTTAGATACCGATTATTATAACAGTTGACTTAATTGTTTGTGTTTGGTAATTTTCAGGATGACAAACACCACTTCCCCTACTGTGACTACTCCTGTGAACGTAACTGGTGTGCTAGTTATTAACACGGTTGATAATCATGTTGAGAAACCAGAGAAATTCAATGGGCAGAATTTTAAGAGGTGGCAACAGAAGATGTTCTTCTATCTCACTACTTTGAACCTTGCACAGTTCTTAAAAAAGAATCCACTTCATGTAGAACCTCCTACAGAAGGTCAATCCTCTAATAAACAGGCTGCTAAGCCTTGGAAGCATAGAAACATTCAAATTTTTTGTGTCATAACTATGTTCTGAATGGTTTGGTGGACTCTTTATACAACGTGTACTGCAGGACCAAGACTGCCAAAAGAATTATGGGAGTCATTGGAGTGCAAGTACAAAACTGAGGATGCTGGTATAAAGAAGTTCGTGGTAGCTCATTTTTTGGATTACAAGATGGATGATTCAAAGAACGCGATGAGTCAGGTTCAAGATCTACAGGTTTTGCTACACAATATTCGTGTTAAGGGAAGGACTTTGACTGAAACTTTTCAAGTTTCTGCTAACATTGAAAAGTTGCCTCCAAGCTGGGTAGAATTTAAGAACTACCTGAAGCATAAGCAAAAGGAGATGAGTCTTAAAGATTTGGTTGTTCATCTTCGTATTGAAGAGGACAACAAGTTGGCTCAAAAAAACACTTATACGCCTGATTATGCCAAGGAAATTATGGTTGAGCATGCTTCATCATCTTCAAAATCTAAGTCAAAGGTAGAGGCAAAGGAAAAGGAAAGAATGACAAGAAGATCAAAGGGAAGTCTTAGTACCTTGCTCCTAAAGCTGCAATTGTGAAGCAGAAGTTCCAAAGGGTGTGTTTCAACTATGACTAGCCAGGTCACCGTACTGCTAACTTTAAGATGCCAAAGCGGGTGACTCCACGCCAGGCTAATATGGTGAATGATAATATGGACATGATTGCTATGGTGTCTTACGTCATTGCCATGATCTCTGAAGTTAACATGGTAGGTTCCAACAACAGGGAATGGTGGGTTGATACTGGGGCTACCCGTCATGTGTGTGCTGATAAGAGTATGTTTCACTCTTTCAGAGCGGTTGATAGTGGAGAGAAGTTGTACATGAGAAACTCTACAACTGCTGATATCAAGGGCGAAGGAGATGTAATCTTGAAGATGACATCCGAGAAAGAGCTTAAGTTGACTAATGTCTTGTATGTTCCAGAGATTTGTAAGAATCTTGTGTCTGGTTGGCTGTTGAACAAGTTTGGTTTTAGTCTTGTTTTTAAGTCTGATAAATTTGTTCTTTCTAAGAATCAAATGTATATAGGTAGGGGATATGCCCTGAATGGTATGTTTAAGCTCAATGTAATGGTTGTTAAGAATGATAACAATAAAATGAATTCTTCAGCTTACTTGATTGAGACTTCTAATATGTGGCATGGTCGTCTTGGACATGTAAATTTTAATGCAATGCGTCGTTTGATTAAATTTAATTGCATACCTAATTTCCATATCGATTCAATATACAAATGTGAAACTTGTGTTGAAGCCAAACTTACAATATCATCTTTCAAATTGGTTTAACAAAAAACCGAACCACTTGATATGATACACACAGACATACGTGATTTGAAATCACTACCCACAAAAGGTGGCAATAAGTACTTTATCACGTTTATTGATGATTGTATAAAGTATTGCTATGTTTACTTACTAAAAAGTAAAGATGATGTTATAGACAAGTTTGTTCTATACAAAAATGAAGTTGAGAGTCAACTTAGTAAGAAAATCATGGTGGTACGAAGTGATAGAGGAGGTGAATATGTGTCTGCATTCATTGATCTATAAGTGAAACATGGAATTAGACACTAGTTCACTACTTCCTATTCACCTCAGCAGAACGATATTGCCGAAAAGAAGAATTGTACCTTGAAAGAAAGGGTTAATGCCATATTGATAAGTTCTGGTCTAAGCCTGGACATGTGGGAGGAAGCCATTCTAACAACTACTTATCTTTTAAATAAGATACCTCGTACGGAAAAAGAAGAGACCCCATATGAATTATGAATGGTAAGGAAACCCATCATATTAGTACTTACGAGTGTGAGGGTGTCTAGCAAAGGTAGCTACACCAACTCCCAAGGCCCAAAAGATTGGACCTAAATCTGTGGATTGTATATTCATCGAATATGCTAAGAATAGCAGTGCTTATCGTTTCATTGTACATGATTTGACAAATCTCGATATACAAAAGGGTACAGTAATGGAATCAAGGAATGCTTCATTCTTTGAAAATATATTTCCTTGTTTAATGAAGAAAACTGGAAGTTCATCTGGAATAGATTACGAAGTTGTCCAAGATAAGAGACAACGAGATGATAATGATCTCCAAGATGAGAGACAAGATCAAACTGAGAATGAAGAGGTTCAACCTAGAAGAAGCAAAGGGCAAGAACCAAAAAATCGTTTGGATCCGATTTTGTTTCTTTTATGGTTGAAAACGAACCTACTTCATACCGAAAAGCGATTACTTCCTCAGAAGGGCCTCAGTGGAAAGAAGCCATTAGAAGTGAAATAGATTCTATTTTTCAAAATCATACTTGGGAGCTCATGGATTTACCTCCAAGTTATAAACCACTAGGCTATAAATGGATCTTCAAGAAGAAGATGTAAGCCGATGGCACCATTTACAAGTACAAAGCAAGATTGGTAATCAAAGGATTTAGACAATGAGAAGGTCTTAATTACTTTGATACATATTCGTCTGTTACGCGAATAACCTCGATTAGGAGGATACTTGCTATTATCGCTTTAAGAAATTTGGAAGTTCACCAAATGGATGTGAAAACGGCATTTCTAAACGGAGATTTAGAAATAGAAATCTACATGAACCAACCTAAGGGTTTCATGGCTCCTGGACAAGAGAACAAAGTTTGTAGGCTTGTTAAGTCATTATATGGCTTAAAGCAAGCTCCCAAACAATGGCATCAAAAATTTGACCACGCCATGCTAGAAAGTGGATTCAAAATTAATGAATGCCACAAGTGTGTTTATGTAAGAGACACAAATAGTGGATATGTAATCTTGTGTTTATATGTTGATGATATGCTTATCCTTGGCAGTAACAACAAGATGGTCAAATCTACTAAAGACACGTTGAAATCAAAGTTTGACATGAAGGATATGGGTTTGGCTAATGTGATCCTCAGAATAAAGATCATACAAACACAAAATGGACTTGTGTTGAGTCAAGCACATTACGTTGCCAAAATTCTTAATACTCACAATGCTGGGGATTCCATCATAGCTAGAACTCTAATTGACACCAGTAAGCATCTATCTAAAAATAAAGGCATAGGTGTTGCGCAATTAGAGTATTCAAGAATTATTGGCATGTTAATATACTTAATGACAAGTACCCGACCTGACTTTGCATATGCTATTAGCAGACTAAGTAGGTATACTAGTAATCCAATTTATGCACATTGGGGAGCTATGACTAGGGTACTTCATTATTTGAGATACAGTCATGATTATGGACTGCATTATGATAGATATCCAGCAGTTATAGAAGGAAACAGTGGTGCAAATTGGATATCTGCATAAAAGATTCTAGATTGACTAGTGGATATGTGTTTACACTAGGAGGGGTGGCTATATCTTGGAAGTCTTCCAAGCACCTGTTATAGCTAAGTCTACAATGAAATCATAATTTATCACGTTAGATAAATACAGACAAGATGCGGAATGGCTACGTCAATTCGTAGAGGACATACCAAGGTGGCCTAAATTGGTAACGATCATTATTATGCATTGTGATAGTCAATCGAGAATTTGCAGAGATCATAGCATAATGTATAATGGAAAGTCCAACATATCCGTCGTCGACATAAATTGATACGACAACTAGTCTCAACAGGAGTTATCTCAACTGACTATGTGAAGTCAAAGGATAACATTGCAGACCACTTACGAAAGGCTTAAGTAGAGAGTTAGTTTGTGACAACCGACAATTTAGGGAGTCTATTTTAGGTAACCGCATTACGTTAAATTAAACTGAGATTTGCCTTTAACACTATTTTATAAACCGTGACTTGATTTTATATCGTCGATTGGTTTTTACAGTTTATTTCATTATTAAATGAGTTATTGTATGCGTTTTAACTCTATTTGGTAGGCACTATTCGATTCGGCACTAGAAAAGCCTAAAACAAGAGTTATTGTAACTTTTAGACCGTAACTCGAAAATTGACAAATAAATAGTCAAAACTTATGGAAAAACGTAAGTAACGATGTTGGGAAGTTAATAAAATGTAGTGGGACACTCGGGGGACAATTTATGAGCTCGGGATTGGGTAAACGGGGAAGTTACGAAAAATGGCGACCACGGCCCCTCAAAAACCACAAGGCCGGCGCCCCCTCCCTCCCAAAAAGTTTTGCAACTTGGTCCCTCCCTCAAAATATATAAGTCCCACTCCCCTCATTTCACCTCTTCCACTCTCTCACTAAAAACACACACAATACACCTTTCTCTCACTAAAAACCCTAAACCACCACCACTAAAATCTGGCCACTATTCCGGCCACCACCGCCGGATTCCAACGCATCACTATTCACCTCCACCACCAAAAGATGTATCTCTTTCTCCTCTTTCCAACCATATATCATACACTCAATTTGGACTTCATTAACACCTCCAAATTCAAGAATTAAGATTCATACTTTTAGGGTTTCTAAATATTTCAAAGGGCTTTTGCAATTGGTGATTAGAGAAGGTAAATAGAACATGTTTTGAGGTTGTTTGAGCTATTAGAAGCCACGAATTGACTTCTAGGGTTTCGACCCATGAACAATTTTTGGGGCTTTTGGGTGGAACATGAAATTAAAGCTAATTAGTGATGAAATAAACAAGTAATTAGTGTTTGGTACATGTGTGGTGCATTAATTTGATGGGTTTTGCATTTTAGGGTTTAGTTGCATGTTCTTGGTTAATGATAGTTGATGGGTTTTGTGTTTGGTTAGTGATTGAAGCTTGAATGATTGGATTTGAGTGTTGTAGATTGGATTTGGTTGTGTTTGGTTGGACAACATGGGGCGTATGAACCACCATGGTCACGTACATGACCCATGGGTTGGTGTACGTGACCCACTTGGGTCTTGGGTCCGAGTCGGGTCAATTTAGTAGCTTATTGATTGGTAATGTTGAGGTTTGGATGAGACGCGTGGAGCCGAAAAGCTTTTAGAAGCTTGTTTGGTTCACGTGGTCTTGACCGTGACCGTGTCATGACCATTAGGGTCATAACATTGGTTTCGAGTATAATTGGTTGATTGATTGGTTGGCGAGATTGTTGTGAGTTAGTTTGGGATTGAATTGCGACTTTATGACTTTTAATTATGGACTTGATATATATTTTGTGACTTTGAGCTACGTTGGCGTCACTTTGACTTTTTAGTCAATAGTCGACTCCGACAAAGCCGTAACATGGACTTTAGTATAATTTTGACAATTGGTTGATTAAAAGCCGAGAAATTATGACTCGTGCTTGTGGACTCGAAACGAATAACGTTATGAGATTTATAATGGGATTTGACGAAATATATATTATATATGAAAAGGATGATAAAACTATGAAATGTAAATAATAATGGGCTTTTGTACCAAAAATATCAATAACATGATTTATCTTGTTATTTACTTGTTTTAAATGAAACTAATGACTAAATTAGAGAGGTTTTGTAATAAATAAATAATTAACGTTTTGAGTACACGTTTATCAATAAATGTCAATTGTGGATATTTAATGTTGGATAAGTAATTATTTATTTGCGTTATGTGTGCATGGGTTGCGGATAACCTAACGTTAATATTTTTGTTCCACGTGGGTAGCGGACTTATTAGTTTGACGAATCTAATAAGAGCCCGCTAGGTACGATGGGTAACCTTATTAATGGGCGACTTATCCTTATGACTCTTTAGGATACGATTGATTTACGGGATAATAAGCGACACGAATAAATGAATGAGTTTATCGAGCTGACGAATTCGATAAGGTCTACTGTTTATTCCGAAACTTATTGGACTATGGAGCTTATCGCTTAGATGTCTCATTGTGTCACATTGAGTCACATATTGTGTGAAATGGATCACTTATTGTGTTGAATTGAGTCGCATATTGTGTTGCATGGAGTTGCATATTGGGTTGCGAAGCGAAATATATTGGTTGTTGAGTGCATTCATGGCATCATATTGGGTCGATACACCCACACATGAGGATACCAAACACTAGGATTAATGGTGAAACGAGATGTTTTTGGAAATAAAGAATGGAATATACTGGGATAGATAACGTTGATTTTGAGGAATATGTATATTAAGTTGGTCTACATTAATAGGTTGTGCCGAGTCGATAGTTGATGTGCTGTGATTTCTGTTATCTTCAGTTAGTGATATTTATGTGTTGATTGTGCGTTGATTGCTTGAGGTGAGTTTCATAGCCCCACTTTTATATATACATTTAGCTACGTTTTGAACTATTTTGGGGTGAGAATCATGCTACTGTTTTTGGACTGTTAAAACTATTTGGATTTGCTTATATGCTGACTGACTAGATAGATGTGCGATAGTTGTTGCCATAGTCTAGGTTTTACCGTGCCTAACTAAGAATAGACTTCTATCTCGACCTAGCCCAGGGTTGGCAACTGTTCTAGAGGTTGCCACGACAGTGCTGGACTAGAGTCGCAGGTGCCCGAGTGAGTGATTATATGATTGGAGATCCGGGTAGGATCAGTGTGTGAAACGGTATTTACCAATCTAGGTCATGTATAGTAAATCAACTCTTACAGGTCCACTATGATTTTGTTGAACTTAAACCTATGAACTCACCAGCGTAAGCTGACCTTTTAGCATGATTTCTCAGGTATTTGAGAGATGTTTGGATTACTTAATGTGTGGAAGCTTGGCATGGAGGCGTGGTTCAAGGATCATTTTCGGACTCTGATAAACAATGGGGACCTATTTTGTTAAACTATGTTTTGGGCGTAAAATTTATATCTTCGGATTAAATGTTTGAATATTTGATTTGGGATTGGTTCTAAATAGTTAAATGGTTATCTTTTATTTTATTTGTGTGCAATACCTATCCAAAAAGTAACGCCTCGAAAACTTGATTAAGTCTTCCGCTATACCGAGATTTGGGGGTGTTACAGATTGGTATCAGAGCTCCAGGTTATAGAGATCTAGGTATTTTATAAACCCTAAACTATAACCACTTTTAAGAAAAATTGATCCTCGACCGACGCACGCCCGCTTGCCAAGCCGAAGCTTCTTATTTTGATTATGGTATGAAATGCGATTTGAATTATGAGATGATATGTTAAGGGATATTGCTAGCTGATTATGGAAACGTTATGATTTAGAGATTTGAGTTATGATTTGGATATGTTTAGGGGTATTCCTAAACGTTCTGATAATGAGATACGATTATTGGTTTTGGAAATGAGATATGATTATTGGTTTTGGAAATGAGATATGATTATTGGTTTTGGGAAAATGAGATGTGATTATCGAAATATTACAGAAATTGATTTGAGTAAACGGTATATTACGATTTTGGAATTTGAACTCGATTGCTTTGATATGTGATTATGCGATCGAACGGAACTTATGTGTGTTATTTAAAGGCATGTTTTGAGTAATGCGGTACCTACAATTTTAAAGCTTACATTATGTGATATGTGTTTTGGTTAAGTTATTGCGCTTATTAAAACTAGTTGTTTCGAACACTTATACCTACCCTATGCCGTTGTCACAGACTATGCCTTCACTAGCTTTTGATATGTATGAGGAAGTCCTTGCTATTGCTAGTTCGCCAGCATTGACTCTCATGACGGTTGCGCAGGGTGATCCTTATGAGATTGCCCGTCACTCTAGTTCATCATCAGATCGCCCTAGCTCATCTAGGCAGCTCACTTTACATCAGGTTTTAGCGAGAGCACAGACTCCTAGGCTTGCTTTTAGCACTGCCCGCATGTCCGTGCGACCACCATCATCACCTATCCGTTTACCAGTACCATCATGTCTTAGGTGGCCTAGATCTCCTAGTGTACCACCTCAGGATTTACCTGCACAGAGACTCCAAATCATGGACTCTTCCCCTATAGATGAGGGCGAGGAGTAGCATGAAGTCGAGGAGGAGGATGAGATTGAGGAGCAGTATGTAGATTAGGATGAGGATCCTCAGGAGAAGGATGGTGAAGATATCCCAGAAGGGGGTACTCCTCCATTGCAGAGTCCTGCACATTCTCCTGGACCAGGTTCTCCTTTGCATGAGCCTGAGCCCCTTGGATAGCCTTTAGACATCGATTCACCACCTTACTCACCTTATATAGGTAGCCCGTTAGGATCGGAGATACCATCAGAGATTGCGTCTGAACCCGAGGCGTATGGTGAGACGGGTCTGATGTGGGAGATGATTACCTCTCAGGGTACTAGACTTAGTCAGTTGACGAAGCATTTGGTTGGAGTTTCTAGAGCTAGTATTGAGGATCTTAGACCTGATATGGGTACTGTAGTCAGGAGGACTAGGGTTTTGCATGATGGTATGTCGGAGCTCCAGGAGCAGGTTGGGGACCTGCTTAGAGGGTTCGCGATAGCACGTGATGCTGATAGAGCGATTTGGCGTAGGATTGGTGAGTTGGAGAGAGAGGTCGCAGAGCTTAAGAGCGATCGCGACGCTCGACGTGTTGAGTTAGCCTCTTTGTGGAGAGAGGTTGACGATGTTAGGAGATCAGTGAGTGATATTCATAGACGTGGCTAGATAGTATTAGATTTATGGTTTTGTGCCATCTTGAAACTAAGCAGTATTTGGTTCGAGATGTAGGATTATCCTAGTTGTTTATAGTTATCGTTGTTAGGATCGTTTTTGATTTCTTCGAATCCTTCCTTGTATTTCCACTTGTGAAACCTATGAGTTATGGTTATTGGAACGTGCATCCTTAGTTATGATGCGGTATCTGACTGTTTTGCTTCGGTATAGCGTTGTCCTTGTTGACCTTGATATTGATATTGAGCGTTATTTAGTGATCATTGGAACCCAACTCTATTTAGAGCGTGAATTGTGAACTTATGAAACTGTTCTTCTTGCCCCCAGAATGGTGGCAACAAGACGAAACTTAATTAGGAACAACCGAGCAGCTCCTGCTGCTGTTGTTGCCCCTGGTCGTCGCGGTCGTCGTCCGACCCTGACTGCACCACATGTTAAGAAGCCGAACATTGATAACGCAGCTGTAGGGAACCTGAATGTGGATGACCGTGCTGAGAATGGTCCTGTTCCACAAAACCCTCCACCTGTGAACCCAACCCACATTGACCAGCTAGTGTCGCAACGTGTCGATGAACTGCTAGCTGAGGTTAATCTTTCTAACACTTCTAGTGGAACCCCAGTGCTGAATCGAACTCGAGGTTGTACCTATAAGGAGTTCCGATTCTGTGGTCCCATTGAGTTTGGAGGAACTAAGGGAGTAGTTTACCTAACTAGGTGGTTGGAGAAAACTGAATCTGTGTTTGCTGTGAGTAACTGTGATGAGGATTGTAAGGTTAAGTATGCAACATTTACCTTGAAGGAAGAGGCGTTGACCTGGTGGAATAACTACCACAGAGCAGTATGAATTGAGGTAGCTTATAGTATGTCTTGGACTCAATTTAAGGCTCTCCTGATTAAGACTTACTGCCCTAGGAATGAAGTTAAGAAGTTAGAAAGTGAGTTCTGGAACCATAAGGTTAAGGGTACTGACATGGTGAGTTACACTCGTCGTTTCCAAGAGCTATCCTTACTTTTCCCTGAGATGGTTCGTACCAAATAACTTAAGATTGAAAGGTATACTGATGGATTACCTTTAGCTACTCGAAACAATGTCATCACTGCAAAGCCAGTCAATTTGCATGAGGCAATTGCTGTGGCTCAGAGTCTGATGGACTCTTGTGTGTTAGAATAGGGAGATAAGGGTAAGAGTGATAGGAACGATAAGAGGAAGAGGAATAAAGTTGTAAAAGGGAATGGCAACAAACGGCAAGAAACAGCCAGAGTGTTCGCCATAGGAAATGGAGATAAGAAAGGTTACGAAGGTAGTAAACCTGTGTGTGGTCATTGTAACCGAAACCACCATGGACCGTGCCCGATTGTGTGTAGGAATTTCTCTAAGGTAGGACACATGGCCAAATACTGTAGGTCCCGACCACTTGCTGCAGCTCAAACTGCACAAGGAGCAGACTGGAAGGCCACTGTCACCTGTTTTGGATGTGGAAAGAAGGGACACTTTAAGAATGAGTGCCGAGAGCCGTGGATGAGAGGAAATCCCACTAATGTAGGAGGATTTGCTAACCGAGGTGTAGGAGGTAATGGCTTAAACCCTGTGAAGCGTGAGGTTGTGGAAAACCAGGGAAATAATGGTGTTAGGAATCAGCAGAGAGACATGGGAACAGCGCGTGTTTACGCTATTGGGAAGGAAGCTGGTGAGGACCCTAACGTAGTTACGGGTACGTTCCTTCTCAATAACGCTATGCTTCCATACTGTTTGATACTGGTGCGGATATGAGTTTCGTACCCACCAACTTTATGCCAATACTAGGAATCTCCCAAACACCTCTAGGCTTTAGTTAGGATGTGGAGTTAGCGAATGGGAATAGAGAGAAGATAGACACCATAGTTCGAGGTTGTACCTTAAGTTTCCTAGACCGCCCGTTTAGTATAGATCTGTTGCCAGTTACCTTAGGAAGTTTTGACGTCATTATCGGAATAGATTGGTTATCGAAGAACGGTGCACACATCATTTGTGATGAGAATATTGTGCGTTTACCATATGGAGGAAAAGTTCTGAGCATACAAGGAGATCGGAGAGACCGTGGAAGTCCTTCCCGGTTGGGCATCATCTCTTGTATTAAGGCTCAGAAGTACATCGATAGAGGAGGATGTCTTTTCTTGGCTCGAATTTCTAAAAAGAAAAGCGAGGAGAAGAGTGAAAGACACCTTAATGATGTACCCATCGTTAGAGAATTTCCGGATGTGTTTCCCGATGATCTGCCAGGGATTCCACCTGTTCGACAAGTGGAATTCCAAATAGAGTTGATACCCGGTGCGGCACCCGTAGCCCGGACACCTTATCGACTTGCTCCAAGAGAATTAGAGGAACTGTCTAAACAGTTGGCTGAATTGTCAGAGAAGGGATTCATTCGACCAAGTTCGTTGTCGTGGGGAGCACCAGTGTTGTTTGTGAAGAAGAAGGATGGATCGTTTAGGATGTGTATTGATTATAGGGAATTGAATAAGTTGACCGTGAAGAACCGATATCCGTTACCTAGAATAGATGATCTATTCGACCAACTCCAAAGAGCTAGTCTGTTTTCTAAGATCGATCTACGATCTGGTTACCACCAGCTTAGAGTTTGAGAATAGGATATCCCTAAGACTGCGTTGAGGACTCGTTATGGACACTATGAATTCCAAGTGATGTCGTTTGGCTTGACCAACGCACCAGGGGTTTTCATGGATCTCATGAACCGAGTGTGTAAGCCATATCTGGATAAGTTTGTGATAGTATTCATAGATGACATCTTGATATACTCTAAGAGTAGTGAGGAGCACGAAGAGCATTTGAGGCTCATTTTAGGATTGCTAAGAGAGGAGAAGCTGTATGCCAAATTATCTAAGTGTGAATTTTGGATTCCGTCTATACAATTCTTAGGTCATGTGATAGATAGTCGAGGTGTTCATGTTGACCCAGCTAAGATTAAGGCCATTAAGGAATGGGCAGCTCCTAAGAACCCATCAGAAATCCGAGATTTTCTAGGTTTAGCAGGCTATTATAGAAGATTCATTGAGGGATTTTCCAAGATATCTAAACCGCTGACCAAACTAACCTAGAAGGATGTTAAGTATGAATGGGGAGAAAAAGAAGAAGGAGCATTCCAACTTCTGAAGGGGAAGTTGTGTAGTGCGCCCATCCTAGCTTTGCCTAAAGGAAGCGGAGACTTTGTCGTGTACTGAGACGCTTCGCATAAAGGCTTAGGTGCTGTTTTGATGCAACGTGAGAAGGTGATTACTTATGCATCCCGACAACTTAAGAAGCATGAGAAAAACTACACCACCCATGACCTTGAGTTAGGTGCTGTAGTGTTTGCTCTTAGGATCTGGAGACATTACTTGTATGGAACCAAGTGTGTAGTATTTACCGACCATAAGATTTTGAAGCATATCTTAGATCAGAAGGAACTGAACATGAGACAACGTCGTTGGTTGGAATTGCTTAGTGATTATGACTGTGAGATTCGTTATCATCCTGGTAAGGCTAATGTTGTGGTTGATGCCCTTAGTCGTATGGAGTACATTCCACCCTTACTCGTTAGATCTTTAGGAATGACCATTGTTTCGCCCTTACCATCCCAGATTTTAGCTGCCCAAGTAGAGGCATTGACGGAAGAGAACCGTCCTTATGAGAATCTTTATGGAATGGTAGAAAGTGAAAACGGCTTCTTGAAGCGTTCTGATGGAACATTATGCTTTAGAGACAGAAGCTGGATACCATTGTATGGTGGAATCCGTGAGTTGATTATGCATGAGTCGCATAAATCAAAATACTCTATTCATCCCGGAGGCGATAAGATGTATCAGGATCTTAAGAACTTTGTTGGTGGCCCAATATGCACTACAAGAAATTAGGCAAATAGCCACGGACAGAATTTGTGGGTAAAAGCCATATTTTCGTGGGTAACTGGGTAGTACCCACGAATTACCCACGACTCTCTATAGATGGGTAAAACCTCTGAGGCTACTTGTTTGCCCACGACATTTTGGTATTGTGGGTAAGTTTACCCACGTCATTCTTGGTGGGTGATTGTTTTGCATTCATGGGTAAATTATTTGTGGTATTTTCTAACTCACCACAAAACACCCATAGATATACTCGTGGGTATTGTGTGGGTAACATTGCCCACAAACTATTTGTGTGTAAAAGCCAACTGGTAGCTAAAGGAGTACACATTAACATATGAGTAAATCCCTAAAAAAATGCAAAAGTTTTTAGTTTGGTATAATCCATCTCATCTAGACGAACATACAAATAGAAACGGAATCACATACATCCATATCAAAATAAAATCAAAACGAAGATGCATTCACTTAATATTGAAATCCAAGTACAATCTATAAAATAGTTCATCAACCATTAATCAAGAAATTTACATATAGCTAGCACTTAAAAGTTCTTGAAATATAAAATGCATCTGTGGCTACAAATTTATATGTATACAATTTATATTGGGATCCCTTTATATTTTAAATAATAAGGGAGAAGATATATCCAAATGCGTCAATCTACCAAAGCGGTTTCCAGTTGTGGTGTGCTCAAACATGATGCTCTTTTCTTCTTTGTGTGGAATTCACACTGAATCCGTAAGAGATACAACAAGGGATCTGGAAACAATAAACAATGTGAGAATTCATGCCCAAAAACAGTAGCAAAAAACAATTCCAATAGGTGTTGTACAAATAACAAGATATATAAAATTCATGAGAACCATATTCAAACCTGAAGTTCAAATGTAGAATCATATAACAGTCAAACTTCTAAACCAAAATGAATCCAATGAGCATTTCTTGTTGAAGTCTAACATGACGGAAATAATATTGTAAGCATATCGTTATTAAAATCATTTCCAAGGATTGTGCAAAGATTAAAAAGAAAACATTAACCTGTCTAATAGAAATAAGGCACCAATAATAAACGATGGATTAATGAAAACTTGATGCGTGGTCTAGCTTGTACATGTTTAAAGAAACATATGTAACTGCTAAACAAAATGTTAAGGGAACTTCTTCGACATGGATATGGAGGGTGGGAAGGGGAAGGATGAAAGAGGTTTTGGGTGAAGGCCTTAAAATAAGGAGGGGTGGGTTTCAGTTGGATGAGATTGAGATTATAGGTGAGACTAAAATTTTGGATTTTCAAATGGGCGGCAAATTTCTCCGCCATAATTTTAGTGTTCTGTTATCTATATTACACATAATAGAAAAATGGTCAAACGTTGAAAAGTGAAATATTGAAAGTCAAAGATGAAAGAAATGTATGGTGTAATTAATACTCTTATTAAAACACATCATTACTTAAAAGTACAATAATTTATTCACATTTTACAACCAATTAAAAGCATATCTACCAAATTAATTAAAACAGCCCTTACTAAAAAGTACAATAAAAATTTCACAATGTACAATTTAAACTAGTTACAACATAATCCAAAATTAAAATAATTAAACACACTAATTAATGTTATTTTTAAAACACCATAAAATAAAAAGTACATGTTATTATACACATTTTACAAATTAATAAAACACACAAAGCTTCATACAAGCTAACAAGTTGATGGTACATATAGTTTTGAAAATTGGACCGGACCAACGGGTTCAACTAGTTGGTCCAACTGGGAACCGGTGTCGCCACCGGTTAGGCTAACCAATAAAATCCATCCGAAAACGAACCAATGAGGACCCGTTGAAACCGATACAAACTGGTGAATCATGTGTCATCGAGATCTATTTCTCCGGTTAATCGTCACAGGGTACCCACCACCGCAACACGCGAGTACCTTACTATAATACTACATATCGAAAACCACATTTCAAACCCGATGGGTTAACCCGGTTTAATTTGACCTGTTTTTGACCCAACCCGTCGGGTTGACTCGGTTTAAGTCGACCCGTTTTTCGACTGAAACGGTTCAACCAGTTGAACCACCCGGGTCAAACCGGGTTTCAAAACATTATGTTTAATCTCCAAATCTTCAAACTTTTATTATTTTTCGTTTGTAACCCATAACCTTTTTTTTAACACAAAACAATATGTCACTATAAAATCTCGTTGCTATGCACGGGTACTCGTCTAGTTTAAGGTAATTACTCCATATGAAGAATAATATAAGACTTGAAACGTTTTAAGAAAAAATAGATATGTGTTTGGAAGTAAAATATTTATACCATGTTATCCGTGCGTTGCAGCGGCAGATACCTTGTAATTAAAATTTTCGATGAGTAATACCTTTTTTATTATATGTTTTTTATAACAATCACTTTGCAAATGACGATAAACCATCTCATCAAGCTTATTAATATTATGCGCCCAAACGGGATGCAATTTGACTATAAGCACGTTTTCAATAATAATAGAGACTTTTTAATCAATATATAAAAAAGATTCTTGGTTTTTGGGATAATTCTTAAATTGTAAATGTTTTTTTACAAATAGAAATGATTTTCAAATGTTCTTGTGTGCAAGAACGATTGCTGAGAAGGAAGAAAAACCGATGGTTGTTTTTAGGATTGTATTATATGCATAAAATTAAGGAGCATTAGTGTTTCAAACTTATTTTAAGAAATACTGAAATTATTGAAATTTTAATAGAAAGAGAGGTTCATCCAATGTTTTGAAACCCGGGTCGACCCGGCCGGGTTAACCGGTTGTGGCAAAAATAAATGGTAAAAAAAATCGGGTTTTTAAAAAATCGGATTTTGAGTGACTCGGGTCAACCCGGTCGGGTTTGGTTTTTTTCATTTTTTTTATAGAAAAAATTCAAGAAAAGAGTCGACGTGGCATGGGACATCTGTCGGCGGCGGGTTAATTCCGGCCTTTTGGTGTTTTCAATGAAAAGAAATCCTCCTCTGCTTAGTAAATTAAATTTGAAAACAAGAGAAACAAATGAATAAAATAATATCGTACTCTCTCGACCAGGTCATTGGGGGGATGAGAAAATTGGCCAAATTAACCATATTTTGACTGCGCTTCCACTATATGAACGGTACTTCTATAGCCCGTTCTGGGTCTTTAACCGAAACTGGGACTAGGCATGGAAAAGCTCAATCGAACCGGGTTGACCCGGTTGAAAAAAATAGTTTTTTTAATAGAAAACCCGGTGACTCGACCGGATCGATCAAAAACCTGATTTTCAAAACATTGAGTTACCCATACATACAAAGTACCCGCAAAAAGTATTGTGGGTAAGTCGTGTGCATATCTTTACCCATAGATTATCCACACAAAAAATACCCACAAACAAAAAGGATTTGCATACTTCATGGGTAACATAAATATACCCAAGACATTACCCACAAATTATCCCGTGATGACTCAGTTCGTGGGTAGTATGTGGGAAATATTTTAGCAGGAATAATTCACCCACAAATTACACACTAAGTTTAACTACATGGGTACTTTCATGGGTAAAGTTGTGGGAAATTCGAGCGTAACGTTTGTCCCATTTCTAATTCCATGTTTGTGGGTATTTCATGAGAAATTGGTGGGTATTTCATGAGAAATTGGTGGGTAAATACCCATTAATCAATAAATGTGGGTAATTTCTGTGGGTAATTGACAGGATTCTTGTAGTGATGAAAGCTGTGATAGCTCAATATGTTAGTAGGTGCCTGACTTGTTCTAAGGTTAAGGCCGAACATCAGAAACCATCAGGACTTTTAGTTCAACCCGAACTTCCAGAATGGAAATGGGAGCGAATAACCATGGACTTTATCACTAAATTACCGAGAACAGTTAGCGGCAATGACGCTATCTGGGTAATAGTTGATTGTTTAACTAAGTCTGCTCACTTCTTAGCTATTAGTGAAACCGATAGTCTTGATAAGCTTGCTCGATTGTATCTTAAGGAGATAGTATCGCGTCATGGAGTACCGATATCTATCATTTCTGATAGGGATAGTCGTTTTACATCCCACTTTTGGAAGTCTTTAGAGACAGCATTAGGAACGAATTTGGATATGAGTACTGCTTACCATCCACAGACCGATGGTCAAAGCGAGAGAACTATTCAGACTTTAGAGGATATGCTTAGAGCATGTGTTATTGATTTCAGCAAAGGCTGGGAGAGACACCTCCCTTTGGCCGAATTCTCTTACAACAATAGTTATCACTATAGTATTAAGGCCGCCCCATTTGAGGCACTGTATGGCCGAAAATGTCGTTCTCCTGTTTGTTGGGCTGAAGTTGGCGAGAGTCAACTTACAGGTCCCGAACTTGTCCTAGAAACCACTGAGAAGATAGTACAGATTAGAAACCGGTTACAAACCGCTCGTGATAGACAAAAGAGTTATGCCGATAAGAGGCGGAAACCTTTAGAATTTAAGGTTGGAGATCGTGTTATATTGAATGTTTCTCCTTGGAAAGGAGTGATTCATTTTGGAAAGCGTGGAAAACTCAATCCTCGATATGTTGGTCCCTTTCCAATCCTAAAAAGAGTCGGACCGGTAGCATACCGCTTGGAGCTACCATCGGGACTGAGTAGTGTACACAATGTCTTTCATGTTAGTAATCTTAAGAGATGTCTTTCGGAGGAAAACATAGTTGTGCCCTTAAGAGATATTCGTATTGATGAGAAATTGAATTTTATTGAGGAACCGATTGAGATTATGGATCGTGAGATTAAGAGGCTGAAGAATAGCCGTATTCCGATTGTTAAGGTTCGTTGGAACTCCCGGCATGGACCGGAGTTCACTTGGGAACGTGAGGACGTTTTCCATAGGAAGTATCCTAAACTGTTTATGACACCAAGCAACTCGGAGTGAAACCCGGGACGGGTTTCTTCTGAGGCTGGGAGGCTGTGACAACCGGCAATTCAGGGAGTCTATTTTAGGTAACTGCATTACGTTAAATTAAACTGAGATTTGCCTTTAACACTATTTTATAAACCATGACTTGATTTTATATCGTCGATTGGTTTTTACGGTTTATTTCATTATTAAATGAGTTATTGTATGCGTTTTAACTCTATTTGGTAGGCACTATTCGATTCGGCACTAGAAAAGTCTAAAACAAGAGTTATTGTAACTTTTAGACCGTAACTCGAAAATTGATAAATAAATAGTCAAAACTTGTGGAAAAACGTGAGTAACGATGTTGGGAAGTTAAATAAATGTAGTGGGATACTCGGGGGAAAATTTATGAGCTCGGGAATGGGTAAACGGGGAAGTTATGAAAAATGGCGACCACGGCCCCTCAGAAACCACAAGGCCGGCGCCCCCTCCCTCCCAAAAAGTTTTTCAACTTGGTCCCTCCCTCAAAATATATAAGTCCCACTCCCCTCAGTTCACCTCTTCCACTCTCTCACTAAAAACACACACAATACACCTTTCTCTCCCAACTTTCTCTCACTAAAAATCCTAAACCACCACCACTAAAATCCGGCCACTATTCCGGCCACCACTGCCGGATTCCGGTGCATCACTATTCACCTCCACCACCAAAAGATAGATCTCTTTCTCCTCTTTCCAACCATATATGATACACTCAATTTGGACTTCATTAACACCTCCAAATTCAAGAATTAAGATTCGTACTTTTAGGGTTTCTAAATATTTCAAAGGGCTTTTGCAATTGGTGATTAGAGAAGGTAAATAGAACATGTTTTGAGGTTGTTTGAGCTATTAGAAGCCACGAATTGACTTCTAGGGTTTCGACCCATGAACAATTTTTGGGGCTTTTGGGTGGAACATGAAATTAAAGCTAATTAGTGATGAAATAAACAAGTAATTAGTGTTTGGTACATGTGTGGTGCATTAATTTGATGGGTTTTGCATTTTAGGGTTTAGTTGTATGTTCTTGGTTAATGATAGTTGATGGGTTTTGTGTTTGGTTAGTGATTGAAGCTTGAATGATTGGATTTGAGTGTTGTAGATTGGATTTGGTTGTGTTTGGTTGGACAACATGGGGCGTACGAACCACCATGGTCACGTACGTGACCCATGGGTTGGTGTACGTGACCCACTTGGGTCTTGGGTCCGAGTCGGGTCGATTTGGTAGCTTATTGATTGGTAATGTTGAGGTTTGGATGAGACGCGTGGAGCCGAAAAGCATTTAGAAGCTTGTTTGGTTCACGTGGTCTTGACCGTGACCGTGTCATGACCATTAGGGTCATAACATTGGTTTCGAGTATAATTGGTTGATTGATTGGTTGGCGAGATTGTTGTGAGTTAGTTTGGGATTGAATTGCGACGTTATGACTTTTAATTATGGACTTGATATATATATTGTGACTTTGAGCTACGTTGGCGTCACTTTGACTTTTTAGTCAATAGTTGACTCCGACAAAGCTGTAACATAGACTTTAGTATAATTTGGACAATTTGTTGATTAAAAGCCGAGAAGTTATGACTCGTGCTTGTGGACTCGAGACGAATAATGTTATGAGATTTATAATGGGATTTGACGAAATATGTATTATATATGAAAAGGATGATAAAACTATGAAATGTAAATAATAATGGGCTTTTGTACAAAAAATATTAATAACAAGATTTATCTTGTTATTTACTAGTTTTAAATGAAACTAACGACTAAATTGGAGAGGTTTTGTAATAAATAAATAATTAATGTTTCGAGTACACGTTTATCAATAAATGTCAATTGTGGACATTTAATGTTGGATAAGTAATTATTTATTTGTGTTATGCGTGCATGGGTTGCGGATAACCTAACGTTAATATTGTTGATCCACGTGGGTAGCGGACTTATTAGGTTGACGAATCTAATAAGAGCCCGCTAGGTACGATGGGTAACCTTATTAATGGGCGACTTATCCTTATGACTCTTTAGGATACGATTGATTTACGGGATAATAAGCGACACGAATAAATGAATGAGTTTATCGAGATGACGAATTCGATAAGGTCTACTGTTTATTACGAAACTTATTGGACTATGGAGCTTATCGCTTAGACGTCTCATTGTGTCGCATTGAGTCACATATTGTGTGAAATGGATCACTTATTGTGTCGAATTGAGTCGCATATTGTGTTGCATGGAGTTGCATATTGGGTTGCGAAGCGAAATATATTGGTTATAGAGTGCATTCATGGCATCATATTGAGTCGATACACCCTCACATGAGGATACCAAACACTAGGATTAATGGTGAAACGAGACGTTCTTGGAAATAAAGGAATGGAATATATTAGGATAGATAACGTTGATTTTGAGGAATATGTATATTAAGTTGGTCTACATTAATAGGTTGTACCGAGTCGATAGTTGCTGTGCTGTCATTTCTGTTATCTTCTGCTAGTGATATTTGTGCGTTGATTGTGCGTTGATTGCTTGAGGTGATTTTCATAGCCCCACTTTTATATATACGTTTAACTACGTTTTGAACTATTTTGGGGTGAGAATCATGCTACTGTTTTTTGACTGTTAAAACTATTTGGATTTGCTTATATGCTGACTGAGTAGATAGATGTGCGATAGTTGTTGCCTTAGTCTAGGTTTTACCGTGCCTAACTAAGAATAGACTTCTATCTCGACCTAGCCCGGGGTTGGCAACTGTTCTAGAGGTTGCCACAACAGTGCTGGACTAGAGTCGCAGGGGCCCGAGTGAATGATTATATGATTGGAGATCCGGGTAAGATCAGTGTGTGAAACGGTATTTACCTATCTAGATCATGCATAGCAAATCAAGTCTTACAGGTCCACTATGATTTTGTTGAACTTAAACCTATGAACTCACTAGCGTGAGCTGACCTTTTAGCATAATTTCTCAGGTATTTGAGAGATGTTTGGATTACTTGATGTGTGGAAGCTTGGCATGGAGGCGTGGTTCAAGGATCATTTTCTGACTCTGATAAACAATGGGGACCTATTTTGTTAAACTATGTTTTGGGCCTAAAATTTATATCTTCGGATTAAATGTTTGAATATTTGATTCGGGATTGGTTCTAAGTAGTTAAATGGTTATCTTTTATTTTACTTGTGTGCGATACCAATCCAAAAAGTAATGCCCCGAAAACTTGATTAAGTCTTCCGCTGTATCGAGATTTGGGGGTGTTACATAGTTAGTAAGTCGTCTGATGATGTACCCTCCGAACAGCTCGACGGACACCCCTTCAAGATGTGTCGAAGCCCTTCTGAACGAAGGCCCAAGTTAGGTCTTCTGAATGTTCATGGGAGACAAACCATTCATACACACAAAGGCTACCTACGCGGAATTCGCCATTCGAAGCCTTAAACCCTTCGAGGTATGGTTGACGAAGGAGCAACAGATAGGAGATCTTCCTGACTTGGTCAAACCCACGATCTCCTTCTCTTTCTTGGCTTTCCCGCCGAGTTCGTACATGGCTTACGAACTCGAAGCTTGGTGGAATTCCTATCCACCGACCTACCGACCACTTACAAGGCACTCATGGAAAAGACATACACTTGGATTGAGTCCAAGGAAGTAGCAGCCAACGGAGCCCCGATCGAGAAAAGAGAGGCCTCCGAAAAATTCTCCAGAGGGTCCTCTTGGGAAGGATCCAAGAATAGGAAGAAGAACAGAGACTGCTTCACCTATAACAAAGGTTTAAATCATGCACTCTTGGCAAACCTAGTCAAATCTCCTAGGGAAATCCTCGCTACCAAGAAGGCCGCGAAGTCCTTCGACCCGCCACCTTGAATGTCAGCATGAAGCAAAGCCAGGGACATGTCGAAGTACTGCCACTTTCACGAAGACCATGGGCACGACACTAATAGCTGCAGAGAGCTGAAGAAGTAAATTGAAGAGGCAATACGCTCTAGGCAATTGGCGCATCTGGTTAAAGGCATCAAAAAGAGGAAGGATAAATTCTCCGACACTTAGTTGGGTGATTGGAAGGGAAACAAGAAGGAAGCTACCCCTACAGATGGAGATTTGGGAAGTGTGAGGGAGATAACATTCCCGTCCATTATGGGGCGGACACCTTCAATTGATCCCGTAGTCATCAAGGTATGGGTCTCCAACAAGGAGGTGAACCGAGCATACATAGATTGTGGAAGCTTCTGCGAAATCATCGATGAGCACTGCTTCCTAAAGCTCAAATCATCGATACGCTTGTAGAGGGTAGACTCAAAAGTCCCCTTGGTATGGTTCTCCGGTGAACATTCATGGCCCCTCGGAGAGGTACCTTTGGAAATCACTATCGGAGAAGGGCCCTTATCCCGCATGGAAACCCTCACCTTCATCATAGTCAGGTCAAATTCTCCTTACAATTTGCTGATAGGAAGAACCGCTATGCAAAAAAATGGGCATTGTAGTTTCCACCATACATACTGCCATCAAGTTCCAAACTCCCTTCAGAGTAGGAACTGTTCATTCTAATTATGGGCCAGACAAGGGGGTATATGGTGTCAAGAAGGTCAAAGAAGGGCCGGAGGAGCCTCCGATGGCCATTTTAAGTTGTACGGATGCAGAAGAACGGGTCGTAGTAAACCCTAACTACCTTGAGCAGACAGTGGTGATAGGAAAGCAGCTCCCGGCGAATTTCAAGGCAAAGCTCACAGAGCTGTTGCAAACTAACCTTGATATTTTTGCATGGAAATATTCTGACATGACAGGAGTCCCAATAATGTTGTTAATAGATGGAAAGCCCTTCGGTACAGAACACAGGCTCAACGAATACAAACATATTGAGCCCATCAAATAGAAAAGAAGAAGCCTTGCACCCGAAAGGAATGCTGCTGCGTGCAAGGAAGTAGATGAGTTGACACAAGCAGACATCCTAAGGGAAGTCAAATACCAAACATGGGTGGCCAAACCAGTAATGGTAAAGAAAAGCGACGGAGGGTAGCGCAAGTGTGTTGACTTTACTGACATCAACAAGGCATGCAAAAAGGACTGCTACCCCTTGCCAGAAATCGATTGGAAGGTAGAGTCCTTAGCAGGATTTCAACTAAAGTGTTTCCTAGATGCCAATAAAGGGTATCATCAAATCCATATGGCAAAGGAGGACGAGGAAAAGATAGCCTTCTATACAAGCAAAGCTGTCTACTGTTACAGAAAAATGCCTTTCGGATTGAAGAACACAGGGGTAACATACCAAAGGCTCGTCGATAAAGCCTTCAACAAGAAGATAGGCAGAAATCTTGAGGCTTATGTTGATGACATGGTTATTAAGTGCAAAACGGTACTCCTTGATATCCAAGAGACCTTCGACCAAATTTGGGCGATCAACATGAAGCTAAACCCTAAGAAATGCTCTTTTGGTGTTGAAAAAGGGCAATTCCTAGGGAATTTGATTACAAAGCAAGGGATAAAAGCTAACCCTTCTAAGGTTAAGGAAATTACGGATCTCTAGGCTCTGAAATGTTTAGAGGACATACAAAGCTTGAATGGGAAGCTAGCTGCGCTAAGTCGATTCTTGTCAAAGGGTGCTGACAGGTCCCTACCGCTCTTTAAAACACTTAAAGGCTGCGTTGACAAGAAAACCTTCCAATGGAGCCAGGATGCGGAAGCTGCCTTCCAAAAGATGAAGGAGTTCATAGAGATACTTCCAACACTTACGGCCCCAATCAAAGGCAAAGTCTTATTCATGTATCTAGCATCCTCAATAGAGAGTATTAGCGTGGACCTAATGGCAGAAAGGGAAAAAAGACAAATCCCTACTTACTTTGTTAGCAGGGTCTTGCAAGGAGCAGAGGTTAACTATCCCACATTGGAAAAGCTCATATTGGCCCTAATCTACGCACCGAGAAGGCTCTGGCGGTACTTTCAGGCCCACCCAATAACAGTCCTAACCAACAAGCCACTCAAGCAAATCTTGTTGAAGCCTATAAAATTGGGAAGGGTGGCAAAATGGGCCATTGAGCTTAGGGAGCACGAAATAGAGTTCAAAGGTTGAAACTCTTTCAAAAGGTAAATTCTTGCAGATTTCTTGGAGGAAACACCTTCCGAACCAAGCACAACAAAGGAAGAACCTAAGGCTAACCTCATCAAAGTACATGATTATTGGAAGCTTTACACAGATGGGGCATCAAGCTCTGATGGTTCAGGAGCAGGTCTAATGATGGTCAGTCCTGAAGGGAAGGAGCATACATATACCCTTCGGTTTGAATTCGAAGCCACCAACAATGAAGCAGAATATGAAGCCCTACTGGCAGGCCTTCGGCTAGCCAAAGATATGGAGGTCAAGGCTCTCACCATATTTGTAGATTCTCAGCTGGTGGCAAACCAAGTGACTGGCTCCTATGAAGCAAGGCAACCCGTTATCAAGCAATACTTGGACAACACAAGGGAGATGATGGATGGTTTCGACTCCTACACCATCCAACATGTTTACAAGAATCAAAACAAGAAGGCAGACACACTGAGCAAGATAGCTTCTATGGCCTTCGTTCATCTCACAAAAGAAGGGCTCGTTGAAGTTTTGCCCAAAAGGTCCATTATCAGAAAAGAAGTTAATGACGTTGTTCATGAATAAGGAGACACATGGATGACTCCCATCAGGTAATACCTGATAAGTGGTCTTCTCCCGGAGGATCCAAAGAAAGCAAGGAAGATACAAGTCAAATCTCCACAATATCGGTTAATAGGAGAAAACTTGTACAAAAGCGTTTCTCTTACCTTGGCTCAGATGTGTTGGACCTAAGCACGCTTAGAGCATCATCGCAGAAGTTCACGAAGGATCCTGTGGCCTTCACGCAGGGCGTCGATCAGTTGTCTCGAAGACAATGAAGTTAGGCTACTACTGGCCTTCCATGCATAGGGATGCTGCTGACATCATTATCAAATGTGAAGCTTGTCAGATACACTCCAAGGTTCCCAAGCTTCCAAAGCAAGACATGACAAGTGTCACATCCACATGGCCTTTCTCTCAGTGGGGAATTGATATCATAGGACCTATGCATGTGGCTCCTGGTTGGGTTAAATTCTTATTGGTGGCAATTGATTACTTCACAAAGTGGGTTGAGGCTAAACACTTAGCTTCTATTACGGGAAGACAGATTGAGAAGTTTGTATGGGAACACATTGTATGCAGATTCGGAGTACCCCACATCATCATATCCGACAATGGCAAGCAATTTTGCCGAAGGAGTCTTCTATGACTTCTGCAAAGGGCTTAATATAAAGCAGTCTTGGACTTCCGTCTACCATCCATAAGGCAATGGAAAAGTGGAGGTTACTAACAGAGAAATTGTCAAAGGAATTGAGAAAAGGCTGGGATGAAGCCATCACTGGTGGGTGGATGAGCTTCCTCAAGTGTTATAGGCTCATAGAACCCAACCCAAGTCAAGCAATGGCAAAACCCCTTTAGCCTAACATATGAAATAGAAGCAGTCATCCCTTCGGAGCTAAGTATACACACAGAGCGTGTGGTCAAATTTAAAGCCTCTCAAAATGATGAAAGTATCAGGGAAAACATTGATCTGCTGGAAGAAAGGAGAGAGATAGCTTCCATCCGAGAAGCCATGCACAAGCACAAGACAGAAGGGTACTACAAAAAAATGGTCAGGCCTTCCACATTCAAGCCTGGGGAATATGTGCTACGCCTCAACAGTGCAAGCAAGGCAGAGTACTAGGGGAAGCTAGGACCTACTTGGGAAGGATACTACGTCATAGCTGAGACCTACGACAATGGAGCCTAAAACCTGGCCACTCTTTTCGGAGAACCCATCGACAGAACATGGAATGGTACAAACCTCCAAAAGTTCTATGTTTAAGAAGTATTCTTTACTTTTCATTCTTGTACTAAAAGCTTCTCATGGGAAAGCAAACATTATTGGTAGTTGTCTTAGTATTCATTTCAAAAATGATGTAATCCTCTCTACCAATTCAATGATGAATAATATATTTCCCATAAATCTCTTGCTTCATTTCTTAAACACAAAGGTTTGTTCAGCCAAGTCGCTTATGAGTTTCAATGTCGAATTGGAAGGCACACGGTGTAACAAACACCTCATACCACTACTTAAGCCTGCCAACACATTCACATTAACTCTCCTAATATATTATGGAAATTATGAAAATAAAAGCAAGCCATATTACTTAAAGGATTTAATATAGAGTGGGTCACGACCCTCTCTCAATAATCAAAGTTGGTCAGTATATTCTTGGTGTTGTAATTTACACACAATGAGGTTCTTACACCTTAGGTTGTAAAGTTTAAGCGTTAGAAAAATGGCATAAGAGAAGTACACAAGATAAATATATTTAAGCATATAGGAATAATTTCCCACATCATACCATTCAAAAGAAGGGCCCACACCCTTATCCCTGCATACGAGGCCGAAGCCTAGTTCAAATTGTCTTTTGGCCAAAGCCATGCATCACAAACATTAAATTGTTTAGAGTCACAAACCAACATAACAAATTGTTTGAGAGAAGGGTACATGCCACCCTTTGGACCAAATTACTGTCAACATGACATCCTTCATTCCTTGTTCTTTAGGGATGGAATTGGAGAAGGTAGAGCTGACACAAGCTTGGTCAAAACAGTTTTCTTTGTTGGGGTCGCAGGCTTGACCTTTCGAGGCTTTTTCAAGAGAAGGTCTTCAAGAGGTGCCATGGGGTCCTTTATAGCTTCGACCAGGAAGGGGTACTCTGCGGTTGGAAACGCATTTCCTGCCTCTTCATATTCAGCCTTCGATGAGGGGCGATAACAGTCCACTGCGGAGAGGTCTATGGGCTTATCTGTCTTAGCCACCTCCTCCAGAGCAAGGCACCGTCCATGGAAGATAGCTGCCTAAATCACTTTCCACATAGCAGCTCCCATCTCATCACTATGATACAACTCCATGGTTATGTAGGCACCACCTTTGATACAACCTCTGCACGATACTTTTGGAGCATCTTGTATCTCATCTGTAGACCATCTATTTCCTATATCATTTTAACCTCTAGCTCTCCAAGCCTAGCCCTTTCACTTTCCAAGCCTGCACACTTAGACTCCAGCACAGTATTCTGACCAGTGAGGCTCACCATCTTAGCCTCTAAAACAGCATTCTGGTCAGTGAGGCTTACCACCTTGGCATCCTCCAACTTGATTTTGCCACACTCTGTTGTGGTAGTAGTTAATTCCTTCTGTAGCTCTGCTATCTTGTCTCGGAGGTCTTGGGTAAGGGGATTCTTCTCAAAATCTTTCTCAATTTCTTCACACTTTGCCTCTAGCTCAACATACTTTTGGTCACTGTGCTTTTCCCTCTCCAGCATAACATCCATTTCCTGCCTTGCCTTTGTCACTGTACGAAGCAGCTCCCTTGTACGAGTGTTCAGGTAGTTGTCCAGGACAGTATGCTTTGCGACGCTCTTATCATGCATGTCGCAGACCCCTTCGATTGACATATTATCCAGCAGTCCCATCCAGTTGGGAGGGGTGACATTGTCAATGATTCGATGGCAGGCTAAGGCATTCGAAAGTTCCTTCTTGTCGGGAAGGCCTGTGACAAATACAGTACAAGAGGGCAAAAGTTAGTCAGTGCAATTGGTATTTCATATAATTTAAAAGGCAAATGCTTACCATGCATTTCCTCAGCATCATCCGGCAGTTCAAAGGCAGACTTGACAGCTTTCTTGCCTTTGACAACCTTCTGTCAAATGGCCCTAGACCCAAATGCTGGGAGATGAGTCTTTCTCTTGGTGGTAGATTTAACAGCTTTGCCAGACGTTCCCTTCCTACTCTTTAACCTGTCAGCTATGCCTGTAGAGCCTGTGATTCGGACTTCATCCTCCGCAGGATCTTCTAAATCTGCCATATTCTCAACCAATTGGAAGGGACCTTCCAACAGTACTTGTGGGGGTGCTGAGGCAATAGGCTCTATCTTGGGAATGTCTACGTCGTTGTTGTTGACAGAATTAGAAGGCGAACCAACACCATAAGATTCTTCAGCTTTTTCCGCAGGCATAAAGCTCAAGTCTTCGTCCAAATATTGGTGCATAAAGTTCATAAATGCCATCGAAGCAAAAAAAGAACAAGAAAAGATAAATATCAGTGCTACATTCGTCCTACTTACATAAAAGTAGAAGTACATAATTTTTCCATGATAAATGATAATGGGCTTCTTGGGCCTCCTAGCTTTGTGCAATCCCAGCCATATACAGAATTGGCTCAAGGAATGCTTGAACATCTGCAAGATACCTAGCCAAACGTTGATAACACGGACTCCTTCGAACCTCATAAGGAAGGGGGTCATTGAAAAGTTTTGCATCAAACCTAAATTCCTTATTCGGCAATGCTGGATAGTCAGGTGGTACAATGGCACTCTCAACATAAAAGAAACTACCCTTCCAGTCCCTTATATTCATGTAAGGCCTTGTAATGAGGTTAGGCACATCTCCCTCAGGTCTCTTTGCCAAAGTTAACCAATTCCTACCTGGGTAAAGGTTAAAAAATCCCCTCAATACCTTAAGAGTTGTTTCATAGCCATACACCTTACACATAACAATGAATGTGGTATGTTTAGCTAAACCAAATGGGTTAAATCGAGAGATATGCACTTCGTAATACTGCATTAAATCTAAGATCAGAGGGAGGATAGGAATCCTAAGATTTGAATGGCTAAAAGAGTGAGTATATAGCCCTACGAAACCTTCAGGGGCATCAAAAATCCCTTGGTTTGATTTGGGAAGCATGACTTTAAACTCCTTAGGGATTAGATATTCAGCGAGATGATCATGTAAATCCTTAGCAGTTAAAGTATAATTTTGTTGTTTGATTATTAATTTGGAATCCATAACTATTTTAAGCTATGAAAAGATGGGAAGAAGACTTTACCTTTTGTTCGAAGCCGGTGATTTATAGCAAATTGGTGCGTGTAAAATTTAGGCGAAAAGGGTAAAGTGTTTTACGGTTCCATCTATCTCTCATTTTCTATCCTTTTTTTAACCGCACACGTGTCCCAGGGATTACCCTTATCTGGATTTCAAAAGGTGTTTAAATTTCAAAAAATAGTTTTTGGTCAACCGAGTTCCTAGGGATAAGGAATTACTGTAGCGGGTATTTAAGTGGGTTTAGGTAACATTAAATGCACGCGGTAAGGCATACTAAGCTTGTTTATGATAAGCATTGCAACGAACGGCAGATTTCATTCGTAGGATGAAGTCAAAAGCAATACCTCCTCGTTCATATGCATCACTTTCGACTAGGGTGCTTGATGATGTAACCTCTGAACAGCTCGACAGACACCCCTTCGAGATGTGTCGAAGCCCTTCTGAACGAAGGCCAAAGTTAGGTCTCCTGAATGTTCTTGGGCATCAAACCATTCGTACACACGAAGGTTACCTACGAGGAATTCGCCATTCAAAGCCTTAAACCCTTCGGGGTATGGTTGACGAAGGAGCAACGGATAGGAGATCTTCTTAACTTGGTCAAACCCACGATCTCCCTCTCTTTCCTGGCTTTCCCGCCAAGTTTGAGAACGTGGGTCACTAAGCCCTAGCGGTTACCCACAAACATGGGACGCCCCCATGTTCTCCGAAATTTGCGCAGAAGTGCTCTCAACCCTATTTCTTCCACTATGAATAGGTTGGACGGGCAGAGGATTATGGTAAGCTGACTGAACACTCATCTCTTTACTTACACACACATATACAACCATAACTCATACTTACTCTCATGCCGGAGGTGGTTCGCAGGGTCCAACCCCTCCGTAATCACTTAACGTAGTTTCTTCGTATTTCTTATTCTCAGGTGAAAGACAATCTTGGCTGGAACATACACCCCTCATACCTTCGATCACCATTGAAGCCTGGTAGTGCAATTTATTCTACAATAATCGTCTAAAGGAATGGGACTAAAGACCTTGAGGAAATGTGTTTCTATGAAGGAAAACCTAACCCAGTTGACTGGAGATCCCAAGATCTGGGTTCAATAGGATAACCTAATCATAGAAATGTGGGGGAAGTCACGTTAATGTGGGGGAGTTACTTTATATTGTAACTTTCTAGTCCATTCCGATAACAACTGTGACTTGTTAAGAGGTTAAACATATGGCTTTAATAATTCAGGATGAAATCATAAAGCATAATGATTCAAGATGAAATTACAAAACATATGTTTTTAATGATTCAAGATGAAATCACCTATGTGAGAGAGAAGTAGGGACGCTTCAAAAGGAATTGTGGGGGGGGGGGGGGCGCAATTCCTAAGAGCTCTTGCAGGACCAGGCGAGTGTTCATGACCATAACGAACATGACTATGAGGATTTGCCAGGGTCAGGGAGAGTCTTGTGTAAAGTGTATAGTCATCTACGTAACAAAAGGTTGAGTTCAAGGACATCACGTCTACTCAGATCTAGGAGACTAAGTGCATCTCACAAGGGAAGGTTCAAAGGGTCACACCTACCTTTCCTATCCAGGACTTAACCGCAGAAATTTTGTTAAAATTTTGTGTGTTTTCGACCAATCTTCATTCATGTGGGGGATTGTTAGAAAAATGGTTTTGCAAAGTGATTTTTTGCAAATTTTGGACACAATTTATTATATGTATATGTTATATATATATATATATATATATATATATATTTATATTTCTTGGTAGCTTTGCGTTCTCCTTGACGAGAGCTTCGCAAGGAGCTAAAATGTGTCAAAATTGGAGTTGGTGTGAATGGGATATCGTGTCTCAAAGTGAGGCACCTGAAACATAAAATTTGGGTAAAATAGTGCATCCGACATCGCCTAGAAAAGAAAGTGGGAAGTTGTTTATAAGTAAGTATTGGTATTGGCTATCAAAATCTTTTATTTAGTTTTACTCCAACTATTACGTGCGCACGCAGGGGGTGCAAATTTTGGATTTTCTGGGCTAAAATGGGTTCGAAGCTTCTGAACTTATGCGAGCCCGCGCGACCTGCGAAAACGAACGCAGCTCCGAAAGTTCGCCTATGCGCTAATCTTTTTGCTGGCATATTTCATTTACTTATTAACGACTTCCTTATTAACAGTTTGTAGATTATGGGTCCATCTATTTTAAAATTGATTTAAACGCATTGAATAAGTTTTACAAAATCAATTTAAATAAATGCAATATATCACATCAGTTTATATTGAACAGAATATCCTGTCTTGATGAACAATATAGGTTTTCACTATAAATAGAACCCATGTCTCATTCGGTTTTCATATTCAGAAAAACGTAACTCAAAATACGATTTCCAGCAATCCATCGATCAGAAATACGCAGAGCTTCAGTGATCTTTCATGCAAGTGTGTCTAGTCCGGCAATACAACAGTTTTGGACGTTGTACCCTGGGAAATAGACGGCGAATTTGTTTTAAGGGAATCATGTTTAAAACGAGTCTCGTTCCACGACATTTACTGATTTCTTTATTTATCGTTCATAGCGTTGCTTCTACCCCTGCCTGTCTACTTTTAATTTTCTGCTATTTATATTTTGTTAATTTTTAATTATTGTAATCTGATTATTTTAATAAAAATATACACTGGTTCCCACTAGTATATATCTTTATTTTTCTATAAAATAAAGTATTAAAATAAAAATGTTTTGAGTTAAACTACCCAATTTCTGATTCGCTTTAGGCCTCCGCGAGGCTTGAGACGCTCATGGCTAGTTAATATACCAATTCAACAAAATTGCATGGTAACTTAGTATACTATGGTAACATATAGTTCAAAAGTATTAATTTCACTTCGTACATAAAAGCTTTGGAGGATTTTCTGCGTAAACGTACATTTGTTCGCAATTTAGTATTCATAAATAATAATAGACCTGTGTTACATTAGCCAACTTGTGATAAAATATTATCATCCATTATTATATTTTGTCTTTATGGGCACTTCAACGTTGACAAAAGAATACGATGAGGATGAGTCTTGTGTCCAGTGATATCATATATGTGAGATAGATTTGTATTATAAATGTTGTGGTATAATTAAAATTAGGGAAAATTAGTCAAATAGACCACGCGCCCTAAGGCTTATCACTTTCCGGACCACGCACTTTTGCCGAATGAAAATGAACCAGTTACCCAGCGATTTCCTGGTATCCAACCATGGGGTGTCATGTGTCCGACAAAGGTATGACCAAAGTACGTATTTTGAGAGTATATGTCATGTATTGTAAGGTATTGTTTTTTAGGCAACCAAATTGTATTTTCGAGCAACTATATAATATTAGGCAACTTGTATTTATACACGAGGATAATATGGTCATTTTACACTGGTTGTATTATAAAACTAATAATAATAACGCACACAACATCACGCGCGTACACACACAATCAAACATCTTCTTGTACAATTTCTAACAGCTTCTACAATTAAACGTCTTCTTCTACATCACGCGCACACACTCACAAACCACATCTTATTCACAGAACCCTCTAGCCCCCTAATTAATTTTACTGTATAATTACGTATTCAAAATTAAAGTTGTACAATTGTAAAATCGCAGTTCGTTTTACATTGAAGTTGCTGCCAAATATTAAGCTCTGTTTGTCAAAGAATGAAAACCGGGAAAGGTTGTTCAGGCAAACAGTATTTGGTCCATGGTTGGATATAAATTCGTGCGAGAATGACTGCCTTCTGATGCATTATGTTTTGCAACACCAGGTATATGTTTCTAACATCTCTGATTCCCCTCCACTAAAATTCCAAATTGGGGATCATTCGTTAAGGTTTGGCCGGAAAGAATTTTGTCTGATAACAGGGTTTCGATTTGGCAAAGTTTCAAAACCTATTAAACTATCTAGCGCATTTATCGATCGTGTATTTCCTGAAAAAAAGAGTAATGGTATAACAAATGTACATGCAATTGATCTTTTGGAACTTGTTAATGACGGAAAAAAGGATGGGAAAAGGTGGTTATCTCTTTCTGATGAGGATGCTGTTAGGGTGTGTCTGCTGGTAGCTGCAGAGCTGGTGTTTATGGGAAAAGAAGACAGGAATTGCGTCCATAATCACTTATTGTCCTTGGTTGATGATTTTGAAGCCTGGAATGTATTTCCTTGGGGTGAATATATGTGGCATAAATTTTATCAAAGGACTGTCAATATTGTTCATATTCACAGAAAAGATCATCTGTTAAAATTGAAAAAAAACCCAAAGTTCAGTGCCTCATATAATTTATACGGGTTCGCTTGGGCTTTCAAGGTTTGAATTCTCTGTAGTTTGCTTGTGATTCTATTTTGTTGTGCTATTTGTTAGGAATTGCAAATTCCATGTTAAAGTGTCGGTCACCCCAATTATAGTCTAGCATTTGTTAGCTCGTAGACTTGTAGTTATTTACGTTATTTACTGTTTTATTAGTTAGTTAGTAGTTTAGTTTAGCGTAGTGTAACACCGTGGAGGAAGGACGGTTCTTTACCCACTGTATACCTGATCCACAGGCCGATAGGAGGTCGTTGTGTTTGTAAGTATAAATACCCCTTCCATCCTTGGAAGGGGTGGAGCTTTTCTTTAATCTAACCTTACATTTTTTGTGAACCAAGTCTCTACCAAGAAACTCCCTCTCTTCTACTTTCTCTCTCTAATGGCAAACATGTATTTTGATCATCCAAGACAACCCGAATCATCAACACAATAATATTTCGATCCTACAAATGGTACCAGAGCCAAGGTTTTTTGTGTTTTGATGATTTGTTTGTGGTTCGATTCTTGTCTTAACTGTTTTTTATATATACCTTTTTGGTGGCGGAAAAGTTTTTTCTTAAATCGTGGTATAACTGTTTTAACATAGTTTTTGTGTTTCTTTTGGTCCAAACAGTTTATATCATTGTTTTTAGATATCCTTTTTTGTTAACAAAGCTGTGTAATATGGTGGTCATTCAGTGGTCTAAATGGGTCTAAGAGGAATTTCTTATGCATTTTTATTAAGACATTTTTCTGGTCATATTTGCTTATTCAAAAAATGAGTCAAAAAGATGTATCCTTTGAATATTTTCTGGGTAAATATGAAGGTGGTCGGAAAAATGGTCGGAAATATCGCCGGAGCAAAAAGTCAACATGTCAATGGCGATTTGGTCTAAATGCTTCCTAGCGACTTGTCAAAGTTTCATGTCCAGATTCAATGAATGTCTCGTAGCGACTTAACACACAATAACCTTAGCGACTTGTCTTTACAGGTCGTAGCAACTTGGGTTAAGGTTGTTTAGCGACTTGGTGTTTGACTATTTAGTCAAATAAATGATGCTAGCGACTTGACAAAGAGTAGCGACTTGTGATGAAAGAAATCTAAAGTGACATGTGTTTATGATGTAGCGACTTGACAGAAGATGTAGATGAAGAAGCTTATTGACTCGACCATAAACCTTGTACCATATACCATACAACACGACCTCAGTTTGCATCAACATCATCAGTCCATGGTATAATTAAAACAATAACGATATGCTAATGAACATTCAAACATATCCACGACATCAAGTAAACATCACAATCTTCAACAAATCCAAAATCTATTCTAACCCATCATTCTCAATATCTATCACAATCCTAACAAACTTCATTCAAGAATCAAGACTCATAACGAATTTAAAAATAAGATCTCAGGTTCTTGTTTCGTGGTACTCGAAAGTAATATCAAGACCAAAGGTCTATTACACGAAATAGGTCTTCATCACTGATCTTATCTCAAACAAACTTGATGTTAAATACAAAATGGATCTCAGTTTTCTTTCTTTTTGTGTATGGTTTTCACAACACATAGATCTAAAAAGATCTATACACATAAAGATTAAACCATCATCGATCCAAAGTTTTTGTGATAATATCCGAATTTTTAAGATTAAACAACTAACAAGATTGTTAAGTGTTTTTCTTAGGATTCGTTCAAGACTTCCAAATGAAAAAGAAATTGATATCAAACATAAAGAAAGGGGAACCTACCTTAACGTGTCCAACATCTAACCGTGTTCATATGGTTTGATCCCGTGGCCAAAACCACTCCTTATGCCATTCCTGTGGCAAGGATTAATGTGATTAGGATCTTTGAGCGAGTAAAAGAATGGATTTTATTGGCACGTTTGATGTGTTGTTGTTGAATGTTATCCGTTTTTGGAGAAAAGAAGGCTGACGATTTTTGTAGAATGATCAGTTGTTAAAAAGGGAGGCATTTTTTTATGAGATTTATTAGGGTTGGGATGCTGTGAGAATAAGATGGGGGCTGTGTGTTTTTGTGAAGTGATTAGGGTTAATATGACTATAAATTTGGGTATCACACTCATTTATATTACCGGTTGTATAGTCCAAATTGGATCGGGTATGTGATACCCAAAGTTTGGGATATTCACTGGTTGGCTTCTCACATTGGGCTCACTTGTATATTAATGGAAATGGGCCTCTATCCTATCCGGGGCTTGTCATAATATTTTTGGTGGTGATATCACGTTGGGGTCCGAATTTTATTTGGGATGATGCTATATCTCGTTGGGATTGGGGTCCAAATATTTTTGGGGGATGCAAATTATATCCAATGTTATCTACGCTTAAATGGAATTCATTATCCAAATAATTATTGGATATACAAATTTATGATAATAAGTGGTAATTTTGGTTCAAGAAAATTTTCACGAATGTTACAAATTCACGGCTTGCACGAATAGTTGACACAATGATGGACTAATGGGATTCTCAAGATATTTGTTTGACAATGTGTTGATGAAGAAATTTGGTGTGATGATGTGATTTGATTATAAGGACTGGTACTTTGGGGGATACATTTTCACGGAAAATATTTTGTCATGGCTTGAACTTATGATTAATCAAAGTTGACTACGGGTTTTTTATTCGGCATGTCTTATTTGGATTTGAAGTAAGGTTTTTTGGGCGTGTTTACTCATTTTCGTCTTCTTTCTTTCTACCCTTCCGCGAAGATGACTTGTTTGGGCATTTATAGAGGGTGATAAAGACTTGACTATTTAGTTACAGTTGTGATTCTTTCTCACTTAACCCACAACGTAACTATCACTTCGGTATCTCACGCAGTTGAGGATATGTCAAGAGGTTTTGTACATTGGTTACACCGTTTCTTTTTCACGAGGATGAGTACAAGTTTAAGTAACAAATCTGGGGAATTCTACTTCATGATCAAGTTTGGTATATCGGGTTTACTTCTCCATGTGGTCACAGCAATAGCCGACAGAATATGTGAACGATGTGTTTTCCAGAGTATTTATTGGATGGTTGATGATATTATTGATGTTGGACAATGAACCGTTGATGAACCGCTGCATGTTCTCCTAAAACAGATATTCACCGAAACCAAAGTTGTCATAACATATTCAAGCTAATATTGTTTACGGTTTTGTCTTGATTTTGTAAAATCCCGCGAAAGAACCTATTTCTCGGTTTAAATCATAGACTTGTAAAATCCCGTGACATTGGAAACATCTGGGTAATAGTGAAGTGCATTTCCGGATCTATCTTACGGTTTATTCTTGGTTTTGTAAAATCCCGTGAAAAAAATAACTATTTCTCGGTTTAAACCATAGAGTTGTAAAATCCCGTAATGATGGAACCATCTTGGAGAAGAGAAAGTGTAATTCTGGATCTTACTTGATGCTGGTGCTACGGTTTTTTCTTCGAAGAAGGGATAAAAGGATGTATTTCATGAATTGGATGTGTGTTTGGATATTCGTCATGGTAGTTTGGTTATTTCATGGTTTTACGGGGTTATGTGCTTTTAACCATGGTCGGGATGAAACCATTATCATAGTTCACTTAAAACGTCAAAGGAGGCTAGATTTGAGCCTTTAACCAGAAGATGTGACAACGGCGTTAAGTCAGTATTATTTATTTGAGGTTGAAGTGAATTATCACGGGCGAGTGTACTTAGTATCTGAAGGTATCGAGGATGGTTAGATGAAGATTCTTCATGATCCTTGTTCGAGCTTATTATCAAAACGAAGACTTGGAAATCTAGTTATTGTTGGGTGTCTTTTACCTTTTCTTTTTACCACTTGGGGGAATTGGGCTCTTATCATCTCAGAATAACTATCACTTTAAGGAGTTACGTTGTAGTGCTCAGTGTCACATTCAATTGTGGATTCTCAAAAGGTAATGTACGTCTTATACTTGATGGTTGGTTGGTTGAAGAGTATAGAGTACTTAGAGATTCAATGGAGGATGAAGTCTCGACATCGCTCTTTGTTACATATGTGCAAGTTTAAGTCACGAGTTCGGGTTAGTTTACTTCAGGGCCAAATTCATCATATTGGATTTTTCTCCATCAGCTGTCACGACAAAGAGCCTACTGAATGATAATGGGGATGATTACATGTTTTTCCAAGATAGCTGAAAAGAGAGAGATTATGACGTATGAACACATCAGTTCATGCCTCGTACTCTAAAGAAAAGAAATGTGTACGTATCAGTGCGCATTATCTTTGGAAGAAGAGAAATCTTCTTATTATGACCATTCTCATCAACATGCTTCATACTTTTTCCATGCGCTTCAGTCATCAAGTGAACCGGACTACTGATAATTACCCTTATTCCACTTGCTCATTATAATGAAGATGGCGACATCATGCTCTTATTTTGCGGGAGAGAAGTATGAATAGAACATTCAGATGATTTTCACTTATTTAATCAAGAATGGCAACTCCGTATGCAATTCTTGAGGGGGAGAAGAAGTGTGAAATTACTGCATGGTTGATTGATTTCTGAGAATAAATGGTCAAACGGCTCCAAACTCATGTAAGAACCGATCTTCTTCTTATCGGGTGATCGTTACATGGAGTTTCTTCTATGAGCCGTTGGTTGACATCTTCACACAGGCTGATATGATTATCGACAAAGTGCTTCGGGTTAATGCTTCACGTACACATCAACATGATGAATCCAAACAATCTCTCTGTTCTTGTTTGATGTGATTGGTAGTTTGGTGTTAGCATTTCGTGTGTTCGTTGCGGGCTGATTGCTGATTTCCTTGATGAACATCTTTCTGTTCTTGTTTGATTGGGAGGGATCTTAATTAAGGGGATTTGCAAGATGTAAGTTAATTGAGATGCTTTTTGGTGTGTTGAAGATGTTAACTATCTATTCCCCAACTAGACAATCTTGAAGAAGGTCTAGTCTACAGTCGGTTCTACATTTTCTGCTACATGTTAGAAGACTAAAGACGAGTTGCATTTGATTATCTAAAGACTTCTTCTTATTCAAGCATTCATCATAAATATTGTCGGTTTAGGGGAGAGCACTAATTGGGGGAGGGTGAAATGTCTGATTTAATCCCTAATTAGGCTTGCTCACATTCTTCAGCAAGTTGATTCTCACAAAGACTTTCAAGTGTTCTTCTTAACAGATTTCTAGTATACGGGCTTATAGTGTGTTGCTGATTATGAAGTATCAAAACCAGCAAGGGGGAAGGAGACAAGCACCTAAACGCGAGTAAACTTGATGAACTTAATACTTCTAATTAATTGAAGATATCCCGGGAAGACAAATGTTATTACCGCAGAGAAACTCAAGGTTTGACTCATGGCGAGTAAACTTGATGAACTTAATTCTTCTAAGTGATTGAAGATATCCTGGGAAGACGTATGTCATGACCGCAGAGAAACTCAAGGTTTTACTCATCAAGGCGTTTAGTGTTATTATTCCAACTATGTGGGGGAAGTGATGTTAGAGAAAGTTTCTAAAGATATAAGAGGTACACAAGTGTGTGATGATCTCGATGTTATCGCAATCATCATGGGAGAGAGAATTGTGTACATTGGGGGCGCTCAGCTGTCTCACTTGAGGGCTTAATCAGTGATTCAGAGATATAATCACTTATTCCCGAGTTGACATCCGCAGAGATTGTCATCCGCAGAGATAATCAGTGATTCGGCCTGCTTCTTCAATGTTATCGGTTGTTCTCTCTTTGGGGAATATGTGTACTTCGGGTCCTTGAGCTTCATACACGATCATCAGGGAAGAAATCCATTGTTTTCCACAAACATTGGGGAGGTGTTTTCTCTCCGGGCATGATGTGTATTTGGGAGAGTTCTTGGTTATTGGTGTACTTCGGGTTCTTGAGCTTCATACACGTTCATCAGGGAAGAAAAATGTGAACATGGGAAGGTGTTCTTCATTCCCCTCATGAAGTGTATTCGGGAGAGTTCTTGAGCATTATACTAAGAGACGGACTGCATCATTTCAACTACACGGGGGAAGTGGTCTCTTGACAACTTTTTGGAATGGATTGCTTCAGACTTCAGTGGTAATGAAATATGAGAAGAAATTTAAAGAGTGGGATGATACGTTGCTGTTCTTGTTGATGATATCACCCCGAATGGAGATCCTCAGAGATCCTCAATTATCGTTCTTAAAATGGAGCAGCGGGATCGATGATAATGGTGTGCTTCTTTGTACACCTGGCTATTGGAAGCTTGAAAGAAAGCTTTGAATCTGCTCAGCTAAAGGATTTTCTGTTTGGGGGGAAGCTGCCAAAGTCTCTTTCTCTCAAAGGCTCATGTTCTATCTTCTATTCTAGAGCCTCGGATGCTTTGGTGGTGGAAGTTTAAGAGATGACGAACTCTATCTTCTACGACGTGCTGTTCGATATCCTTATCTCGGTACTAGTATCATCATTCTCTCAAAGTATATCATCTTCTCTATCTTTGTATATATTTATCAAAAACAAAATACAAAATTATAAAACCAACAAAAAGAAAATAGAAAAATATAAAATCTACAAAAACCAATAAAAATTAGAAAATTTGAAAAATACCAAAAATATTGTTTTTCTAAGACATGTCTTCTGGTATCGATAACATCTACGGTCTTAGAAATGTCATTCAATAATGGCACGGGACTATAGATGAAGTTCGAGCAGGAGGTGTAAATATTTTTTTTCAAAACATGTCTAAAAATTATGGCTTACAGTTATTTCAGACCGTAACCCGCGCTTCAAAAATGGCTTGCAGTTACTTCAGACTATAACCTGTGCTTAAAACTATGGCTTGCTATTATTTCCAATAGCAACCAGTTCTTCAAGAAAGGAAAGTGCTGCGCTAAACCAAAATTTTTCAAAAATTTCGTGCACTTATCCTAAAACTTAACAAGGAATGCATGTCGTCAAAAAGACTGCTAATCCTACACAAATGTTTTTCTTTCTACAAATTCTTCAGAAAAATATTTGTTTTGACAAAATGGTGGTAAATGAGTTGCTTGAAAAACAATCAGATTCAGAGTTTTTATAAAATTTGCAAACTCAATCAATGACTTCAGCGCTTTTAAAATTTTCAGAAAATGAGTCATTGATTGAGGGGGAGACTGTTTTCAAATTTAAATCATCTAACGGACTTTCTTAATCATCCTACGTGCTTATCTGAAAAGTATAATTGCCTATGTTGAAGGACTAGGTTTCTAGGATGTGATAGTTAGGATTAGATGATTATAGATTGATAAACACATTATTCCCATGCCTTTACATGATTTGATTGAGATGTTGCATTGACTTTTATTAGTCGATTGCTGTTTGGGTGATGTCGACCACCATATATCTGTATGTGTGTTCACTAACGTATGCAGGTATATTAGTATATAAGAATGTTCCCAATCCGGATCCCACAATTGAAGATGATTGGATGCCGAAAGGAAAGGATAACTACATCTTAAGTTGACAAATGAGGAAACGGAGCTTAATTGGACTTCTGTGGAGTGTTGGCATGGAAAAATGCAACGTAAGAGGTCTCACTGCATCAGCAGATGGTTTTCTTCTAAGTGATTGAAGAAACGGAGCTTAATTTGACCTCAGTTGGCATTAAAATGCAACGTAAGAAGTCTCACTACATCAGCAGACGGTTTTATTCCAAGCCCTACAGCAACAACAGAAGCTTCTCAACCACCTAATGTATCTTTCTGCAGGATACCATTTTTAAACAATTTTGAAAAAATTGATTAAATTGTTTTGAAAATGAAAAATATTGTTTTGAAAATATATTGGACTAAATTTTGAAAATCACCGGACTTCATTTTATCAAAACTTAAGTCACTCAATCATCGACTACGGTCATCGATTGAGGGGGAGAGTGATTTAAAATAAAATATTTTCAAACAATATTTTTTCATAAAAGTCCGTTTTGTACATCAAAAAGTGGTGATCTAAAGATTTAATGTTATGTCATGGTATGATTTTTCGTTAGAATCAAGATCTTTCAAAATGAAATTTTTTCTGTTCTTGTTTGATTGTGAAATTGTTTTATTTTACTTAAAGGTCTCTTAAAACAATCATACCTGACACTAACATCTTTAATGTCTAAATCTGTTCCTTATCTGTCATTTTTAAAAATTAAATCTTGCCACATCTTTCCCCAAACTTTTCTAAATAATTTAAATCAATCGGGATCCAAAATCTCAATTGATTTGATATTTTTGATCGGGGGGAGATCGTGATTTAAATCTCAAATCTGTTTTAGTCCTTTTAAGGCACCCCTGCCTCCATGTGCCAAACGATTTCAAATACACAACGCACATGTTGAGGAGGAGGATTTATCCAAAAACAAGATGAGTATTTAAACTAGGCCATATATTCTTCCATGTTTTCTAAACCTTATTAAATCACTTGGGATCCAAAATCTCAAAGGGTTTGATATTTTTGATCGGGGGAGAATTTGTGATTTAATAATGAAATTTGATAAAAGGTGATCGTGTTGATTCAAATGTGCATACTGTTCTCCCATATGTGCTAAACGCTTTCGAATCTTGAAGCACATATTGAGGGGGAGCATTTCAAAAGAAAACAAACTTTCAAGGTACAAAGATTTATATGTTTCAACATAAAGTACCTTGATTGATTTTCTAATGGTTTCTTAATAGCTTTTGTGATCGTGGATGAACTTCAAAAGAAATCTTTCCTCTATGTGATAAAATGATTTCAAATATCCTACGCACATATTGAGGGGGAGAATTTTACCAAGAAAATCAAATGGCTTTTTTCTATGAAAATTATGATCATAGAAAATATTTCAAAGTCCTCTTGCCTCCATGTGCTAAACAATTTCTAGATCATATGCACATGTTGAGGGGGAGGTTTTCTAAATGATCAAAACCATTAAGGTACAAAATGCTTTGATCTCGTATCATAAGTACCTTGATTGCTTTTCCAAATGATTTTTCAATTGGTTTCGAGAAGGAAGGAACAATACCATAAGACCGACCAATTTACTTTATGCATGGTGATATAAGTATGGTTAGGTTACGTATTCGTTCCTACGATCCCGCCAGAGCCGGAGGGATCTACCCAGGGACAATCCACTAGATAGTGTAGAGTCCTTAGGTATGATGAAAAAAGGAGAAAAATGAGAATATGGGAAGAGTGCCGACTGAGATAGAGCTAGAACTAGAATAAACCCAACAAGGTTCTAGTTATGATCTCTTGGTAATCACTGAAGCGGTTGAAGAATGAAAAAGAAATGAATGTGAAAAAGGGTGAAAAGAAATAGCCCTCCAATAATTCAACCTTAGGGCAGAAACCGGGTTCAATACATATGCTACTGGTTGTTACCAAGGTAACACTGGTATTGAAGACAACACTTCATGGACCCAGTGACGCACTGCACTAAACTTCCCAAGCTACTCAAGTTCCTCTTAAAAGGGCTTGTTTCATTCTCACGGGGAACTGACATTATTTATCGAATTTCTCTTAGAGATTGTTGATATTGAAGAAGGAGACCCTCTCCCTAGTCTCCGGCATAGGAACCAAATGTTCACTATTGAGTCTAGAGCCAAGAGATCGTCCATAATATCTAATTAGGACACTAAATTCTTGAAGACTTGCTATTTCACACAATGTGGAAAGTAAATATATATTAAGAGTCCTACGTATTATCCTTGTGGTATTACCAGAATATCTGAGTGATATGTAAAAATATTCACAATGAAGATGGAAATCCTTCTAGAGCCAACATCAAACACGCTCTTGGTGGGTGACATGTGAGATCTTCTCGTAAGATCAAGCTTGTGACAACTAGATAGAAACGATGGGGAGATTCAATCTTGAATCAACCTTGGTCCAGGAATGGAATTGACGTATACTTTTGGAAAAACCGTTCGATGTGCAAATCTTCTTTTCTCTAGCACATCGAATGTGGATTCATTTTCAAACACAAAAAGTATCTCTGATTGAAAAAATACTTTTGGAAAAACTGTTCGGTGTGCAAATCTTCTTTTCTCTAGCACATCGAATGTGTACTCTTTTCAAATACAAAAAGTATTTTAATTTGAAAATTGATCTTTCTCATAAAACCTTCGTCGTATTGCAAAACTCTTTCTTCAAGCAATACGCGATTGTTTTTCAAATCATTTTCATCAATCAGTGAATCTCAATTCGCTGGATCACTCACTCCGTGTTGTCTTCTTTAAGACGTTTCGGGTTGAGAACAGCTAGAACAGCTGCGAAACCGTGTCAAGGAGATTCTTAGGAATCCTAACTAATCACAGGCAGTACTTGTAATGATCAACGGGGAATTGTGGGCCGTGTAACTCAATTCAACGAAAGTGATCAAAGACACTTTCATGTGTTTTATTGCTAACTGTTGTTTGCAGGTACATTTGAACGGTTGTAGCTGATCAGAATTGAGGAGTCAATCCAAAGCCGCATGCTCACAACATCCACACTTAATTGAAGAAATCATGACTGGTGCATATCTACATAACCTGGTTGTGATATTTTTATACTATGCTTCTGCTACGCTGCTGCAAATATCATGAACCAGTAAAGCTTTCGCTACTCTGATGGAAAGATGTCATGATCCAGAAAGTGTGAGCATGTCGGTCCAAAAGTCTCACCTTCACATGATGACAACACAATAAAGGGTGATCCAGAGATTTACTGCGGCTGATGATCTCGAAGAAAGGTCGAAGATCATCAAAGATGTAGATCAGTTAAAGGCCTCCACTAAAAGTACAAATCAATTCAGACTTTGAAGAATCGCTACAAAATCGCAAAGATTGTGGAAGTGAAGAATTCAAGTCTACGAGCTCAAGAACGAAGTCAAAGATAGAATGCTAGGAAGCAAAATGTATTTCATGGGGTGACCTCCCTTAGGGGGAGATTGTTAGTAATTGGAAATTCCATGTTAAAGTGTCGGTCACCCCAATTATAGTCTAGCATCTGTTAGCTCGTAGACTTGTAGTTATTTACGTTATTTACTGTTTTATTAGTTAGTTAGTAGTTTAGTTTAGCGTAGTGTAACACCGTGGAGGAAGGACGGGTCTTTACCCACTGTATACCTGATCCACAGGCCGATAGGAGGTCGTTGTGTTTGTAAGTATAAATACCCCTTCCATCCTTGGAAGGGGTGGAGCTTTTCTTTAAGCTAACCTTACATTTTTTGTGAACCAAGTCTCTACCAAGAAACTCCCTCTCTTTTACTTTCTCTCTCTAATGGCAAACATGTATTTTGATCATTCAAGACCACCCGAATCATCAACACAATAATATTTCGATCCTACACTATTACTTATTCATTTCAAAAGTACCTAAAATTAATGTTGTTGTTTTATTGTTATGAAATCATGGTGTTTTGTTCTGTATACAAGTAATATAAAAGTTACCCATAATTTAGATAACAAAAATGTTATAACACATTTTAGTTTTTGATTTATTTTTTAAATTGTAACCATAAAGGTCTTGTTTCATCCTAAACAGGTGACCTTTACTTTGGTAAACCTTAAAACATTTTCAAAAACGATAGCTGCATAAGTATACGTTTAAAAGATGACAGTTGTGGCTATTACAGATTTGGATTTTGGAGGCTTATCCTAAAAGCTCACATTGGTGGGTGAAAGGCAATAAGATCATTCCACGTGGTCTTGCTTGGTCAGGACTTTCAAAGTTTCGGAAACCAGACTGTTGTAACCTCTTTGGACCGGTATGCATCACACAGTCTTACATTGCTGACCCCACTAACATGTACCTGAATTTGTTCACAGTAAATGAGTAATTTCAATTTATTTATTTATTTTTTATTTTTTTTTTTGTTGTTGTTAGGATTCAACTCCCATTGCTGAACTTTCTGCAACATAAGCTAAAATGAAGCAACCGTGGTGTATTGCCAGCGCCCAATTTATAGATGGTTTGTCTGTTCCAGAGACTGCCGATGGTTACAAGACTGCAGAGCATTCGAATGAATTCGCGGACGATTTCAATTTAAACTTGTGCATGGACGATTTCAATTTAAATGTTGCACAAACTGGAACTACTCATTCGACAGGGGGTCTATTTCATAAGTTACTGGATTTGGAAAAAAAAGTTTTGATGATAGAAAATGGCATTCATTCGGTCAGAAACACACCTTTTGTACTTGATGTGTTTATGACTGTGAAAAGCAAACTTTCAAAAGTACAGCAACTATTGGGTCTTAATAATTATGCAGCTATTGATCCTGAACATACTAAAAGTTGTGTCACCACAAACGACCCTGACATTACTCCCGATGATCCGAAGGTTTGTATTTACTTTTCATTTTACCTCCAATGTTTATACCAAACTCAAATAATCGTTCGTGTCCACACTTATATCAAACATTGGTTGATACAGGCCACGTCGTCTCATATTGTAGGCCCTAACGGGGATAAGGTTGTCCATGCGGACCATGCAACGGACATTGACAATGATGATGGGCTTAAAGAAACGCAACCATGTAACCTTGGTATGCTTGTTGAAGCTTGTGCCATGACCCAAAAATGTCCTGTTATGAAATATGGAGGTGAAATTAGTACTCAACTTCCACCAGTTGCACCTAAAGAGGAAAATAAAATACCCGGTGACCCCATTATTGTACGTTATATTTCAGTTACAGTTTAAATATCAGCCATAGCATACGTCCCTACTTATGTATATATATTTAAAATTCATCAGGAACCGGATTGTGGTAATGACTGGTCGTCTTACATAAATGATGAAAAAGATTCGGGTGATAATTCTCTAGATGCAATGGATTGTGATAACGAACAGCAAGATGTGGTTCAGAAACAATTGGCTTGCCAACCTGAACCCGTTAGTAATATTGATTGTGTGCAGACAGAAGTAGGAACACCCACCAACAATGCTCATGAGGTATCTACATTCTCTGTAAAACATCACCGATAAATAAAATAGTTTAATGTGCTGTTTTGTAACATACTATATTTTCAAATGTCAGTTTAAAGACATCAACCTGCCATATGTAAATGTGGTTGGCCAAAATGACACTCCTGTTTCCTCCCAACATAATGTCAACAAAAGCGTCGATACAAAATTGTGTCTTCCGTCTTTAGATTTAATGGATTGTGATGATCAACAAGGGTATGTGGTTGACAAAAATTCGTTTGTTGGCCTTGAATCCAGTAACAATGATGTTGCTATAGTTAGCCTAAAAGATACACCAACAAATAAAGACGCTGAAGCCCCTGAATCTCAGGTTAAACCCAAGAAAGTTTCATTTGCAAATGCGGTAGGTCCTAATGACAAACCTCTGTTGGAAGATCTTTTCTCCGATATGAATACGAATAAAAGAAAGAGAGTAAAATTGAACGACAACCTCAGTAAAAGAAGGCGCACTATACAAACTTATGCGACGTTGTTTGGGTCTGTCAATTCAGAAAATGGGGTATCAAAAACATCAGCTACTCCTTGTCGCCGTGTTACAAGATCGCAAGGTGTCATTAACGAGGCTATTATCCCGGCTGCCGTTTTAGATGTACATCACATTAATAAATTGTAACTGAAATGAATATTTTTTTTATTTTTTTCTGCTTATCTTTCAACTTTGTTTTCAGGAAACATCTCAAAACCCCAAAACGTGTCCAGTTAGTCGATTATATTCGCCTACAATTGAACCGTTTGTAGAGGTAGGTTATGTTTGTTAATCCAATAACATCATTATCATTGTGTGTATGTTATTGAATATATTTATTTTTTAGGAACTTTTACGACACCCAAAATGCAACAAGAAGAAGGTTATTGTTCGTGATTACCTTTGCAAGTATTTGAAGCTTAAAGAACCATTACTTTATAGGTTTCCTTGGGGCTCCGGTGCGGTTATTGCTTATAGGAATTTTTGGGAAGCCTTGGCATGTGTTGAAGACTACACCGGCGGGTGGCTTAATGAGTTAGTGAGTAAACCTGATGCCTAGCTGGTCTACTGCACTTGTTTATTATTTTGTTTTGTTACTTATGAAACGAATGTTTACAGTTTTGATTTGCTTTATCTATCTGCAACACTTGGATGCATGGGTTGACTTGATGTGGTTGTTTAGACCAGCTGATGCAGATTGGGCTTTGGCAGGGTGTACTTTTTGTAATCAAATCTTAGGTGGCAACATACCTACCACTTATTCAGATGGCACAACATACCCTGTGGCTTGGAGAGATGTTGCAAAGGTCATTTTGGCAGACACTTACCGTACATATACCACTACTGTTATAAACAGCTTATAATATCCTGCATTTGTTTTATATATCAGGTGTATTTTCCCATGAATGAAAGTACAAAACACTGGGTACTCTGTGAGCTCCATATCCGCACTGGAGTTGTTTACATTTATGACTCTCTTGGCTCAGCATCAGGAGGTGAACGGTGGTTGCGAGGTTCCAAGAGAAAGTTACAAACACAGCTTAAATCGTACCTAACAAACGCTGGGGTACTGCATAGTAAGGGCATATCACCGGGGGATTATAAAATCACATACAAATGTCCAAAAGTACCAAAACAATTGGAGTTTTATGGTGACTGCGGAGTATAGGTGTGCATTATTTTGTACAGATTGCTCTGTAACCAGCCTCTGGAAGTAGACGACTCTCTTCAAACAGCTTTAGCTTACCGTGAACGGATGCTTGAATACTTCTGGAAGCACAAGGTTGAATACATAATATGATAGCGGTCTTTCAAGGTACTATCCTTAATGTCCGTTTGACCCATAATTATTGTCTAATGTTGACATGTGAAGTATTTTTCTTTCAACGTATACTGTAGGTATTTTTACTTCTATTATATATTAGTCGATTATTATAATATTTTTTTAACTCAACGGCATTTCTTTAGTTAATACACGTGCACATATACAAAAAAACCTATGCTTTGTAAACCACTTCTATATAGTATGGGTTATGTATACTTTATTAATTTATTTGGTATATACTAGCAGAATTTAATATTTGGTTGCCCTATAGTACATTACGGTACATGTCCTTAAATGTCTTCTTTTGCCAATCTCTTTCTTCAATATAAATCTTTCTTAATTTGTTTAACAACATCTTTCTTTCTTCTTTTGGTCTATTCACTTCATATCTTTATCCCAATCTTTCTGCTTTTGTTTAACAAAATGTCCGACTATATCCCACTGGATGTTCAACTAGATATCATTCGCAGGCTACCTCCTAAGTCTATACTCCAACTACGTAGTGTTTGCAAGTTATGGAAGGCTAGTATAGATTGTGGTTTTTTCATCTCTAATTACGGTGTTCTTCGTAAGATGAGTGTTTTTTTACGCTAACATTTGATCAGGGTCACAAAGGTTTTATGTTAGCTTTTAATGAACAGCTGACCGCTACTGTACTTCGTACAGATTTAATGCTTTCATCTATGATTGCAGTTGGCAATTCTCATGGTCTTTAGTGTTTTGTTTATGGCTCTAATCTAATGTCTGTTATTTGGAACCCGGCAATCCCAAAATCACTTGCAGTACATGTCCCGTTTTACACGCATCAAATTGAATGTAAAAAGATTTGTTTTGGTTTTGCCGTCCGACTGGACACTCTTGACCCGACGATCGTGAAGGTCTCCTATCCTGTTTTCAAAAGTGATTTCTGGTATGTTTCTGTCTTTTCTTTCAACTCGTTAAGGTGGACATGCCTTGAAAATTTCCACCCCCCTTATGAAACTATCAAATTGAAACGTCAAAGTCAGGCAGTTGTCGGTCATTTTATCTATTCGACTAGGAGTGAAAAGTTAACTAATAAGGACGGTGTTACATACAAGATTTATATGTTGATTTCGTTTGATTTGGTAACCAACCAATTTAAAGTTATAGACCTTCCGCAGATTTTAAAAAATGAACTCCCAGTTCCATTCTATGTTTTCGATCTTGGAACCTCTCTAGTGATTTCTGGTATGATCATTGATGAAGATATGCCATTGTTTTGTGGATGGGTGTTGGACGTGAATGGTTTTGCCATAAGATCATTTAGAAGCCTCTTTGCCATCCCCACCCTATTATCTGTTCATTTGCTTAGGTTTACAAAGGATCAGGCTCCAATAGTGGAAGCGTACACTGGCAACCATTTGGGTCACTCGTTATTCCTGTACAACAAAGAACTTGAATTATTTGTCAGCATGAGAATTTTAGGAGATACGGGATCTTTCTACATCACCCCATACAAAGAATCTATTCTTTTGTTAAATCATACAGACTGTGCTGCCTATAGTATGTTTATTTATAACTTACCATTCTATTCATGTTCCTTTTAAACATTATCACTTGATTTGGTTAATGATATATCAATGCCATTTTCAACAGGTTTGTTCGGCTGAAGTTACGGATCAGGCTAAATGGGAATGAAGGTTTGTGGTTTTAGTACGTTGTATATGTGGGAAGGAAGCATTAGACTGTTTAGATTTTTCGTAGTCGATGAATGTTATCAATCAAGTGGTTATATAATATGTAACAATTATAGTTATAACCATGTAGTAATCGTAATATGTAGTTGGTTGTCTGTATCAAACGTTGTATGTCAACGTATTTACTATTTCATTTCTTCTGTTATCCCATTATCCATTTTTTTTAATCTGGGCAACAAGCAGTTGTTACCCAAAATAATTTTGGCAACCTAATTTTGTTCTTAGGGAAACTTGTTTTCCATACGGACTACTTTTATAAACCCACGACTCCTTCTAGACATACATTTCATATTCTACAACCTACTAATAACTACCAACAATAGACAATGCACACTTCCAAAAATAGAGGTTTAACATTCAACACTAGTACAAATTAACTAGCATTTGTAAGTTTACTACAAGCAGTGGTAAACGACTGTCCCTGTTCAGCCCCACAAAAGCAGTAGTAAAAAACAACTAGCAGTTGTAACTTAATTTAAGTAATCGAGCATAAAAGCAGTGTAGCATTTTTTTTATGTTTACAAACGTCGTATAAAGCTCAAAATAATCAACTCAAACGAATGTCACTCTACACATCTGATAACCTGATGCTGTTGTGAAGATGTTCTTTAAAAAATAATCCAAGTGAAGATGTTGATGTTTTTAGAATGAGTGATGGTCTTTAAAATTGTTTCGTCCATTAACATAAAAATTTGTTTTAAATCCCAGTTTAGTGAAGGGTCTACTATAGAAGGTGACTAAACAAACACGACCTAGTACTCCTTAAGAAGAATAATAATTAACGAACAGTTATTCTCACTAAATACCTCGATATGTTGTTAATACACGAATACTCTGAATAGAATTGGCGTTTACAACCTTGAAGTGTATCGACTCTAGATATCACCAAAAATTTATATAGAACTCAAACCTAGGACCTCCTTTAATAGGATAAGGAGTCCTTTACAAAATACACTAAGTATTGTACAAGATAAATATACTTACAATATTTATCTAATACAAAACATCCTACCGAAGACATTCTAGAATATTACATATTCATCCCACACAATCATACTAGCAGTGACAAGTACATTAGCAGTGGTACACGACTTTTACTACCACTGGTTTGTGTATTGCTGACACTCTTCTTTTCCATTGGCTTTCCCGGTACCTTTTCCGGTCCGGGTCTTTTGCCTTTATCCTTTTCTTGAAGGAGTTCTGGTGGCTTGCTTCCTTGTGGCCCCGGCGTATTCAACCCATGGGATTCCCCGAGGAATTAGATAGGCCTTTCAACTTCAATGGGCCTTTCAGGGGGTTTCCCGTTAAAATACGCCCCTCTGCGCGGTACAGGAAGGGCTTTTGGTAATGTAGCTTCCCAACCCGCGCAGGTTTTCATTTATCCCGGCTCCCACAAGCTGTTCATTTTTTCCTTAGACCCAGTCTATCCAACCAAATATCCCTGAATTAGTAAACGTATACTTGAATGGGGGTCGGGCTGCACCAACAGAGGAAGAAGGCATAGTTTTCATCCTCAGTTGTTTGACTTTCTTAGGGAAGTTTCTTGTTAGTTAGGGGATGGTTTAGGTATTTCGTTGCCCCTAACTTCCTTTTGTCGCCCTTCCCTACGGGACCCATCTGCCAAACATATTTTGTCACTCCCATGACCCAATTCCCATGATTTATTTCCTTTTTTCGCTCTCGAACGTCGAGGTTACGAAGGAAATGCCTGCACTTTCAAGATCCCATATTGCTAATGAGAGTCTGCTAAGTTTAAACTCCCACCTTTGGTATGCATATGGTCCTGGCAGACTACCACAACTTGAATGGACATTGGTTTTATGTGAAGGTGTGATGTGGATGTTCGCGGAGATGGGTTATTAGTCGTCATTTTAGAATGACTAACTGTTATTAGTAGTCATTTTAGAACATGTTTCAGTTGTCACAGCATCAGCTTTGCGCTTTTTTAGGGGGGGGGGGTAAAGGGTTAGGCTATGTATGGGCTGTTTGGAAACGGCCGTGCGTGGGCAACGAGTTATTGTTGACGTCCGTATGTATTCTTTTTGTATTGTGTACCATCGGTATCTTTTTCTGAATAACATCTTCAACTTCTCTTTGGTTTTTTAAAATATTCGGGTTGCCTGATTTGTAGGTGGAAATATTTTTGTAGGTGAAGGAATGGTTCCTTTTTTGCTTTTTCTGGACTTTCCCCTTGATTTACCTCGCGTATTTATAGTGAGGATTTTACTGTTCGTGCACGCGTTATCATTAATTTTTATTAACTATTTTGTGGGTAGGCACGTGCCTAGGCTCCTACACTGTTGCTGCTATATTTGACAAAAAATTACTTGGGAAGAAACGTGAATCTTTACATGCAGATTTTCTCTACTTTTTGCTGTTTGAATGTAAATGATTACGTAAACACAAACAAATTTGCTTTTTGCGAGGAAACTAGCGGTGGTTTTTGCGACATTAGGAGTGGGTACAACAACGTTAGTAGTGGTTAGATCGACGTTAGCAGTGGTTGGGGATTTACCTATGAACAGACTTAAGAATTTGTTCAAAACCTTTAGCCTCCTTTAGCGGCAGCAGTTGTAACTCTTAATCGAGTTTGTATCCCCAATTCAATCCAAATTAATTTTTACTAAAAACTTACTTTTTTAACACTTGTAGCAGTTGTTACTAATTTTTTGGGGCATATATCCCCAACCGTGGTGTTAAAATTTTGTATTTTTTTTTTTTTTTTGTATTTATTTAATTTTTTTTAATGATATTATAAGGGTTATTATTCTAACACATAAATAAGCATGTGACTACCGTTATTAATTGTCTCATACTCTCATTGGCTTGCATTCCCCAAACAAGTTACCCACCCACACTATGACTTTTTTTTTAACTAAATAAAATTTCATCTTCATATTAATACTTTATTAGTAAATTTTTTTATTTTGTAAAGTGACTTACTATCTCGAACACAGTTTGAATAACTACGCAAACAAATATATACTAGTAACATAAAAGGGATCACATCCATAGGTTAACATGGCATACACAGACTATACAAAGATGAGATAAGTGACTCCAAAATATAACAACGATCCCCTAATAAACAAAAGGCAGCAACTTTCATGTAATGTAATTAATACAAAGCACATCAAACCTCCATTGACTCCAACTTTTCAATTAAACCATTCAGCTCTTTAACACGGACATGTTTTTTAAACCAAGAATACAGAAGTTTGGAACTCTCAGCCAGATCCTCATTTTGCATCCTTAACAGGTGATTAATAGTTGGCAACCAACAATCTGAACCGCATAAAAGCTCCACTTCCACTATCATTTGTTGTGTACGGTTGACACGGCCCCTAATTTCAACAGCATTCCTCCTATGATCTGCTTCGTCACGTAAAGCAACTTCCAATTCACCTCTGTAGTACGCGATCATAATATCTTTTAACAACTTTGAGCCACCAAACATTGGTAATTCATCACATAAAACCATGCCAGCAGACATCGTTATGTTTGCTTTTCTAATACTATCACTAATAGAGATACCAAAAACTGTTTTTGTTACATAGCGTCATATATAGACACGAAATTTCTAACAAACTAGTTATAACAATTATCTATTTCCAATGGACAAGTGGATCACACCAAATAAGTACCCACCCATAATTTCTTTTTTTATAGTATCTTCTTATTTTTTTCAAATATTTTTTATGACGAGTTTGCTAGTGCATAGCTAGGAAATGGTACTTTGGGCACCTAAATTGTGTACTCATGGCAACTATACTTTGGGCAACTAAATTTTGTACTCATGGCAACTAGTTTAAATAGTAGTACGTTTAGTCAAGTGGTGATGTATGCAACAAGGTGATGGGGTTTGACTGGATTTAATTTACATCTTTCTATTTTTTTAAACTATTTTTATGACTAGTTTACTAGTGCATACCTAGCAAATGGTACTTTGGGCAACTAAATAGTGTACTCATGGCAACTAGTTTACGTAGTAGTACTTTTAGTCAAGTGGTGATGTATGCAACAAGGGGCTAGGGTTTCACTGGATTTATTTAATTTACATCTTTCTATTTTTGTCAAATATTTTTTATGACAACTTTGGTAGTGCATAGCTAGGAAATAGTACTTTGGGCACCTAAATTGTGTACTCATGGCAACTATACTTTGGGCAACTAAATTGTGTACTCATGGCAACTAGTTTAAATAGTAGTACGTTTAGTCAAGTGGTGATGTATGCAACAAGGGCCTGGGGTTTGACTGGATTTAATTTACATCTTTCTATTTTTTTAAACTATTTTTATGACTAGTTTGCTAGTGCATACCTAGCAAATGGTACTTTGGGCAACTAAATAGTGTACTCATGGCAACTAGTTTACGTAGTAGTACTTTTAGTCAAGTGGTGATGTATGCAACAAGGGGCTAGGGTTTCACTGGATTTATTTAATTTACATCTTTCTATTTTTGTCAAATATTTTTTATGGCGACTTTGCTAGTGCATAGCTAGGAAATGGTACTTTGGGCACCTAAATTGTGTACTCATGGCAACTACACTTTGGGCAACTAAATTTTGTACTCATGGCAACTAGTTTAAATAGTAGTACTTTTAGTCAAGTGGTGATGTATGCAACAAGGGGCTGGGGTTTGACTGTATTTAATTTACATCTTTCTATTTTTTTAAACTATTTTTATGACTAGTTTGCTAGTGCATACCTAGCAAATGGTACATTGGGCAACTAAATAGTGTACTCATGGCAACTAGTTTACGTAGTAGTACTTTTAATCAAGTGGTGATGTATGCAACACGGGGCTAGGGTTTCACTGGATTTATTTAATATACATCTTTCTATTTTTGTCAAATATCTTTTATGACGACTTTGCTAGTGCATCGCTAGGAAATGGTACTTTGGGCACCTGTGTACTCATGGCAACTATACTTTGGGCAACTTAATTGTGTACTCATGGCAACTATACTTTGGGCAACTAAATTGTGTACTCATTACAACTAGTTTAAATAGTAGTACTTTTAGTCAAGTGGTGATGTATGCAACAAGGGGCTGGGGTTTGACTGGATTTAATTTACATCTTTCTATCTTTTTAAACTATTTTTATGACTAGTTTGCTAGTGCATACCTAGCAAATGGTACTTTGGGCAACTAAATAGTGTACTCATGGCAACTAGTTTACGTAGTAATACTTTTAGTCAAGTGGTGATGTATGCAACAAGGAGCTAGGGTTTCACTGGATTTATTTAATTTACATCTTTCTATTTTTTTCAAATATTTTTTATGACGACTTTGCTAGTGCATAGCTAGCAAATGGTACTTTGTAAAACTAAATAGTATACTCACGGAAACTACAATAGTACTTTTAGTCTAGTTGTGATGTATGCAAAAAGGGGTGAGGATTGAGTGGATATAATTTGCATTAAGTGTTTTTTTATTAGTCATACGTGTATTCATGTAAACTGGCCAGCTAGTTACAAAGCATGACTAATTTATTTGGGTAAAAAAAATACAATACACGTTTGGGTAAATCAAACATACAATATACCTAGCGAATTATTTTTTAATGTGTGAACGTTTGGAATAAATTTATGCCAAGTTCCTTATTCTTGTATTATGCCCCCAAAAAAATCAAACCTGCAAAGTGCAAGAAAAAAGAAAAGAAATAAAAAAAATAAAATAAAATAAAAACAATAAAAAGTTACATATTGCAAGTAAGTAAGCATAGAATATGAATAAGTGTCCATAAAAAATGAAGGTAAATCCGGCACTTCTTACGTTTCCAGTTTTATCTTATTTTATTTTAATATTATTTGTAATTTATTTTTTGTAATTTTTTATATTTTTTTTTTGTCCTCCTGGTTTCATATATATACACGTAATTTGTTTGACGTGGTTTCGTTTTTAATCTTAGTAGTAGTAAACTACAGTATATGTAATAATAAAAAAAGGGGGAAAATGAAAAGCCGTGTATGTGAAAGGTTGGTCATTTAATGCTACTTCTTGTGGTAGACAAAATGTTAGGGTGGCTATCAACTCAACGGACGCATCAGTTTTGTACACTGACACAACACTAATTATATTAGAACTTAAACTAAACCTTCTATTTAAAACACACACATAGCAATCAAAGGGGAAAAAAATAAAACATACAAAACAAAACTGAAAAAAGGATGACTTCACCTATGCCATTCTGTGTAGAACTTGTTGGTGTTGCAGGATCTAGTTTTGTTAGAGATATGATGATTGTTCATTTTCGAAGGGATGTGAGTGTTGTCATGATGGATGAAGCAGAGTTGATGAAGAAGGCTCGAGAAATCAGGGCACGTATGGCTGAAAGGGATTATGTTATTGGAGAGTTGGAGCTTTTATACCCATTTGAATCTTGTGTGGAAAGTATTTCAGAATTAACCAAGCTGCAAACCGAAGATCTTACAGAAGCCGCAACGATATTGGTCAATGTAACGAAGAAGCAGAAGCGAGCCCAGGAGCTTCTGTCATTCATAGAGAAGCTGAAAGGCATGGTGTACTGATTCGGTTAATTGTTGTCTTGGCGGTGACGATGTCTTGTTTATGTTGGTATTTCTATTGCTAGTCATGTATCTTGTGTTGAATTTTAGTTTGATTGCTGTTGTGAAATGTGAGTCTAGGCTTTGGCAAATGGATGTAAAATATTTGAATAAATAAAAGCCATGGTTTCTGTTAAACAATTATAATATGGTCACCTTTAATTGTGCCTGCATCTCATGATCTATTCTGAAAGAATACCGCCTCCATTGTTTCAAGAATAAATATGTTTGAGCGGCCGTCATTGTGGACCTGTTTACCTGGTTATTGCAAGTAAATCTCATTATTGAAATATGCATATGGGAATGTAACGTTTCAAACAAACAAAGTGTATCAAGTAAGCGACACAAAAAAACATCATGCTGTTGGTTTCCGACATGTCGTATAAAACATAAACCCTAACAATTAGAATGAATCACTAGAGTTAAAAGGGGTATAATGAGCATACCTATAAAACATAAACCCTAATAACAATTTAAATAACTTTGAATTAAATAAAAAATTTACAAATAGAATATAAAATATAAAAGTGCACAGTTATTTATATTCATGTATAAATATATGAACGAATACGGTAACAAAGTACATACGGGGAGAGTACAACAAACCTGGATTTGTTTCTAAAAATAGACTAAAAGGACAACGATATATTTTTATTTGGATTCTTCGCTGAAAGTAACCTAGTGTATAACAAGGAATGTGGGGATGTTGATTGTTGGGACTTGGGACCATAAACTGATGTGTGGGGTATAAAAGGTTTAAGTGTTTGTCATTCTAGGTCCCTCATGTATCTTACGGCTGTCACAGTAACGACTAAAAACTGCTAGTTAAAGTTAGAACTGCTAGTGCTGAAGTCAATTTATCATATAAACGTGTTGTCACTACATGTTGTCTAAGGTTTCGGAATTAAGACTTAAAAATTTTATTACATGTTACTACTGCTAGTGCTCAAGACCAAATAATATAAACATGTTGTTACTACATATTTTCTAAGGTTAATCCTGCTATAACAATGTTGACTGACCTTTAATTTAACTAGTCACAAGGTAATTGAATATTTTAGAAACAGTGTGTGTTACTCTTCAATTAAATTCTCCAACCAACTAGTATAGCACACCATTCAAGTGTAATAAATGAAGAGGAAAAATACAGATGGTTATGCTAGTAGACGTTCTTATATAAACCGTGAATGCTATTCTTTTCGTTATAACATCGAAACCGGTTGAGTAAATGGTATGCATTGGGAGCAGGATTGAAAGAGAAAACAAGTATGATTGACCTTAGATGCAAGGCATGCACCGAATAGAGAAATCATGTGGTACTGTTGTCCAATGAATTTTTACGCAAGAGACAACAATACTCTTTGTGGGGTTGATGCATGTAGACTTGGTGGTGTACATGTTAGCAGGGGAAAAACTACTGCAGTTCGTATAGGTGAAGGTGTGATGGGGCTACATGTTCCAGCATCTTGTATAGGCGGTGGTTCAGTGAGTATCAGAGGTAGAAGTGAGACTACATCAACAGCTGATGAAATTCATGATTCTATGTGTATAGAACCCAGTGACCTTAGTGTTGAAGGAACCCAACCACTTGCAAGTCGAATAACAAGTGAACCACCTAAAAATGATCGAGCAATTGAACAAGCTGCAATTGATACACCTAGGTAATGACATGCTCGTCATTGAACAAGTGAGCCACCACCTATTCTCGTTATATGTTGTATTTCATAATATATATAGACTAAATTGTATTATGTATTTGTTATGTTATGCCAATGCAAGGACGTATTTAGTTAGCAAAAAATAGGTAAATCCAAACACTAGATACACAAGATGCAAACTGTATAATCAAGCTGCAAAACTGTCAAATACAGTTTTTTAAGTGTTTTTTATCTATTTATTTATTTTTTGAGGTGAAAGTGGGTAAATACTAACAAGGCTGGATAAAGCACTAAAGCAGGAAGAGATAGTTACCATGTACGTGCCCAAAACATAGTTGAACACGTGAACACCCACAAAAAAATGCTGACTATTGAAATGAAAAAAAATATCTACCGTCCCCCAATAAAATGAAGTTGCCCTATATGATAAGTTTCTACTTTGTTTAGTTATCTAAAAAAAATGAAGTTGCCCTATAGGGTTGCTATCCTAAAACAGAGATGCCCCATCAAGGTTGCCATGATATACATCATACTATAAAGCATTCATACAATGTAAACGGACACCGAATGTAGATCAAAAAACAGGTGCATACTACGATAACCCCAAAGCAGATGGTCACACAAAAATATCGCATGTTAATTTTATGTAATTGTTGAACATTTTTTTTGGTAATCATAAGAAGCACAAACAAAAAAATGTTTAACAATTACATAAGGTCGCCTTACAGAAAAGGCTAAACTAGACAAACTATTTTGAGTTTTAAGTTATGTTAACACCCCAGTTTCTAAACGTTATCGGCAGCATGAGCATGCTACATAAAAAATACCTACACTCCAACCTTCCGTTCCTTAAAAACCAAGTTGCTTTTAATCCTGCACCTCCTCGACGGCGGTCTCTTGTTAGAGGCTTTAAATGCCTCGACATCTGGAACTTCCGTAAGCCCGATCTTGGTGTTTGAAAGCAGTGCCTCCTTGCATAAGGTTTTCTATAGACCTTATGACCAAGACTGTCCTTAACAGAAGAAGAAGAAGGCCCAACATCCATAGATACAGACCCAAGAAATACCCAATAGTACCATTCATCGTCACTAAACCCAATGTCAGCATCAACAATTTTGCTAGCCAAAAAATCCATGAATAGATTCTTTCCTTGACATTCAATTCCTTGACTTCTAGTTTGGAACAGAGGGCTTCTTAGGGGAGGTGACCGCCTTTCTTCCTCCTCCCATGCAGCAATATCAGAGGCAGAATTAGAAGTAGCAAGCTCCACAAGTTTATCATGTATTGCTATCCTGGCACGCGTTGGCTCATCAAGAAGATCCATAATTAGGTTATCATAATAGAAACATGCTAAGTTATCAGGTGCATGTGCAATGTACAAGCCGATCAACCCACATTCCTAGGCAAGTTGAAACATCCTTTTAATGTCATTATCGCATTCAACAACTGTCAAACCAGTTGAAAGAGCAAATAGTGGCCTACATAAATACAAAGCCCGTATCTCACTCTCTAACTTGTTGGCCAAAAAAGTCAAGAATTTGATTAAAGTTCATCCTTGTGGACTTACTGAACGTTTGCACAAGGGTGTGCCCATTCGCGTAAGTTAATTTGGGCAACCGAATGAACTCACCATAGTAGTGAATCACAACTACAAGATTCTCAGATACATAGCGTGTAGTACTCCTGTAATAAAGGTAAATAAATGTATACAAATGAGATTAGCATGTATGGACAAAAACTTAGTAAGGGCAAGTGACAATCACGAAAGGTAATGGCAGGCATACCTTGGCTTGAAATCAAATAAGGCAACTGGAGGCTTAGCATAATTTTTTGATGAAATAGAGGGTTGGGAGATTGGCATTATCACTTGTGTACAAATGTGATCTATATGAAGATTTGATATATATTAGGAAAGGTTGTATTATTATTTTACTATTAATAGTGTACTTATTAATAGTATAAAAAGTATGATCCGTTTATTTTAATATGGAAATAGTAATAGGGAAATTTTTGGTTAATTTATTATAAGTTTTTATGTGTAGTGTGTTTGTGTAATGATATGGGAATAAATCAATTGACAAACCTATGTGTGGCCCTTTTTTATTTTTTCTTGGAATGGACGGCCAAATGTCATGATTAAATGGACGTCCAAATGAAAAATAAATGAACTGGAGTTGTGGAGTTTTAAAAAGAAAGATTATTTGTACTGTACAACAAATTTAGATGTAAATGTGTACATACTTTTACGTCGTGTCTCTCATTATTTTTTGAATGAATGGTACACGTACCCAAGGTTGCTTCATGCAAGGTATAGTATGATTATTGGTTTACGTATGCATGTTATAAGTGTGTTTAGTGTAGTAAATAGTTGTTATGAATCCATTGTCTAGTCATTAATGGCTTATGTGTGAATGAATATATCAATAGATGGTGCATGATAAAACAATGAAAGTGCTGTTGGAGATAATTAGTTTAAAACTGTTAGTACAAACGATAAAATCTATGTTTATAAAAAAACTGAATCATCTTCTCGCGATATGCTAGTGCGACGTCAGCGGGATCATCAACGTGCAAAGATAGACCATGTGCCAATCGATATAAAAATATACAAACCCACACACCACAATCACCAAAAATCCCACCTTGCTTAGGAACGTTTTCGGCTAACCTAAATGAAATCTTATAGTCATTCGGATGTATTCCAGTCTTATCAAAAATGTTTGCTTGCTCTAGAACAACTGGTAGTTTGACCTGTAGAATAACAGACACTGTTAAAACAAATAGACGGATGATCTTGTTAGAGGCTTGTCAGAAAAATGTAAGTATTATATAATCGAAATAACCACGTTTGTCACCAAATTATTGATGAAATATAGGTGTTTGTTCAAGCCGAATTAAATATGATATCTAATTTCATGTTGTAAATTATATATGTGTTCAAAAGTATTATATGTTTTTTATTGGTGATTCATAAACAACGTTCGAACATTTGACATGTGCTTCGAAATATTTTTATTCATAATAGATTTCATTTCAATACATTAAAGGATAACAAAATACATCAAAGTAGAAACGACATTCATGAAGATACCAAAACACAAAATATGACAATCACAGAATGTGAGAGAGACCACACAACAAGGTAGGAGTAGAAGATTAATAATCTTTGTACAGCTTTGCCAGAAAGGAGATTTTTTTGAGAACTTGTAGCTGAGTCTCACTCATTAGCCTCATCAGCGTCCTGTTTTTCTCAAGCTCCTTGTCCTGAATTGCACGCAGGATTTCCAAAACAGCACTGGCAAGCCTGGACCCAACCACGCAGTCCAACTGCTTGATTTGCTCGGCCCTCACAGTGCAACGACGAGTTAGGTCGATCACCTTTGCATGCATGTCACTTAAGAACTTGAAGTCACGTTCATTGTCACGCACAAACACGTTGTTAACCATGTCTTTAAGTACGTTATCCATTTCTTTTGTAGTAGATTGTGATGTGGCTAGTGTGTGTCCCCAAAAAAGTTGTATGATATTGGGATATATGTTGTCCCTTTATATAACCCAAATGGGGTGGGGGGAAAGAGCGGGGGTGGGGTGACATGGAGTTTATTTTGAATTGAAGTCTATCTAAATTAATGTGGATAGTCAAGTGGTGAATAGTTGAGTCATGTCAAGTAATTATTGTTGCACATTAGGCCAAGTTTAATTAATGAAGCTTCTCTTGTACTCAACCGATTCCTGGCCACAAGATAACCATTTTGGGCAACTAGTTTCAGTTTGGGGGCAACTAAACCAGTTTGAATTTTGTTTAGTTCCAAATGCAACAAAATTTTACGTCCCTTAGGTTAGAAAAATTATTAATTTAGTATGTTTTGTAAATAGACGCCATTAAACAGGTTTATATTGATTACTTTTTGGTTACATGAACTAACACACATATGCTATTATTATATGTACATATCATTTATATTTTATGTAATAATACACTACCATTATATAACTCAGACTTTTATATCATAAAGTCTGACTAAGTGTGCACTTGGCTGTGGTATTTCAATATTGAATGGATATTTTGTAAAAAACCCAAATCGGGGATGCACATAAGTAGGACAAACTTTATTAATGAGGAAATGACGTAATGAAATGATGGTGGTAGCTAGTGGCATGTACTTGAAGGGAACTAGTCCATTAATTTTTCAACTTTAACTATTGCACAAAAAAGGCATAAAGAAACTTGTGTCCAACAAGTTAATTATTTTTGAGCAACCACATACATACGATGGGAAACTAAATCATATGTGTCCCTATTAAATCATGAACCTTATGTGTAGTTGTAAATTTAAAGTAATCAAGCTTGCTAGCTAAGTATATATTTCCTATATCGTAGTATATGTGCGGGACACAATGTAAATTAAAATCAGGAAAATAAATTGTTAATATACGGAAGCAAGCAGATTTATGTACTTTATTTTTGGTTGGTTCTAGTTAATGTACACATATTTTAGATAATCTATTGTTGGTTGTGGTATTCGTTTGATGTTACTACTATAGAGTATAGACAAGTAAGTATCACATATGTTTATGAGAAACTATGTTGTTGGTTGTGGTAGATAAAAATTGGGATTTTAAATAAGAAGGACGGTTTATTAATGGTGAATAGATGTAAGGAAATGATGGTGGTACATAGTTGCATGTACTTGAAGGGATCTAGTGTGCACAAAACTCAAAGTTAAACTGCTGCACCAAGGATATAAATAGCGTGAGGCGTGGCATGGCGGCATGACCAAGCCTCACGCCTTTGTGCCCAAGGCGAAGCTTTTGCGTTTATAAGGCGTGACATAAGGCGGCAGAAAGTATGAAAATATTTATATATTCATATCATAATTCATATATATCGAGTTTACAAAAACATGTGGCATAAGGCGGCGTAGCGGCATAGCGTGGCGGCATGACGAAGCCTCACGCCTTTGCGAGGCCTTTGCGGGGCCTTTGCGAGCCTTTTAGAACAGTGGCTGCAACACAACACCCAAGAAACTTTGGCCAACAATAAATTTGTTCTTGGGCAACTAGACACAAATAATGGGCAACTACTCACAAGCATGGTTTATTCGTGTCTGGTCACAAAGTATAACAAATTACTGTATAAGTTTATTTATGTATGTGTTGTCCGTAATTGAATTATATATGTTGGTTATAAGAAGCATGATGTCTGGTCACAAAGTATAACAAACAAGTAATAATATGAGTGGGTTATAATAAGAAGATACATGTAAGCACTCCCTAACACGGACATACCATACACGTGACTCATAGTCACACGTGTCGCCGCTATCATAGAACGTTACCACTCCTGTAGGTATGTTAAATTGGGCAAGACACCAGTGTTTAACAGTCTCGTTGAGAGGAATAAAAACCTAAAAGAAAGTTGGTTGTGTATTAGGATATAGTTGGTCAACGTCTGAAATTAATAAAAGTGACTTTTATTTATCTGGTCAAATGTAAATACAAGAATACAATTTTCGTGTTTGTATGTGCTGTTGACATGGCTTACGGCTGGTAAGCAATATGTTACTTACTAATGGACGTTTTAGATAATGGATAACGTTTTCATTCACGGTCTTGGGTTGTATAGAAACTACTACTTTTGGGAAATTCATGTGCTTATGTACTTCCTGATATGTTGCTCCAACTGTTAACTACGGCTTGTGTTACCATAACTGTTGCTAGGGTAATCAATATACTGTTGGGATCGAATGATTACAAATGGAGGGGCTCAGTTTTTGGAAAGCAGACTTATCTCATGGCAGTGTAAGACGCAAACAATTATGGCGAATTACACCACTAAAGGTGAGTATGAAGCTGCTGCACGTTCTAGAACTACGTTGAAGGCTCGACTAGTCATTCAAGGCTTTAAATCAACTAGTTTTGGATTGTAAATTTCATGCATACTTGGTCTCAAGTCTCAAGATGTTTTTTTCAAAACTTTGTAACAAACGTAGTGCTGCTATTGGAAATCTTACTACGGCTAGTGTGTATGATTCAACTGCTTGTTCTTTTTGTTAAGTCCTACTAGTGAATATCATGTTTTTGTGGTTGGGTTACACTTATAAGTTATAACTACTATGTTTATGAGCAATAGGATTTTTTTGGCCTTTGCTGCTGGACCTTTTAGTGTCAAAAAAAAATAATAAAAAATAAAAAATAAAAAATAAAAAATAAATAAAATAAAAAGAAAAACGAACAAAAAAACAATGAATTGAAACATTAAATAAATAAATAACAAAAAAAATAATAATAACATGGTGTAAAAAAAATTAAAATAACTTGGTTGGAAGATTGGAGTGCAAAACTGTTCCAACTGCTAGCTTGCATGGAGAAACTGCTAGTGTTACGAAAACATTGCTAGTTAGTTTATCATGAGGATACCATGAAACTTATAAAGGAATTGACGGATAAATGTACTACAATGGAGTCTAAGATCACTGGCATACAAAAAGAAGGTATTCAGATTCTAAGATGGAGCATACAGATTATAGCACTTTGGAAGCACCGTCCAAAAAGAAGGTATTTTGTGCCTAAGAAGAAACTTGATGATTTGGATTGTAAATATCAAATTTAGGGGAGGATTGTTTGGCTGGTTCTGTTGGACGAATTATTCAAAGTATGCATCAAATAGCATCTTTTAAAAGAAACCACGGCTAGTGGCAATGGAAGAACTGCTGATAGATCAAAAGTTGTGGATAAAGTTTGTGAGTATCAAGTTTGTTAATACGTAAAGGAAAGTTTATGATTTGCTATCAAGTTTGTTCATGAACTACCTGATTATTCATACTTTAAAAGATGAGGGACAAATATCAAGTTTGTTCATACTTAAAAAGATGCCATTTTTAAAGTTGTTATCATGAACTACCTAATTTTTGAGTGACCGTAAATGATAAAAATAGGAGGAAATGAAAAGTAAATGTATTACCTGTTCAACATCATTCCAGGGCATGGGATACCTCGTCCCCGTCTGCATAAAACATGGGCATGCCATTTTGAAGAAGAATCTGAACAAAGTAACTACTAACCATCGCCCAGTTAGCATTCTGAGGTCGTACGTGCCATATGTAGTCAACCCATAGGTCTATATGATACGCATTTGCAGCAAATAATATACCAATTTAAGAAATGGTGTAAATCAAATATAGGGTAAAAAAGAAAATCTGAATAAGAATGCGTATATAAACTAACCTCCTCAGTTAGCCAACCTTTTCAAGTAGGGTCTAAGCAAACTAAGCGAAGCTAGAAATTGTGGTCTACAGTATAATTATCTGACCATGGAAATTTACACCGGTGTCTATCAGGATCACAGAGGAATTCTTCAATCTCATCAGATAGACAAAGAGGTTCGACAGAATGAAACCATCTACTTAGATCCTAGAAAAAAAGTTCAATGTATTAGTTTGACAGAGCATTATTGATAAGAAAGTATATTGACAAGTTCGTAAAAACTATCACAATACCTATACCCAAGGTTTCACTCTGTTAAGCTCCTCAGCAATAGTTGGGTCGTTCATGTTAGGACCGTGTTTTTTTATTTTACACCGTTTAACCTCCTGATTGTTTTGTGGCGAAACAGGTTCCATGAGAATCCTCTTGTCGGGTGGTAATCGACTTAAAGGCTTTTAAAAATGTGACGAATTCATAAATGCACGTCGTTTTTTCTTTTTCTCCTCCTCCAACTTCAACATGTTAGCTTCTTCCAACCGCAACCTATTGGCCTCTTCCAGCCTTAAGATGTTGGCCTCAACATTCAACTTCTCTTCTTCCAACTGTAACCTTTCTTCCTCTGCCAATGCGAATCTCAATTCCTCTAAAAGGAGATACTCTTGGAATAGACTAGCGCTGATGACATTTGTATATAACAGGCATACAACTAAATTCAAAGAAGAAATATTAACCTGAGCAACGTCCACGTCAGGTTCTAGCAAGTCTATCAGTTTGAGATAAATGCTGTTAAGTGAATCGGAAAAGGCAGTCCTTGTGTTTGGATTTGTCCTGTAAAAAAAATATGCATGAAATTTCTAAAAATAAACAATGGTAGCGAGGAATAACTATAGATTAGTTGAAAGGAATACCCGAAGACCACCAGTTCTGTCATGTGCAAGAACCTGTGAAGGTCTAAGTGTTAGGAAATTCCGGCAGGTGATGTTAAAAAAAAAGTAAATCTACTATTCTTATATTATAATGAATATAAAGAGAACCTGAATAATACACTTAAGTTTAAAAACTTGGCGATTCAGACCGGAAATTACATGATCCTTAAGGCTTTTTGTTCTGGAACTACTTCCACTCTTGCATTGTTTTGAATTTACTTTCAAACTAGTTTTCGCACGTTGCTGTGACTTTTCCAGCATCGAAAAGTAGGTATCAATAAGGCTGTGCTGGGTCCTGACCGGCGGTTTGGGAACGTAGTCATTGAAAAAATCTTGGCTATCTATCCACCATGCACATTGGAACTCATGTATAGTTGGTCTCAGATCAGTAATTGTAGTTGAAACCTAAAGTTCAGTAATGGTTAAAAAATATATATATGGTTTAGTTAATTACTTTGAGATACATACGACAACATTTTATAAGGGATTCGTAATTAAAGTCATAAATTGCTAGTTCTAGGCAATCACTGCAAATAATATTTCCACTGCTAGCTAGCTTGAAAACACTGCTAGTTCTGGCCAATCACTGCTAGTTAGTTTCTGATGATTGTGGAAACTATAAGAGCTGTTTTGTAACTTTTTGGTGATAACATATTTATTCCCCAAATCACTGCTGAGGCAGGGCAGTGGAAACATAAGAACGACCCAAAAAATGGCAACTCCTAATGTGAATAGTTCTTTGCAATTCAACACAGGTGGAGGACTCCCTAGACAACTGGCTAATTTAGGGGACATGGATGTTCAGGCTAGGTCTGATGCAATGTTAGACACATCTCGAATAGATGAGGGTAGTTTGGAACACCAACATGATTTGACGACTAATAGCTTTCTACATGATGACAATTCCAATGATCCACTTCTAGGACCAGGTTACACAGGTCAAGGTGGGTGAGGATAATATGAAACTCAATCTCAAATTGATGGATATATTCACAAGTATGGAGTCAAAGATCACTGGTCTTAAAAATTTGACAACAACTCGCGCTGAAACAATCAGGAGGTTCAAAGCATAGGGCAAGTGTTTTGGAGAGACTAAGAAGGCCAAGGTTCCATGCATTCAGGAAAGTGAAGAAACTGGGAAAGAAGGCAACCTGCAATATGATTAAAAGTTTAGATGATGCATCCAAACAGGGGAGGAGTGAGAGTACAAATTTAGGCGACGCATGGAAGGTAAAGAAGTAGTACTGGATGATTCTTTAAAGGCTGCAGTTGAAGAAAAAGATAAGGAAGTGGTGCAGGCAATCAGTGCCAGTGTTGCTGCATCCGCTGATAGTATTGAGGTAACCACTGCTGCAACAATTGCTGGTATTATTATAGCCACTGCCAATTTAGACATTTCAAGCCCAGAGGCAACATCTGCTACAATTATAAGCACCACAATAACACCAGCACCAAAACCAAAATAAGCCTCAGAATGAGGTTGCCATACAATTGGTCAACATAAAGCAATCTGACCCTATCCCTGCACCTAAACCTATTGCTAAGAGTCTACATATTGGTGAAACTGTGCAGAAAGGTGTAGTTACTGAACCTGATATTGGAAAGGGTAAAGGGATTGCAGAGCCAACATTGAAGTTTAAAAGTAGAGAGGAGCATATAGCCTTAATTTGCAGTGTACAAAATCAACTAATCCAATTGTTCATCCACTGCTGAGAAAGATTGAGAATATTGCTGATTATGAAATTCATTTGGCCATCAAAGGCAAGCCTCAAGGTAGAATGAAAAGAAAGGCAGACAGATAAAAAGCATTTGATGAAGAATTTGAGTCTGATAAGATATTGTGTGCTTAGATAGGTGGAAATGAAACATCTAATTTTGTGTGTAGGTTTACTTTTTTTTACCTATAAACAATAAATAAATAACAACAAAGTTTAACTGGCTTACCTTTGAAAAAAGGTTCGAACGACCAGTTCTTTTAAAGATGGACTTCCTAGACCAGGCAAGTGCTCTTGGTATCACATTTGGATGTTTAATCCACCAAGCATGAGATTTTTCAAACGACTCAAGGATCCACACCTATGAGAATAAAAAAATAAAAAATGAAAATAAAACATAAACTTATATACAAATCAGTAAAAATGTTAAGTTGTAAAATGGATACCTGAAACCCAAACACAAATCCGGACAATGTGTATGTTGGACAATGCTTTGGATCTTTCTTCAATCTTAAAAGGTGGTCATCCGCGTGCTTATCAAATACATTATGAAGTTGGTCGTATAAATGAGTCCAAATATGCTCACCCCATGGAAAAGCATTCCAATCATCTTGATGGATCTGGACACACACCTTGTGTCAATGATATTTTGTATAATATTAATAAGCACGCGGAATTTACTTAGTAATACTTAGAAGATGGATTATATGATGTATTGTAAGTAAACACAAATTAAACACAAAGCTTAAGCTCCAATATTATTGATGAATAATACGAGTGATTTTGCTTATCATTAGGGTTACACCTTGAACCTTTTGATTCATAAGTAATTGAGTAAGTTACTAAGACAATGACCTAGGACTTCCTTTTATAGCACAAGGAGTCTTTTACAAGATAAGTATAAAGCTAACAATATAGAATATACACAAGATCTTTTCTATACTTATCTAGACACATTTTCCTATAACAGTGGTAATATCATTCCAGCAGTGGTAATACGTTTCCACTGCTAGTGTAATCTAAGCAGTGTAAACCACAACTATCCATGATAACAGATTATTCCCAACAATCCTCCCTTAAACTTATGATTTCTCTGCAAATCAATAAGTTTCTTCAATCTGCATCATCTTCAAGGATTTGGGGAATTCAACCAAACAGTTTATTTCTTTCTTAGCTTCTGAATAGCTCTTGAGCACTGATCTTGAAGCTTATGTAACAATGCTCTGACCTTCTCATTGTCTTTATGAACTCTTATAGTAGTACACAATATCACAGTGAGAGTTCCAGCTATGAGTGGATATTCTTTCTCAGCAAGCATGAATGCATCTACTCCATTTGCTGTAGAAACATGATGAACTTCACATGAGTCATAGTAAAACCATTTAGTACCAGGACATGTACTTGAGAATTTCCAAAAATCATCATTAACATCTGGTTCATAGAGCCTTCTAAGATTAATCCATAACTGCATCTCCTTCATATCTTTGAGATCTTGAGCATCAAACCTTTCTTGAACTAACTTCCATAATTTGTCAAGGTCATCTGTGTCAAAAGCTTTAATAAGATCTTCAAATTGAATAAATGATGAAGTTTCACCACCTAGCCTTGTGATCTTCCATGTTGGAGCAAAATTGCTAGCAGTGTAAACTTCCCAATCAATGATAGGATGTCTGACTTGCAGTGGTTCTAGATAAAAATCTTCTTCTACAATCATAATCATGCCGTCAGTTGTTCTTCAGTGAATTTCTCAGTAGGAACTTCATGTTCTTTAGCAAACTTAGTCTTCTTAACAGTCTGAGAATCACTTTCTTTGGCCTTTCTATTCAATCCAGGAAATCTTCTTGCTTCTTCTTCAGAGCCCATTGAAATAAAATCTTTATCATGTTTTTGAACTCTGTAGTAAATACCTTCAACTTGATTATCAGACATTCCTTTGAGTTGATGCTTCTTCCAACCACCAACATGACAACAATAAGTCTTCATGTATGAGATAATTGGTTCCTTGGTTGGTTGTCTTTGTTTATTTTGACCCTTTCTGACGGTACTAATCACATCTTGAAGTGCTCGATTGTTCTTCATTTGTATAAAATCCTTCAACTAAGCAGTTCTTTGATCTTCATTTAAGGACATATCAGCAACTAGATCAATTGCCTTCTTCTTGACCGTTGGATTATTAGCAATCAAGAACTCAATATCTTCTTTAGTAGGATCATATCCGAACTCTGGAGTCTTCTCTCTAAATATTGTAGGATTTTCCAACCTATCCAGCCTTTTAGCCTCCAAAAAGCTTACAACTTCCAATTCTTCAAGCTTTTTCTTTTCAGCAACTTGTTCTTCATTAATCTTTTTAGTAATTTCTCTATCAAGAGCAATCTGTGCAATCTGTGCTTTTTCCTTCTTTGAAATCTTTCTTCCAGGTTGCTCTTCACATTCCATAACTGCTTTACCTTTATCTTTCTTTTGTTTATCAATTTCTTCACTTGCAGTGGCAACATCATGGTCATCAGTGGCAATTGTTGGCTCTGCAGTGGAAATTGAATCAGTGGTAAAATCAGTTGCAGTACAGAAAACATCTTGCTTTAGTTTCTCTTCTTGAGTATCAGCTTCCTCTGCACCTTTTCTTGAAACACCTTCATCTTCAAAATCAATTTTCCTCCCCTGAGTTTCAGCATCTGTTTTCCTCCCCTGTTTGGGAGAATTACCCAAATCTTGATCAAAACTAGCTGAATCATCATCATTAGGTGAGGATGAAGATGAGATCACCAACTTTGCAGTTTTCCGGTGCTTTTTCAATCCCTGCAACTCTTCCTTTAAGATCTGAATCTCCTCTTTGAAGTGTTTAACATCCTTGGCATGCTGCTTCTTGACATATGCCAGGTCCTTCTGTAGAGATTCAACATGTTTGACTAATTTGGTACACAAAACCATCAATTCCATTTGTTGCCCACTGCCCTCATCACTTCCAACTGTGTGACCTGTTGGGAGAGGTGAATCATGGGGTAATGGCTCTGATTCCTCCCTAGTTGAACTAGGTTGAAGTCTAGAACCACCACTACTTGTTCCTAGACCAAAAGGTTCAGAAACATGTTGTGTTGTCATGAGAGGAGTTGGTTGTTTAGACCTTGTCTCATAAGTGTGAGAAACTGGTGGAGTATAATCAATGTTGGGAACAAAGATTATGGGTGTGTTTTGCTCAGATGTAATCTTAGCAAGCATTTGAGGAAGGAGAGGTGTAAAAATTATGTTGCCATCTTTGTTCATGTTTTGAAAAACTTTAGGCTTGAGACAACTGATTTTATAAACATTAGTATGGGATTGCAGTTGAAACTCATTTACCACTGCTTGCACAAACCTTGGATACATTAAAATTTTTGTTAAACTCTTTACATTGCCAGTCATACTTGTAAATATATTTTGACCAGTTAAAAATCTTATCTGTGACTAGACAAGCCAAAGGGTAAGGCATGGTTGAACTAAATTGCTCATAAGATGTTTTCTTTGGACTGAGACAATGTAAAAGAGTATGTATCAAAAATCTCCATTGGGGATAAAAACCACTCTTTTTGAAAGTAGCCTTTTTATCAGTGGTATCATACCCCATGGATGATAAAGTATCATGAATTTCTGGCATAGGGAATGTGATGATACCATTGACATCATCCAATTGGAGAACTCTCCTCAAGGATGCCTCAGTAACATCAATAGTTACCCCATCCACAGTGGCTCTAAGAGCATCCACTGTTTCATGTGTATCTCTATTCTCAAGTGTTATGGACTGAGCAGAAGTCCAAAACTGTTTAATTTTAGAGATATAGATTGTGGGTTTTAAAAGCAAAGCATACCTTATATGGGTAGTATTGAGAAAGTCCATAATCTGATGAAAAACAGGGCCACTCTACTCGTTTGACTTTTGTAGGTAGGCCACTTGGTTGTGCTCATCTGCAAACTTTAATTGTGCCATAGAAACTTTTGATGAAAAACAATATTATGTCAGTAATAATTGAAGGAATAACTAGTCAATTGAGAGAGAAAGATATATAGGGTTAGGGTTAAGATTTTTTCGCAAGAAAGACTATCTTTAGAAAATATTTATCTTAAGAAGATAAAGTATAATTAAGAAAGTAGATAATCTTCTAAAAACTTACTCTATATTTATGGAAAGTATTTTCTTTCAACGGCTAGTAAAAAATTAGTTACTGACACAATCAGTTGTAACGGCTAGAACAACATTGCTAAAATAACACTGTCAGTGGTAACTGTGAACTAGCAGTGGTAATTTTTGTTTACAAAAATTTCAAAGAACAGTGGTAAAAAAAAACATATGAAAACTAGACTGCTCTTATCATAGTTTTTAGCAAACTACCAGCTATCAACGGATTTGATATGTCTTTACCATGAGTCGTTTGCTATGGACTAGCCAACTCTTAATCATAAAGAATATGGTGAGTTGATAACCATATAGTTTTTGGTAAACTATCAACCATAAATGGATTTGTCAAGTCTTTACCAGTAGTCGTTTGCTCTGGACTAGTTGATTCTTGTGTGGATTAGACATGGTGAACCAATAACCATTTGTTGTGTATCTCAGTTATACACCTTTTAAAATCAACTCCAACAAAGCTTGGTTATGTATCTGTATGTGATAAGAGAATTCAAAGAGTAGAGATAACCAATTTGTTCTTAACTAAAGTTACTTTTAACCAAGCCACTATTCAAAAAAAATATCTTCCAAAGTCAACCCGATAATATCTATATTTACTCTTTAACCTACCAAAATAGGAAAAAGTAAATATACTCATTAATTAACCCTTGTAACCGACTTTGTCTATATAAGGAGGCTTGGCGTATTGTAATCTCCATCAAAACACATTCAAACATACAAAATCGCCAAGTATAATCATGAGCAATCCTTCAAACACCATTAACATCTCTTCTGATTCAGAAGAAGAGTATGTGATCGAGTCAGAAACTTCCTCGAAAACATCAGGATGGGCTGGATACTTTCCATCATGGGCTGGAAGCACTTCATCGAAGAAGTACACTAAAGAGACTACCAAGCGTGTACCTGCTACTAAACCTGCACGATCTCTTGAGTTTTACTCCAGCTCATCAGAGGATGATGAGACGAATGATGAGGCCTATTCCATGGCCAAAGAATTGCCAAGAGCTCTTACAATAGCACTGGGAACAGCTATCTCCAACATGAAGCAGATATCCATACCAAAGAGGTCTGCAATGCTGCCAAAGCTTCCTCCACAAGTTCTTGGTCTTCCCTATCCAAGAATGCAATCCACCTTGAGAACAAAAGGAAGAGAGCACAGAAAAACAAACATGACTATGTGGGCAAAGGCAAGAAGCCAATGGAGTAGCTGATATAGAGTGTAGGAATGTAGGAAGTTGTCTTTTGTGTTTTGATTTTGGTTGTTGACCTTCTCTTTTGGATGTAATGACTCTTGCGTATGAATTGCAATATCTCTGTTTCCCCTTTTTCCAATTTGAGAATAACATATTTCCACTGCTCACATTATAGTTTCCATTGTTAGATTTAATTTCTGCATAGAGGTTAGTGGACAACTAAAAAGACAAACACTAAAGAACAACCACTTCAATGTAATCAAAGAATCCTTCAAATCTTCATGATAAAAACATAAATCATACACTGAAAAAGTGTATAAAGTATCAGTGGTTAGAGAATAGCAAAAAGTGAGTCCATAAGCAGTGGCTAAATTCCAAGTTTATTTTGGTCAACTTCTAGTCACTAATTCGGCCACCAAAGTCAAAGACTTCATTTACTTCTCAACAACTTATACCTTCCCTTCATTAACTAACTGATTCCAACTTAAACTTGTATTTAAGAACCAAGCACCCACAACCTTCTATCACACCAACACTTCTATCTCCTAAAATCTATCAAAAGCAACTTTACCAAAAATTACCATGAGCAACTCAAACCCAATCAACATCTCTTCTGACAGTTCAATTTCACACAGCTTTTGGGATGATGAGGCTTGGAATTATGTGCTCAACAATCCATGTGAGAAGAAGAAAGAGGTGTTTGAGGCAGTTTCATCAAAGAAAAGAGCTCATGCAGATGCTTATACAACCCCTGTTGCTGCTGGTCCTTCTTCAACTCATCCAATACCACAAGAAGCTGTCGTTATTGAAGATAGCTCAGACTCCAATGCAAGCTACATATCCCTATGTACAAGCATAAATGATGATACTAAGTCAACGGTTTTAGATGTGCCTGCTCTTGCAAGAATCCTTCCATCAGGAGAACTGCAGATGCCTCCTCTTCTACCACTGTTGACAGTACCAACACAAGAGGGACCTTCATCGTCCTCCCCACCTGTTAGAAAAGTGGTGATGGGACTAGCAAGCCCTAAGGTGTTGACTGGATAGATATGCGTAATGCACCTAAGGTGATGCCAACATGGGCCATTCCAAAGAAGCCATAGGTGGTAGATGGTGGTTAGTTTGAGTATGGTTGTGGTAGGTTGTGAAGCTTTTGTGTGGAGTAGGTTGTTGTTTGTTGTTTTCAGTTAATGTAATGATGCTTGTAGTCTGTATTCCATGGATGTATCTACTGCACTCAGTGTGCAGTTTTGTGAAATAATAATAATGATCCATGTTTCTTTTTAATTTTAGAATCCTTGCATCATATGTTGTTCTATTAACATTGCACTTAACTCCACTACCAAAGCTGACATACTGTCCATCATACTGTTCAAAATCTGAAAGATAGGACTTGTTGCCAGTCATGTGCCTCGAACACCCATTATCTGTATATCCTTGATCTGATCTTTTTGTCCTTGGATGTTCCTGCACATAAAAGAAAGAGTTAGTTTCTTTTGGGGACCCAATCCATGATTGACTTGGATCTGCCTCGTGTATCAATATAGTTAAATCTATCAAAGGTCATTGATACACCATTGGGATTGGTTGTATAGGTAGTTCCTTTAGGTTTCCATTTCCAACGTGCTGAGGCCTTCACAGCATTGCCCATTTCCCCCCTTTTCTTGTTTACAACCCTTGCAGTGGTAACTTTTGAATGAGCAGTGGAAACTGCTGGTTTGGTTTTAGGTACCCACTGTTGATTATAATGAACCTTTTTAGTTTGAAAAGTTCCTTTCCTTGTTTGTGCAGACTTTACAAAAGTTTTTCTGGAATTTGCACTTTTAACAGGTGACTTAGGGTGAGCAGTGTTAACAGTTTTTGCAGTGGCAAAAGTTTTGAGGCCACTTCTTAGTTGAACTGCTCTTGGGACCATTTTGCAATGCGAATTAGGGTGTACATTATTTTGAAACCTGTTAGACTTCACCCATTTATTCCCATGGACTTCCTTTCTCCCATTATGCTAGTCACAATAAGCATGTAAATGATCAAAACAACCACAGATATAACATGCTTTGTTGTACATCACAAAATCACTACCTAGTTGTTGAGATTTAACATGATTCCAACTCCTCTGGTTACCCCTAGGAGTTGTAGGATTGTTCCTATACATCTCTGCATACCTTACAGTTGGTCTAGGTTTATTAACTGATTTCCTAGGTTCCTCTATAATAGTATTAACAACTTTTGGGATAGAAGCCTCTACATTCTTTTTAACATTCTCATCAACAACAGATGAGTGACTAGCACTCTCAAAAACATCATTGTCATGCTTAACCTCATCCTTACATTTCACAGTTGTGTCCTTTAAAGGACCATATTCATGTTCAAGATCCTGAAACTCTTCTAATCATGTATGAGCTAAATCTATACTTGGAGGTGATGGAACACCTCTTAGTGGTGGAGGCACTGTATTATAACCCATACCAGACTTAGCTTTACTAATGATTTGAGCATTCCAAATTTTATCAATTGACTTTAACTGATAATACAAGGTGTCAACAGATAAATTAACATTCTCATTTTTCTTTTTAATCTTTTCAAACTCTTTTTGGTATGCTTCATTCACATCTGTTGTATGTTCTACCTCTCTTCTAAGAAGAATCATATCATCATTATATTTTGACTCATTTTCTTGATAGTTCTTTAGTTGGTTTTCCAATACAGCTATAGCTATCCTAAGGTTAGACACAGTATAATTAGCAGTATACAACTCTTGTCTTTCATTTGAATATAAATCATTAAGCCTTTCAACTTCTCTAGCAACCCTACATGTTTTAGAGCAACTTTCAAAGTTTTGTACCTCAGAGTCAGAGAAAGCCATGAGAGGAAATTCAATAGCAATAAGAGCAGAATCTGAATGTTCTTCTTCTTGATCATCAGCCATGAAACTCCAATCATAGCTCACACCATCAATAGCCAACATTTCCTTTGGTTCTTCCACAGTTGGTTCCTTCTTTTACTAGTACCAAGTAGACCTGGTGTCCTTGTTCTTTGGTCTTCTACATTCTTTAGCAAAGTGTCCCAACTTATGGCAGTTAAAACATTCCACTTTCTTCTTATCAAAGCCTGCAGTTTCACTGCCATTCATGTGAATAGGCTTGCCAGTCTTCTTGTAGAATTTCCTAGCTCTCATGCTAGGCAGAGCTATTTGCCATTTTATGTCCATCTCTTCCAAGTCATCTTCATCAATTTGCTCTATGTCTTCATTAGTTAAAATAGAGCCATTGACTTGAGTGGAGATAAAAGCATAAAAGGTAGGATCTCCAATACCAGCAACCTTCTTCTTTGAACCTACAGTGGTAACACTAACATTAGCAGTGGTAACTGTAGAACCATCAGTGGCAATATCATCATCATTGTCATCTTCAGAATCGTCACTGTCAACAGAGGTTGACATTAAAGCCAAGCTGCTTAAGCTTGTACTAAGTGTCCCAACCTTCTTCAATCTTTGTTCAATGAGTTTAAAGTTGTTGTAAAGATCATTGAGCTTCATTGTTTCAATATCTGCTTTGTTTTCCCAGACAGTAACATTTGTTTGAAACTCTGAAGGCAAACTTCTTAGAAACTTCAAATTGAGGTCTTCCTTTTCTACCTCAATGCCAAACACAGTCAGTTGTGTAACAATCTTCTGAAGTTTGGTGAAGATGCTATCAAGTTAGTCATTGCTTGAAGCAGAGAAATTTTCATAACTTTGCTTCAACAATGTCTTTTGTGTTTTCTTTGTAGCATCATTACCACCAAACACTGAGCAGATCTCTTCAAACAGTTCTTTAGCAGTCTTGAACTTGCTAAATGCTATGATCTGGTCTCTAGGAAGAGTCATCAGCAAGAAACTTCTAGCCTTAAGATCATTCTTCGTTAGTGCTTTTTCAATACTGGATTTAGGCGTAGAAACTTTCACAACTTCTGTGTCACCAACCTTCTGAGTACTAGTCACATGCTTGAAAGAATCACCAATTTGAATGATCTCCCATAGAGCATAGTCCTGAATGAGGAAGTATTGCTCAATAAGTATCCTCCACATCTCAAACTCATTAAGTTTGAGCTTAGGAAGCCTTGGTGTAGAAGAGTTGGACTGATTGTTTTCCATCTCCATTAAATTGAGTAAGTAGGTTAAGCTAATTCCTTGGATTCTTCTAAAACAAAATATCAGAACCTTGGCTCTGATACCACTTAATGGATCTGGACACACACCTTGTGTCAATGATATTTTGTATAATATTAATAAGCACGCGGAATTTACTTAGTAATACTTGGAAGACGGATTATATGATGTATTGTAAGTAAACACAAATTAAACACAAAGCTTAAGCTCCAATGTTATTGTTGAATAATACGAGTGATCTTGCTTATCACTAGGGTTACACCTGGAAGCTTTTGATTCGTAAGTAATTGAGTAAGTTACTAAGACAATGACCTAGGACCTCCTTTTATAGCACAAGGAGTCCTTTACAAGATAAGTATGAAGCTAACAATATAGAATATACACAAGATCTTTTCTATACTTATCTAGACATTTTTTCCTATAGCAGTGGTAATATCGTTCCAGCAGTGGTAATACGTGCAGCACTTTGAATAATTTTCGAGCAGTACTTTGTTAAATCGTGGAGCAGTACCTTAAAATAATAGTAGAGACCACTGTTGTAAACCAATTAATACTTCACATGATGCTCAAAGACCAATTCTCCATTCGTATATACTCTTTACTTACTCCTGACCCCACGTGATCAATCTATAAAACATAAACGCCATTTATGACCAATTGATGACTTTGACCAATCAAAGAAGAGTCCTACCGTAACTAACATGTATCTCACATCACCGAATCCGTACCGTCATCACAAAATAATATCAGATCCAACAATTCGTGCAACATCATCACGTGATCACAATATTCTTTAATCAATTACTACATGACAACTCATGTAATACGAAGTATTAGTTTCACGTGACCAATTTAACTGCTCTTCTTCGACAACTTTCAATGACTCCAATTTAACTAATATGCTGCTGTCGATGATAATAAATCTTTTTCTTCATAAACACGACACAAAAACCTTGAATAATCCATAGCCGAGCTCATAAACGATCTTATCACACTGCTAGTGTAATCTAAGCAGTGTAAACCACAACTATACGTGGTAACAGATTATTCCCAACACATCTAGATTATCAACTAACCTCATCAGTGTATCATCCACCTCGCATGTCAACAAACGCCCCATAAAGATCACCTCTAAGGCTAACAAAAGACAAAGACGTACATCATCTTCATCAGATATCTGTCGAAACCGCTCTTCATCCTCGATAACACCACTAACATCTAAGTTGGTTAGAATATACCCATGCTTGTCAGGAAATACCCTGTTACAAAAATTTAGAGAACCAGATGTATACAACCCAAAGCTTACAGATCCAAACCGCAGACCGGTCATTAGACAAAACTCACGATGACCAAAATGTAAAGCATGCCCTTCAATGTAAAAAATGAAGGGCATATCATAGTGAGAACCGTCGACTTTATGTTGTTTCCTTAGCATATAATCTATGATGTGCGTTTCATGTTCAAAAAACAACAGATCAATCCATCTTCCAAAGCAGATATTCCTAAACAAGATGCGGCGTCTTGCGTCTAACTTTTGCTTTATCAACCAAAAGTAGTTCAGTTTACTGGTAATGATTAACTTAGCTTCATAGTCCTAAAAAAGGTCAACAAAAAAAACAATTTAAATCAGACCATGGATGGAATATATACCAACGTCGTAAACAATTGCGTATACAATGAATATAAACCAATCCTTATTAGTCTAGAGAGTGCCACTAAATTTTTTAATGAACCAGGTTATGCTACATACCTAACAGACGACAACTACCGTATTATACCCTACATAATTACGAATCAGACAGACATAAAAGAGGAGAAATCAAAGGTATTAATCGAATAACAACAGCGATTTGTTGAAGCATATAACAAATTGGAAATAAATAATGTACAATAAACAACGAGGAAAATATTTACGTACCATATTTGGCCAAATTTTTTAAACAAACTTGATCAATCCAATGTGGGTTGCACTCAACAGTGTACCTTTATAGCTGGTGACATAATTGACGATACAAGGAAAAGAGGGACTGACGAAGAAGACAGTCTCATTTGTGAAAACAACTTAGTTACAATGTTTTTATGCGAGAAGCAAAAACAGAGAAAACCGGTAACTATGAATATTTTTGTGCGAGTGGGAAATTGATTTTGAATACATATGTAATGTACTTTCACTATTCAATTGTGTATGTTCTATGTAATGTAAAATGACCAAAAAATCCTTTTTAAAAAATACGGTTGTCCAGCGCTTTTTCGTTGGCCAAAAAACAATACCTTACACATACGGGACACTTGTCACAATTTCGAAGAGTTGCCCAATGACAGCGGTTGCCCTCGGTCTTTTTTCAAATTAAAAATAAAAGTGATCGAGAAAGCGATAAAATTCGAGATATTGATGTAACTACTCATAATTTGAATATAACATTTTTTAAAAGGTCACATGGATTAACAAGAAAAGCAATATTTTAAACGAGAATTATTTAATTAACTAAATATTTTTAACAAATTTAATTAATTAGAATGGATGCTTGAAAACCATCGGAGTCGCCTTTATTAATTTGTTGACTTTGTATTTTATTTGGTATTTAATCTATACTACATGTAATAGAAAAACGGTAAAAGATGAAAAGTTGAAAAGTTAAATTTTTGAAATTGGTCAAATGAGAGAGAATTGCATAATGTAATTAATACTCTTATTAAAACACTCCATTACTTAAAAGTACAATAATTTATTCCTGTTGTACAACCAATTAAAAGCATATCTACCAAATTAAAAACAACCAATTAAAAAACCCTTACTAAAAAGTACAATAAAATTTTCATAATGTACAATTTAAAGAAGCTACAACATAATTCAAAATATAAAATAATTAAACACACTAATTAATGATATTTTTAAAACACCCTAAAATGAAAAGTGCATGTTATTATACACATTATACAAATTATTAAACACACAAAACTTCATACAAGCTAATAAGTTGATGTTACATATAGTTTTGAAAACCGGACTGAACCAACATGTTAAACTGGGAACCGGTGTAGCCGCCGGTTCGGCTAACCAATTAAAGCCATCCGAAAACGAATCAGAGAGGACCCGTTGAAACCAACACAAACTTGTGAATAAGGTCTCATCGAGATCTATTTATGTGGTTAATCGTCACAGAGATCTATTTATGGTATATACTATATATAAAGGAAAATCCAAAGAGTAAAAAGTAAAAAGTTGAAACTAAAAGTGGAATGTTGAAGACATATATTTCAAAAGGAAACTATTAATACACATCGAAAATCTGATTGACCCGAGAGGCTTCAAACCCGGCGAGTTGACCTGATTTAATTTGACTTGTTTTCTACCCAACCTATCGGGTTGAATCGGTTTAAATCGACTTGTTTTTTTTTACCGGAACGGTTCAACCGGTTGAACCACCCGGGTCGAACCAGGTTTCAAATTTGACAAAATTATATGAGAAATGATGAAGTAGTGTGGACCCGTAACAAATTTGGAAAAATGATAGACCAAGTAATGGTATTGTTGTTTATTTTGTTTTGACACATGTACGTTGTCATTTGTATAATGTTATTTTGAAAAATGTTGGTCATACACCATTTAAGGGATTAGCATATATGAATCGTCTTTTAAAAGTTAATATATATTGTATAGCCTTTTGTCCGGTATATCAATAATGTTATGTAAGTTTATTAGAATCATAAAAATTAAATAGTATTGTTATCTTTAGCGATAATTATTTGTACCCCAAACAAATAGCTTTGAACAATGTCTAAATATCTATGCAAATTAATAGTACAAGATAATCTTATTATGGTGGTATTAAATTTGTAAGGTTACAAGTTTAAAAACCACACACCAAATAATAAATGCTACACATGTAAAAAAAATAGTTATCACTGCCTAAATTACTGACAAAACAAGAAAAGACGGTCACACACGTTGGCTATACCTCTAGACTACAATATAATATTGTCAACTACATAATACTATTGCTTTTTGTAATGTTTGAATATGTTATTACTAAAATCTTAATAACTTAAAAGTTAAAACAATCCTATTAGAAATATAGTCCCACACTTAAATTGAATCCACATAATTTTCTTGAAAACTGCATATGTATATTTCTGATGCTATGCAACCACGCATCAAAATTATAGTTATTCGAAAATGATTCTCTAACGCTACAAATACAGTTTGTTGAAACAAACTTATGGGTCGTCGGAATTTTGCAGAAAACTAGACACCGTTGCCACTAGGCGCGGATACTCGTCTAGTTTTCTTATATATGTGAATGATCACCAATCGGAATGCTTCTATGCATTGAAGGTCGTTATACTTCAATTATTATTTTAAAACAATCGTTTACTCTTTTTTTATAGTTCCAAAATCATAAATTTGGTCATTGTGTTTTTTATGAGTGGTCTTAATAAATCAAATTTCTATATCTGAACTCCGTATGTCTTTTAATTATACTAGCAGGATACCCGCGCATTGCGGCGGCGAGTACCATGAAATAAAATTTTTAGATGAATTATTTATTTTAGTTTATTATGTTCTTTGTTACAACAAATTTACGGGAATCAAGAATTTTGTTTAGCCCATGCCTGTTCGGGCTCGAGCCCATTTGGCCCATTCTCGTTCGAGCTCGACCCCGTTTGGCCCGTGCCCTTTCGGGCTTGACCCCGTTTGGACTGTACCCGTTCGGGCTCGGGCCCATTTGGCCCGTTGCCCGTTAGGGTTTGAATATTTGTATAATGTGCTTTATTATTTGTATTAGTGACAATTAATGCACGAATTTTTTTTAAGTTTGTTGTACAATATGCTTGATAATTTGTATTTCTTGCGTAAGGGGTGTTTTAATAACTGCATTAATTGTATTTATTGGCTTGTTAATTAATTGACTACATTAAATATCTTCACCACATTAATAGTGTTTTGTATTTTATATATTAAGTCTTAAGACTTGTAAGTCTTAAAATTAAGATTGATGAGAAAGATCATTAATATTGCATTATGTATTGTACAATAGGCTTTGTATTTTGTAAGTCTTAATTTTAAGACCATGAGAAGAGATATTCATTCCTCTATTATAATTAACTAGCAGAGTACTCCCGCGTTGCAGCGGCGGGAGCCATACAATTAAAATATCCAGTGATTTATTTTTTAGATCTATATTTTACAATACAATAGACATACGGACGACGATAATTTTAGTTTTGAATAATGTTATGCAATAACAAAAATTTTCATATAAAAATTGTAGATTATCCATGTGATGTGGTGACAATAATGAGTTGGTAGTAGATATATTGTAAAGGTATGAGATAAAAGTAGTTGACAATAGCCTGTAGTTATAAGTTATCATTAAATAATAACACCATAGCGACTTTTAAAAATCACTTACATTATACAAAAAAAAATTAGTTCTCAAAAATAATGTTTGTTAAATTTGTCCCACATAGATGGATGATACAAGTAAAAGATTACTTATAAAGATAAAAAAATATATATATATTCAATAAATCATGTGGGTTATTTAAAGAGTATAATTATTAATATTCAAATGTATATATATATAATTAGCACTTAGCACTTTGCACCTTTGCATCATTTGCTTTGAAAAAATCGTCCGATTTTTATAAAACAAAGTTTTTAATATTTACGGTAAGTTTTATTAAAAAAATTCCAAAAGGCGCATATGTTGATTCTCGAGGCACTCTTGCGATTTAATAATATTTTTTGAACATTGTATTTTTGTATGCATTCTTAAACTCTATTGATTTAACAATATCGTTTTCGGACGACTTTTATGGGCTAGCTGAACCGGTGGTGACTCCGGTTCTCGGTTGAACCCGTTGGCCCGGTCCGTTTTTTAAAACCATATGTATCATGAACTTGTTTACATATAAATTGCATGAAGATTTGTGTGTTTTATTAGTTTGTACAATATGTATAATTACAAGTATTTTTCATAATAGGGGTGTTTTAAAAATAAAATTTATTAGGTATTTATTGTTATGGACGTTTTCTTTTTCTTATATTAAATTACTTTGTATTTTTTTATTATTATTTTTAAAAACATGTTTAAAAAAAGTGCTTTAAAGTGTTGCAACAAATGCTATTATAGATGTACTTATTAAAATTTGTCATTATTAGCAAGTGTTGAATCTTAATTTTTTAAGCCTTCCTTTTTAGGAATGTCCCAAATGCTTTATAATACAGTATAGATAGTATAGATAGGTGTAAATGTGTATAATCATATAATTAGGACTTAACACCTTTGCATCATTTGCTTTGAAAAAATCGTCCGATTTTTATAAAACAGAGTTTTTAGTTTTTACGGTAAGTTTTATTAAAAAAATTCCAAAAGGCGCATATGTTGATTCTCGAGGCACTCTTGCGATTTAATAATATTTTTTGAACATTGTATTTTAGTATGCATTTTTAAACTCTATTGATTTAACAATATCGTTTTCGGACGACTTTTATAAGCTAGCCGAACCGGTAGTGACTCCGGTTCTCGGTTGAACCCGTTGGCCCGGTCCGTTTTTTAAAACCATATATACCATCAACTTGTTTACATATAAATTGCATGAAGATTTGTGTGTTTTATTAATTTGTACAATATGTATAATAACAAGTATTTTTCATATTAGGGGTGTTTTAAAAATAATATTTATTAGGTATTTATTGTTATGGACGTTTTTTTTTCCTTATATTAAATTACTTTGTATTTTTTTTTTATTATTTTTAAAAACATGTCTAAAAAAAGCAAGGTTGTAAAAATCTCTAGGCGCTAGTGAGGCAGTCGGGTAGGGCCTAGCGATTAATCGGTTAGGAGGGGATTAATCGGATTGGAATTTTTATACAAAAAATTGTAATATTAGATATTATATTATATTATATGTATGAGGTAAGAATAGAGTATCAAATTTCAAATATTTCAAGTGCTTAAATATAAACATAATACATAATTCTTCAAAGTTTTAAGTCAAATGTAGATATTATTCGGTTTGTTGACCATTTTTAAGCGATCTTTGACCGATTTTGTCCAATTAATCGGGTTGTTGACAGATTTTTAAGCGATTTTGTTCGATTAATCGGTTTGTTGACCGATTTATAGGCAATCTTTGACCAAAACGATTAAATAGGCCGATTATGATAAATCAAGGCACTTAGTGAGCGATCAGCGATTATGCGGGGATTAATCGGCCGCCTGGACCGATTTTTACAACAGAGAAAAAAAGTGCTTTAAAGTGTTGCAACAAATTCTATTAAAGATGTACTTATTAAAATTTGCCATTATTAGCAAGTGTTGAATCTTAATTTTTTAATCCTTCCTTTTTAGGAATGTCCCAAATGCTTTACAATATAGTATAGATATGTGTAAATGTATATAATCATATAATTAGGACTTAACACCTTTGCATCATTTGCTTTGAAAAAATCGTCCGATTTTTATAAAACAAAGTTTTTTAGTTTTTACGGTAAGTTTTATTAAAAAAATTCCAAAAGGCGCATATGTTGATTCTCGAGGCACTCTTGCGATTTAATAATATTTTTTGAACATTGTATTTTAGTATGCATTTTTAAACTCTATTGATTTAACAATATCGTTTTCGGATGACTTTTATGGGCTAGTCGAACCGGTGGTGACTCCGATTCTCGGTTGAACCCGTTGGCCCGGTCCGTTTTTTAAAACCATATGTACCATGAACTTGTTTACATATTAATTGCATGAAGATTTGTGTGTTTTATTAGTTTGTGCAATATGTATAATAACAAGTATTTTTCATATTAGAGGTGTTTTAAAAATAACATTTATTAAGTATTTATTGTTATGGACGCTTTTTTTTTCCTTATATTAAATTACTTTGTATTTTTTTTATTATTATTTTTAAAAACATGTCTAAAAAAGTGCTTTAAAGTGTTGCAACAAATGCTATTATAGATGTAGTTATTAAAATTTGCCATTATTAGCAAGTGTTGAATCTTAATTTTTTAAGCCTTCCTTTTTAGGAATGTCCCAAATGCTTTATAATATATTATAGATTATATATTATAGATTATAGATAGTATAGATAGGTGTAAATGTGTATAATCATATAATTAGGACTTAACACCTTTGCATCCTTTGCTTTGAAAAAATCGTCCGATTTTTATAAAACAAAGTTTTTAGTTTTTACGGTAAGTTTTATTTAAAAAAAATTCCAAAAGGCGCATATGTTGATTCTCGAGGCACTCTTGCGATTTAATAATATTTTTTGAACATTGTATTTTAGTATGCATTTTTAAACTCTATTGATTTAACAATATCGTTTTCGGACGACTTTTATAAGCTAGCCGAACCGATAGTGACTCCGGTTCTCAGTTGAACCCGTTGGCCCGGTCCGTTTTTTAAAACCATATATACCATGAACTTGTTTACATATAAATTGCATAAAGATTTGTGTGTTTTATTAATTTGTACAATATGTATAATAACAAGTATTTTTCATATTAGGGGTGTTTTAAAAATAATATTTATTAGGTATTTATTGTTATGGACTTTTTTTTTTCTTATATTAAATTACTTTGTATTTTTTTTATTATTATTTTTAAAAACATGTCTAAAAAAAGTGCTTTAAAGTGTTGCAACAAATGCTATTATAGATGTAGTTATTAAAATTTACCATTATTAGCAAGTGTTGAATCTTAATTTTTTAAGCCATCCTTTTTAGGAATGTCCCAAATGCTTTATAATATAGTATAGATATGTGTAAATGTGTATAATCATATAATTAGGACTTAACACCTTTGCATCATTTGCTTTGAAAAAATCGTCCGATTTTTATAAAACAAAGTTTTTAGTTTTTACGGTAAGTTTTATTAAAGAAATTCCAAAAGGCGCATATGTTGATTCTCGAGGCGCTCTTGCGATTTAATAATATTTTTTGAACATTGTATTTTAGTATGCATTTTTAAACTCTATTGATTTAACAATATCGTTTTCGGACGACTTTTATGGGCTAGCCGAACCGGTGGTGACTACGGTTCTCGGTTGAACCCGTTGGCCCGGTCCGTTTTTTAAAACCATATGTACCATGAACTTGTTTACATATAAATTGCATGAAGATTTGTGTGTTTTATTAGTTTGTACAATATGTATAATAACAAGTATTTTTCATATTAGGGGTGTTTTAAAAATAACATTTATTAGGTATTTATTGTTATGGACGTTTTCTTTTTCTTATATTAAATTACTTTGTATTTTTTTATTATTATTTTTAAAAACATGTTTAGAAAAAGTGCTTTAAAGTGTTGCAACAAATACTATTATAGATGTAATTATTAAAATTTGTCATTATTAGCAAGTGTGGAATCTTAATTTTTTAAGCCTTCCTTTTTAGGAATGTCCCAAATGCTTTATAATATAGCATATAATAGATAGTATATATAGGTGTAAATGTGTAAAATCAGATAATTAGGACTTAACACCTTTGCATCCTTTGCTTTGAAAAAATCGTCCGATTTATATAAAACAAAGTTTTTAGTTTTTACGGTAAGTTATATTAATAAAATTCCAAAAGGCGCATATGTTGATTCTCGAGGCACTTTTGTGATTTAATAATATTTTTTGAGCATTGTATTTTAGTATATGCATTTTTAAACTCTATTGATTTAACAATATCGTTTTCGGACTACTTTTATAAGCTAGCCGAACCGGTTGTGACTCCGGCTCTTGGTTGAACCCGTTGGCCCTGTCCGTTTTTTAAAACCTTATATACCATGACCTTGTTTACATATAAATTGCATGAAGATTTTTGTGTTTTATTAATTTTACAATATGTATAATAACAAGTATTTTCCATATTAGGGTGTTTTAAAAATAATATTTATTAGGTATTTATTGTTATGGACGTTTTTTTTCCTTATATTAAATTACTTTGTATTTTTTTATTATTATGTTTAAAAACATGTTTAAAAAAAGTGCTTTAAAGTGTTGCAACAAATGCTATTATAGATGTACTTATTAAAATTTGCCATTATTAGCAAGTTTTGAATCTTAATTTTTTAAGCCTTCCTTTTTAGGAATGTCCCAAATGCTTTATAATATAGTATAGATATGTGTAAATATGTATAATCATATAATTGGGACTTAACAACTTTGCATCATTTGCTTTGAAAAAATTGTCCGATTTTTATAAAACAAAGTTTTTAGTTTTTACGGTAAGTTTTATTAAAAAAATTCCAAAAGGCGCATATGTTGATTCTCGAGGCACTCTCGCGATTTAATAATATTTTTTGAACATTGTATTTTAGTATGAATTTTTAAACTCTATTGATTTAACAATATCATTTTCGGACGACTTTTATGGGCTATCCGAACCGGTGGTGACTCCGGTTATCGGTTGAACCCGTTGGCCTGGTCCGTTTTTTAAAACCATATGTATCATGAACTTGTTTGAATATAAATTGCATAAAGATTTGTGTGTTTTATTAGTTTGTACAATATGTATAATAACAAGTATTTTTCATATTACGGGTGTTTTAAAAATAACATTTATTAGGTATTTATTGTTATGGACGTTTTCTTTTTCTTATATCAAATTACTTTGTATTTTTTTATTATTATTTTTAAAAACATGTTTAAAAAAAAGTGCTTTAAAGTGTTGCAACAAATGCTATTATAGATGTACTTATTAAAATTTGTCATTATTAGCAAGTGTTGAATCTTAATTTTTTAAGCCTTCCTTTTTAGGAATGTCCCAAATGCTTTATAATATAGTATAGATAGTATAGGTAGGTGTAAATGTGTATAATCATATAATTAGGACATAACACATTTGCATCCTTTGCTTTGAAAAAATCGTCCGATTTTTATAAAACAAAGTTTTTAGTTTTTACGGTAAGTTTTATTAAAAAAATTCCAAAAGGCGCTTATGTTGATTCTCGAGGCACTCTTGCGAGTTAATAATATTTTTTGAACATTGTACTTTAGTATGCATTTTTAAACTCTATTGATTTAACAATATCGTTTTCGGATGACTTTTATAAGCTAGCCGAACCGGTAGTGACTCCGGTTCTCGGTTGTACCCGTGGGCCCGGTCCGTTTTTTAAAACCATATATACCATGAACTTGTTTACATATAAATTGCATGAAGATTTGTGTGTTTTATTAATTTGTACAATATGTATAATAACAAGTATTTTTCATATTAGGGGTGTTTTAAAAATAATATTTATTAGGTATTTATTGTTATGGATTTTTTTTTCCCTTATATTAAATTACTTTGTATTTTTTTTATTATTATTTTTAAAAACATGTCTAAAAAAAGTGCTTTAAAGTGTTGCAACAAATGCTATTATAGATGTACTTATTAAAATTTGCCATTTTTAGCAAGTGTTGAATCTTAATTTTTTAAGCCTTTCTTTTTAGGAATGTCCCAAATGCTTTATAATATAGTATAGATATGTGTAAATGTGTATAATCATATAATTAGTACTTAACACCTTTGCATCATTTGCTTTGAAATAATCGTCCGATTTTTATAAAACAAAGTTTTTAGTTTTTACGGTAAGTTTTATTAAAAAAATTCCAAAATGCGCATATGTTGATTCTCGAGGCACTCTTGCGATTTAATAATATTTTTTGAACATTGTATTGTAGTATGCATTATTAAACTCTATTGATTTAACAATATCGTTTTCGGACGACTTTTATGGGCTAGCCGAACTGGTGGTGACTCCGGTTCTCGGTTGAACCCGTTGGCCCGGTCCATTTTTTAAAACCATATGTACCATGAACTTGTTTACATATAAATTGCATGAAGATTTGTGTGTTTTATTAGTTTGTACAATATGTATAATAATAAGTATTTTTCATATTAGGGGTGTTTTAAAAATAACATTTATTAGGTATTTATTGTTATGGTCGTTTTCTTTTTCTTATATTAAATTACTTTATATTTTTTTATTATTATTTTAAAAAACATGTTTAAAAAATGTGCTTTAAAGTGTTGCAACAATTGCTATTATAGATGTACTTATTAAAATTTGTCATTATTAGCAAGTGTTGAATCATAATTTTTTAAGCCTTCCTTTTTAGGAATGTCCCAAGTGCTTTATAATATAGTATAGACATTATAGATATGTGTAAATATGTATAATCATATAATTAGGACTTAACACCTTTGCATCCTTTGCTTTGAAAAAATCGTCCGATTTTTATAAAACAAAGTTTTTAGTTTTTACGGTAAGTTTTATTAAAAAAATTTCAAAATGTGCATATGTTGATTCTCGAGGTACTCTTGCTATTTAATAATATTTTTTGAACATTGTATTTTTGTATGCATTTTTAAACTCTATTGATTTAACAATATCGTTTTCGGACGACTTTTATGGGCTAGTCGAACCGGTAGTGACTCCGGTTCTCGGTTGAACCCGTTGGCCCGGTCCGTTTTTTAAAACCATATATACCATGAACTTGTTTACATATAAATTGCATGAAGATTTGTGTGTGTTTTTAATTTGTACAATATGTATAATAACAAGTATTTTTCATATTATGGGTGTTTTAAAAATAATATTTATTAGGTATTTATTGTTATGTACATTTTTATTTTCCTTATATTAAATTACTTAGTATTTTTTTATTATTATTTTTTAAAACATTTAAAAAAAAAAAGTGCTTTAAAGTGTTGCAACAAATGCTATTTTAAGCCTTCCTTTTTAGGAATGTCCCAAATGCTTTATAATATAGTATAGATATAGATAATCCCAAAAGCTTTCATTACGTCGTATCGTTTAATCATTCATGTATACATTAATTATAAGCATAATTGAGCGCCCTTCAACCCCATATATTGAATTTCATTTTTTTAAGTATTGAATTTTATTTTTATTTTTATTTTTAATTTATTTCATTTTATTTTTTAAAGAATCATTTTTTTATAAATAAAGTCTGGAAATAGAAATTAAGGGACCCAACCTCCTAACTTTCAAAGTTCTTTTTTGTGTGTTTTGGTGTATGATAGTATGCATTTTTAAACTCTATTGATTTAACAATATCGTTTTCGGACGACTTTTATGGGCTAGCCGAACTGGTGGTGACTCCGGTTCTCGGTTGAACCCGTTGGCCCGGTCCGTTTTTTAAAACCATATGTACCATGAACTTGTTTACATATAAATTGCATGAAGATTTGTGTGTTTTATTAGTTTGTACAATATGTATAATAACAAGTATTTTTCATATTTGGGTGTTTTAAAAATAACATTTATTAGGTATTTATTGTTATGGTCGTTTTCTTTTTCTTATATTAAATTACTTTATATTTTTTTATTATTATTTTAAAAAAAATGTTTAAAAAATGTGCTTTAAAGTGTTGCAACAATTGCTATTATAGATGTACTTATTAAAATTTGTCATTATTAGCAAGTGTTGAATCTTAATTTTTTAAGCCTTCCTGTTTAGGAATGTCCCAAGTGCTTTATAATATAGTATAGATATTATAGATATGTGTAAATGTGTATAATCATATAATTAGGACTTAACACCTTTGCATCCTTTGCTTTGAAAAAATCGTCCGATTTTTATAAAACAAAGTTTTTAGTTTTTACGGTAAGTTTTATTAAAAAAATTTCAAAATGTGCATATGTTGATTCTCGAGGTACTCTTGCTATTTAATAATATTTTTTGAACATTGTATTTTTGTATGCATTTTTAAACTCTATTGATTTAACAATATCGTTTTCGGACGACTTTTATGGGCTAGTCGAACCGGTAGTGACTCCGGTTCTCGTTTGAACCCGTTGGCCCGGTCCGTTTTTTAAAACCATATATACCATGAACTTGTTTACATATAAATTGCATGAAGATTTGTGTGTGTTTTTAATTTGTACAATATGTATAATAACAAGTATTTTTCATATTATGGGTGTTTTAAAAATAATATTTATTAGGTATTTATTGTTATGTACATTTTTATTTTCCTTATATTAAATTACTTAGTATTTTTTTATTATTATTTTTTAAAACATTTAAAAAAAAAAGTGCTTTAAAGTGTTGCAACAAATGCTATTTTAAGCCTTCCTTTTTAGGAATGTCCCAAATGCTTTATAATATAGTATAGATATAGATAATCCCAAAAGCTTTCATTACGTCGTATCGTTTAATCATTCATGTATACATTAATTATAAGCATAATTGAGCGCCCTTCAACCCCATATATTGAATTTCATTTTTTTAAGTATTGAATTTTATTTTTATTTTTATTTTTAATTTATTTCATTTTATTTTTTAAAGAATCATTTTTTTATAAATAAAGTCTGGAAATAGAAATTAAGGGACCCAACCTCCTAACTTTCAAAGTTCTTTTTTGTGTGTTTTGGTGTATGATAGTATGCATTTTTAAACTCTATTGATTTAACAATATCGTTTTCGGACGACTTTTATGGGCTAGCCGAACTGGTGGTGACTCCGGTTCTCGGTTGAACCCGTTGGCCCGGTCCGTTTTTTAAAACCATATGTACCATGAACTTGTTTACATATAAATTGCATGAAGATTTGTGTGTTTTATTAGTTTGTACAATATGTATAATAACAAGTATTTTTCATATTTTGGGTGTTTTAAAAATAACATTTATTAGGTATTTATTGTTATGGTCGTTTTCTTTTTCTTATATTAAATTACTTTATATTTTTTTATTATTATTTTAAAAAAAATGTTTAAAAAATGTGCTTTAAAGTGTTGCAACAATTGCTATTATAGATGTACTTATTAAAATTTGTCATTATTAGCAAGTGTTGAATCTTAATTTTTTAAGCCTTCCTGTTTAGGAATGTCCCAAGTGCTTTATAATATAGTATAGATATTATAGATATGTGTAAATGTGTATAATCATATAATTAGGACTTAACACCTTTGCATCCTTTGCTTTGAAAAAATCGTCCGATTTTTATAAAACAAAGTTTTTAGTTTTTACGGTAAGTTTTATTAAAAAAATTTCAAAATGTGCATATGTTGATTCTCGAGGTACTCTTGCTATTTAATAATATTTTTTGAACATTGAATTTTTGTATGCATTTTTAAACTCTATTGATTTAACAATATCGTTTTCGGACGACTTTTATGGGCTAGTCGAACCGGTAGTGACTCCGGTTCTCGTTTGAACCCGTTGGCCCGGTCCGTTTTTTAAAACCATATATACCATGAACTTGTTTACATATAAATTGCATGAAGATTTGTGTGTGTTTTTAATTTGTACAATATGTATAATAACAAGTATTTTTCATATTATGGGTGTTTTAAAAATATTATTTATTAGGTATTTATTGTTATGTACATTTTTATTTTCCTTATATTAAATTACTTTGTATTTTTTTATTATTATTTTTTAAAACATTTCTAAAAAAAGTGCTTTAAAGTGTTGCAACAAATGCTATTTTAAGCCTTCCTTTTTATGAATGTCCCAAATGCTTTATAATATAGTATAGATATAGATAATCCCAAAAGCTTTCATTACGTCGTATCGTTTAATCATTCATGTATACATTAATTATAAGCATAATTGAGCGCCCTTCAACCCGATATATTGAATTTCATTTTTTTAAGTATTGAATTTTATTTTTATTTTTATTTTTAATTTATTTCATTTTATTTTTTAAAGAATCATTTTTTTTATAAATAAAGTCTGGAAATAGAAATTAAGGGACCCAACCTCCTAACTTTCAAAGTTCTTTTTTGTGTGTTTTGGTGTATGATAGTATGCATTATTAAACTCTATTGATTTAACAATATCGTTTTCGGACGACTTTTATGGGCTAGCCGAACTGGTGGTGACTCCGGTTCTCGGTTGAACCCGTTGGCCCGGTCCGTTTTTTAAAACCATATGTACCATGAACTTGTTTACATATAAATTGCATGAAGATTTGTGTGTTTTATTAGTTTGTACAATATGTATAATAACAAGTATTTTTCATATTAGGGGTGTTTTAAAAATAACATTTATTTGGTATTTATTGTTATGGTCGTTTTCTTTTTCTTATATTAAATTACTTTATATTTTTTTATTATTATTTTAAAAAACATGTTTAAAAAATGTGCTTTAAAGTGTTGCAACAATTGCTATTATAGATGTACTTATTAAAATTTGTCATTATTAGCAAGTGTTGAATCTTAATTTTTTAAGCCTTCCTTTTTAGGAATGTCCCAAGTGCTTTATAATATAGTATAGATATTATAGATATGTGTAAATGTGTATAATCATATAATTAGGACTTAACACCTTTGCATCCTTTGCTTTGAAAAAATCGTCCGATTTTTATAAAACAAAGTTTTTAGTTTTTACGGTAAGTTTTATTAAAGAATTTCAAAATGTGCATATGTTGATTCTCGAGGTACTCTTGCTATTTAATAATATTTTTTGAACATTGTATTTTAGTATGCATTTTTAAACTCTATTGATTTAACAATATCGTTTTCGGACGACTTTTATGGGCTAGTCGAACCTGTAGTGACTCCGGTTCTCGGTTGAACCCGTTGGCCCGGTCCGTTTTTTAAAACCATATATACCATGAACTTGTTTACATATAAATTGCATGAAGATTTGTGTGTGTTTTTAATTTGTATAATATGTATAATAACAAGTATTTTTCATATTATGGGTGTTTTAAAAATAAAATTTACTAGGTATTTATTGTTATGTACATTTTTATTTTCCTTATATTAAATTACTTTGTATTTTTTTATTATTATTTTTTAAAACAATTCTAAAAAAAGTGCTTTAAAGTGTTGCAACAAATGCTATTTTAAGCCTTCCTTTTTAGGAATGTCCCAAATGCTTTATAATATAGTATAGATATAGATAATCCCAAAAGCTTTCATTACGTCGTATCGTTTAATCATTCATGTATACATTAATTATAAGCATAATTGAGCGCCCTTCAACCCCATATATTGAATTTCATTTTTTTAAGTATTGAATTTTATTTTTATTTTTATTTTTAATTTATTTCATTTTATTTTTTAAAGAATCATTTTTTTATAAATAAAGTCTGGAAATAGAAATTAAAGGACCCAACCTCCTAACTTTCAAAGTTCTTTTTTGTGTGTTTTGGTGTATGAATGTTTATAAAAGTTAACAGTGTTTTATTGCTAAATGCTTAGAAGATCAAGGGTAGAATTGTTCCCTGGTTCTAATCACATAAATGAGCAACTTTGTGTTGGGTTTTACTAATCATAACAGTTACAATAAACATGTAAACATTATCAAAGCATGTATCGGAAGTAATAGGAATAATACTTATAAATTAATTAACCGAATTAAAAGAACATGCGTACCTTTTAGCAAATCAAGAACACACGAGATCAAGAACATTGAACAAACCCTAAACCCTAAATTAGGGTTTATAAAAATTCGACCCCATAATATGTCGAATACCAAAATACCCACAAACACAAATGTATTTGTTCTTCGTTCTTGTACACACGTACTAATATCGAATTAATGTGAAAAGCTAGGTTCTTGAATCACAAATAAACCAAACACTTGGGTGGGGATGGTATACGATCGGCCAAGGAACAAGAGGATAGGAGAGGAGAAGAAGTTAGGGTTCTTTGGTGATCCAAGATTAGATTTAATGAATACAAGGGGTTTGTATTTATACACATCTAAACTTGATGACCAAGTTAAGCCTTCCTTGGGCTTTTGGAGACCCACAACCGGCCACACATAACCCAAAGGGGTTCTAGATCCTTCTCGATCACTATTTCCATATTTAGTCCTTTAATGTTACATTTAACGACCGTTAGTCCAAACTCGTTAAATATTAACATTCCTTAAGTGTTTATTTCTTGAATAAATAATTAGTAATAATATTTATATATTAATTATTCTAAGCATTAATTCTCATACGTAATGTGTGCAATCCCGAAGTCTCGAGTTCGAATTCGGTCATACGTATATTAAAATATCCATAAACCTTTTATCTCCCACTTGGATATTACTTAATATAGTAATGACATTGGTTTAGTCTTGCTTAACATGCCAATGCCCCCAGATTGAATCGAGTATGGTCTCCTAGAAAAAAATCATTTAATGATTCATCATTTTTACTTATCCTTTTGCTACTAATACTACATATAACTATGGATATGGATCAAGTCATTCCATAAGTTAATATTATGTTTCTCATTATATCTTATTGAACAAGATTATCAAATCATCCGAACGTATTCCAGATTGATCTTGGGTATGGCCATACTAACATCTTGTCAACCCTACGAGGGGCCAAAAATATTATTATATTTTGAAACAAATTCAAAGGAAAAAATTATCTTGACTACAAGCATAACTCATGAACTTTGCAACACTTCTGAAAATAGCCTTTATTACTACCAGTTACGGATAACGTTAGACTATCTTACACAAGTGTACTACATTCATAACAGTTATCTGGTATCTTAAGTATGAGGATAAACATTTATGATTTTCTTAATGACAAAGATCCATAAAGTACAATCATGTTAAGTTGGGATCTGTCCTATATTCAATTCATTGAATATCATGTGAATCTGGTATGTCCCACGCATCAATATACTTTAAGTATATTCTACCAAAACTCGGATTTATCTTAATTCAATGACATTCCCACATCATTGATCGACAACGGACTATTTAGAATAACACAAGTCATTCACGGATTAAACATGTAAATATAGGATATAATATTAATAAAATGAAAAATAAACATAACAACTATTTTATTTCATTCAAGTAATATTTGTTCATAACCTCCCTTATCCAAATACTAATCACAGATCTGCACGAAACTACTAGCTAAACGAAGTCCTATCCCATCACCATGGTGAGTAAGCTTTTCCTTTGGTAAATGCTTCGTAAAAGGATCAGCTAGATTATCATGTGTAAGAACTTTGAGTAGATTGATTTCACCAATTTCGACTTGTTCTCGAACATAGTGATATCGCCAAGGGAAATGTCTGGCGCCCTTCATGACTCCAGGCTCATTGGCAAATCTTATTACAGCAGAGTTGTCACAATACACATTTAAAGGTAATTCAACTGAGGGCATAACTTTGAGTCCCAAAATGAATTTCTTAATCCAAACAGCTTCCATCGCAGCTTCTAAAGCTACAATGTACTCAGCTTCTGTAATTGACATTGCAGTCGTACTTTGCTTCTTGCTCTTCCAATCTACTGCTCCTCCATTAATGACAAAGACATATACAGTCTGAGACTTCTTGTCATCTTTATCAGTTTGGAAAGACGCATCGCAATACCCTATAACATCAAGTTCTGCATCTGGATTCCCACCATACACTAGAAACATTTCTTTAGTAGCCCTTAGATACTTAAGAATGTTTTTAACAACATGCCAGTGCTTCACACCTAGATACTGTTGATATCGACTGGTGATATTTTGTGCAAATGCCACATAAGGCCTTGTGCATATTACCGCATACATGATAGATCCTACAACCGAAGCATAAGGAACTTTCTTCATGTGTGCCACCTCAGCAGGTGTTGACGCACATAGTTCACTACTTAAGCCATGTTCAACTTGCATCGGCAAATATCCCTTCTTGGAATTTTACATATTGAATCTCTTCAATATTTTATCGATGTAAGTACTTTGAATTAGTCCAATCAACCGCCTTGATCTATCTCTGTAGATCTTGATTCCCAGAATATATGTTGCTTCCCCTAAGTCCTTCAAAGAAAAGCACTTTTCAAGATATGACTTTACATCTTGCAAACTTGGAATGTCTATTCCCATGATCAATATGTCATCAACATATAAAATAAGGAAAATAACATTACTCCCACTAGCTTTGTGATATACACATGGCTCATCAAGATTTTGAGTAAAACCAAAGTTCTTGATTTCTTCAACAAACTTCTTGTTCCAATGCCTTGATGCTTGCTTCAATCCATAAATGGATCTTTGAAGTTTGCATACACGCTTTAGAAATTTTGGATTCACAAACCCTTCAGGCTGCGCCATATAGATGTCCTCATCTAGGCGACCATTTAAGAAGGCCGTTTTTACATTCATTTGTCATATCTCATAGTTATAGTACGCAGCTATTGCTATAAGAATCCTAATAGCTCTAATGTCTGCTACAGGAGAAAAAGTCTCCACGTAGTCTACCCCAAAAGTTTGAGTAAACCCTTGAGCTACAAGACGAGCTTTATAGGTGTGTACATTGCCATCCATGTCAGTCTTTATCTTATAGAGCCAGTTTCTTCCCACTACCTTATCATTTGGAGGTAAGTCAACCTCTATCTAGACTTCGTTATCTCTCATGGATTACATTTTCCGATTCATTGCGACTTCCATTTATCCTTTTCAGGACTCATCATAGCATCCTTATAGTTAGTAGGTTCACCAAGATCCCCTAACATATATTCCTCAATTTCAACGTTAAGACATAGACATTCAGGTGCACGCGTAGTCCTTACATATCTACGAATGGGAACCACTTCAACTTCAGGTGGAACACTCAGACTTTTAGGTTCTACTTGAGCTTGGCTAGTGTTTTCAGAAGGTGATGTATCTTGTTAATCATCTTCCAGATCATAAACTCTCCCACTGAATTCATGAGATATGAGATCCCTTTCAAGGAAGTCTCCATGCCTAGCAACAATTACTTTGTTTTCAGGTGGAAAGTAAAAGTAGTAACCCATAGTTTCCTTTGGGTATCCTATGAAGATACACTTAACGGATCTTTCCTGTAGCTTATCAGCTGAGTCACGTTTAACAAATGCCTCACAACCCCATACCTTTAAGTAAGACAAGTTTGGAGCTTTTCCATACCATAGTTCATATGGAGTCTTATCAACCTTCTTAGTTGGAACCATATTCAAAGTGCGAGCAACAGTTTCTAAAGCATAATCCCAAAAGGATAAGGGAAGCGTTGTAAGATTAAACATCGATCGCACCATGTCCAACAATGTATGATTTCTTCTATCAGATACACCATTTTGCTGTGGATTATATGGATAAGTGAGCTGCTGGACAATCCCACGGTCAGCAAGATAATCTTTAAACTCTTGGCTTAAATATTCACCACATCTATCAGATCGAAGAGCTTTAATCTTCTTTCCTAGTTGCAGTTCTACTTCATTCTTGAAAACTTTAAATGTTTCAAATACTTCAGGTTTATGTTTGAGCAAGTAAACATAACCATAACGACTAAAATCATCTGTAAAGGTTAAGAAGTAGCCAGCACCCTTCCTTGACACATGTCTTAGTAGTCTACATACGTCAGTATTTATCACACCAAGAAGATCAGAAGCCCTTTCTAAATGATTTGCAAAAGGTTTCTTGGTCATCTTCCCAGATATGCAAGACTCGCATTTATCAAATGATTCATCATTGTTATCTTGCAAAAGCCCATCACATTGCAGCTTTTGCATGCTTTTCTTGCCTATATGAGTAAGTCTACAATGCCAAAGATATGAAGAATCCAAATCAATTTTTATTCTTTTATTATTGATGCTAAAAATAGAATTATTTTTATTAGTCACATTATCATGCAAATCAATCTCAAACACACCATTTGCTGGAATAACATTATTTAAAGAAACCGAAATTCCATCATTAGCAAATGTATGAATAAAACCAATATCTTTTAAAAAGGAAACAGAAACGACACTCCTAATTATAGAAGGTACGTAATGACAATCGTTTAAAGACAGTACTAAACCCGAAGGTAAAACTAAATCAAACGTGCCTATAGCTTCAACAACTGCATGTGCTCCATTACCCACGTGCAGGTATTGTTATCCATAGGTGAGTTTCCTTGCTCCTCTAAGTCCCTACAGTGTATTACAAATGTGAATACCACATCCAATATCATATACCCAGGAATTTATTTTATGAGGAAATGCAAATAATTCTATCATCAAAAGAGTACCTGAAGTGCTAGCAACAGTGCCAGCATTTTTATATCTCTTTGTACAAAACTCATTGAGGTAGAGTGGACAGTTCCTCTTCTAGTGTCCTACCTCCGTGTAGTGATGACAAGCCTGATCCCTTGTAGGATTCTCTTTCTTTTTAGGGGGTACTTCTTGGGTTCTGGTCGATAAGCCATAACTTGTTTTCCCTTATCAACCTTACCCTTACCTTTCCCTTTCCTGTTCGCTTGCGGCTTATTAGGCTTAGTAATCATACCCTTCTGAATAGCAAGTACCGGAGGTGTAGGAGCCTTCTTGGGCAAACTTTTTTTGTAGTCAATGAGCATTGCATGTACCTCACTAACTATCTTCCCCGTGCAATGCATATTGTAATTGCGCACGGAACCATCAAATTCCTTGTTAAGGGATCTGTTGATAAAGCCAATTTGTATGTCATTAGGGTAGACGTAGTTGAGCCTCCCAAGCTGCTCCATGTAACTCATCATTTCTAGACAATGGGCACTCACAGGTTTTGCTTCCCCTTGCTTGCAACTGTGTAGAGAATATTTCAAATCATATAACTCTATAGTTGCAGGCTTTTCAAATAACCGAATGAGTTCGGCGAGCATTTTATGTGGGAAGTAATTTTCAAACTGTTTTTGAAAGTATGGATACATACTTCCAAGCATAATGCAGGCAACCTCATTATGTTTGTCATACTCAGTTTGCCATGCAGCCCGTTCTGCAGCAGTAGCATCGGCTGCAGGTTCAGGAGGAAAGGCGTAGTCAAATAATCTAGTCTTTTGGCAACACGCAAGGAAATTTTTAGTTGCCTATACCAATCACTGAAATTAGTGCTGCCAGTCAATTTCTCGCGATCAAACATATATTTGAACGACGAGGTTAGTGCATTAGTTTCAGGTTGAGCCATTTCTATAGGAAATAAAAGTTCAAAAGTTAGTACTTTCGACAATTCAACCTTTCAAGAAAATAAAATACCCTTAGATCAATATGCATATTAACCATAGAATTTTTCTTGAATCTAGGACCCTCATTGTCATAGTTTCATCACACCAATTGATCTGCTAGTGATGAATGTATTCAATAGGTAATTGTCGAAGAAAAATAATTGACAAACAAGTTTTCAATTCCTAGAAGATATGGGATTTAAAATTTTTCCAAACAATTATGCAAACGTATGCATGTTTTATCCCATCTTATGCCTTAAGTTATAGGTCTCACTAACTAACTTAATTAAGTTGTCTAATTTAAAAACTGCAAATTTATTTCTGATGAGGTCTCACACAACATGAAGTTTTACCTTGTTATTATAATCTAGCTAAGGTCCCACATAACATAAATTACAAATTTAAGTGTTTCATATCATTAGATGGTATAAACTTAAATTTAAAGTGTACAAATTTTTTGATGTGTAATCAAAACTTATGTATGAAAAAGCATGCATACATCTTCATAACATAAATTTTTTTTCAAAACCTTACTCATAGTTTTTAAATCACTAAGATTAAATTCTACAAAATTTTAATCGATGCGTTGAGAAACTTACAACTTTGCAATAAGATGCTTCGTACATTTTTTTGCGTAAAGGGTTTCCCCGGTAAATATATTACTCCAAAAAACATTTAAGTACAAAGGATATGAGTGAAGTCCCATATCTCAGCCCGTTATGTAGGCGGTAAAGCTAACATAACAAGACACTTCCTATCCTTAAAACTGTAAAACAACCACTGCTCACTAGATTATATTTGACACAAAACCAAGCATAACCTAACGTCTAGATTGCTTACTACTACGACCTTGGAGCTTGATATCATACATGTCAGAAAAAGCATCCAATTGCCCTGGTAAATCATATACCTTATCCATATAATCTTCAAGCTCATGACCGCCACCATTTGATGCGAGAAATTTAGCGATAGGATTATCCAGCTTAAGCACCTCCTCATCATCACTGTCAGAAACAATCACATCCCCCAGTTTAGGGAATGGGTTACCAACCATAGAATACGGAGAGGAAGAAGAACTAGGCTTAGTAGTCGTGTCATGCGCCTTTTCTTTCAAATCAACCTTTTTAAGAAGTTTACCATCATAATCCATAAGAGTAACTTTCCTCTCAACAATTAGCTTTTCAAGCTCCTCAATTTTTCCAATAATAGGAGTACTACTAGTGCTACCATTTCCACCCTTAGCAGAGCTACCATCTTTGGTCAAGTCTACAGTAACACTAGGAATATCAGCGTCATCAGTATCAACCATATTAAGAGAATCAAACAGATTTGATGTAGCAATATTCGCCCCACTTGTACTAGCCACTTTAGTAATCTTCTTCTTTGTAGCATCCAGATTCTTTGACACAGGATGATACACCTGCTTCTTATTTTTAGAAGGGCGAAATTTAGCCCCTTTTCCCACCTTAATACTGCGAAACGCCTTCCTTTGAGGCATTTGGAACCCATCATTCTTTTGTGCTTGATGTTTAAGGTCAACAGGCACACATTTGGGACATTGGGTCTTATCATGGCAAAAAACCATACAAACACCACAACGAGGTGGTTTCCACTCATATTCCACTCTGACTCTATGCAATACCTCCCCTTCACCATCCCAACTTGGCACAGCAATAACCATTGTCCCCTTAAGCTCCTAATCCGCCTTGATGTCAATCAAAGCTCGAGCATAATTAAAACGCCCCCATGACTGCAAACACATAGAGCTCGTGTATGCATCAAGCATAATACGGGTACCGAGTTTGGTAGCAATGGCACTCAATCTATCTTCAGTAAAAGCAGCAATTGGAATATCATGTAGTTTCACCCAGACAGGGATCAAACCCAAATCCTCTTTAATAAAACTCGTCCTAGGGGTCCACTTCTTGAAAATACTAGGAACGGATCGAATAAACCAAGGTCCATTCTCTAAAACTCCATTTAACCCCTCAACAGAGGCAAATTTGAAGAAAAATAAACCCTTAGAATTCATCATAGAACGTACCACACCAAACTTCTTCCATACATTCTTCACGTAGTTATCAACTACGGGAAATGCAACCCTCTTGCTAATGAAATACCCGAAAAGAGTATTATCAAACTTAGAATTAGCTTCCAAGACAGATGACAAAGGAATGTTTACCTTGGCCTTTTCATTAAGAGGCTTGCCCGTATCAAGAGCGCGGAAATTAACTTTGCAGGTAGCAAAAGTAGATCCCACCTTACTTGCAAATGTAGGAGCTTTCAATCCATCGTTGACCTGCTCATCCCTTTCCTTAGTCGATTACCAAATAAAGCCACCTTAGGCATAGAAGTTTAAAAGGATTTACTTCCAGCCATATCATCAAGATTACTAGCCAAAGTAGTACGATCGTAGGTGAGATTAAGAGAATTAACACTAGTGTTGTTAGTGTCAATGCTAAGACTCTCAACTCCAAGAGTAACGACACCTGGAGCCTTTTCCGGAGTAGTCTTATTCAATGATGCGTAGTTATCAGCACCATCAAAATCATGTTCCAACGTTCCCCCACCTTTATCCCTCCTCTCGTAACCCCCATCATGAATAAATCACAGCAATAAGACCCTCAAAACCGCATACAGAAGAACGCCAAGATCACAAACAAAAATAACTCTAACATAAAGTTAGGGTTTCATACGTTCTAACTCAGAAACTAATCCACCATATCTTTGTCCAATAGCAGTTAAAAATATAGATTCAGCACCAACAAATATGAATATATTATGTCAATCCAATATTACGATTACTTACGATAATAATATATTAATATTAGTTAAACCATGAAGCGTAGATAACCAATCAGCAAACGAAGAGTAAATATATGAAATACTTTATGCACCGTCCCACGATAACATAATAAAAATTGTGAAGTTTTAATGATCGATAGTTAGGGAATCGTAGGATCGTATTCCCTTGTTTCGCCAGAAGGAGAGTTATTTAGGGTTTCACTTCTAAGATGCTTCGTACATAGAATAGTTATACTTGGTAGCTCCAAATAAATGCACAAAGTGGTAGAGAAGCTGGTCAGCGCGAAGCATATTATGAATAATCCTTCTTCTTTCGAGTCGCAATTTAATGTCGAACCCTCTTTAAACCACTCTTATAGTTTGTTATAATGGGTGAGCCGTCCTAACCATTTAGTACAACAAGTTCAAGATTTAATACTTAGAAAACAAACCAAATTTTACCATTATTTAGTCCATTTAATTTTTTATTCTCAAATGACCCTTTTTTCTTACAAACGTGTCAAACTAATATAAACAAAAAAATATATATATTTTTTACTACTATAAACAAAAAGCAATTAATAAAAATTATAATGAACTCAAATAATATACATATAACTTAACAATTAAAATATGTAAAAACAAATAGCCACATGCACAATTTATTCGATAAAACCTAATGATAAATTCTAGGTGTAAAAATCATGCATATATTAACTAGAGTTTTCACCTATCAATGCAAGTGAGCCACATACATCGACAAGTCGATTGCGTAAGCCTTAGTTAATGATATACCATATTGCACATAACGAATTATTATGAGATATATTGAGGTCTTCCCCAATTTTATATTTATCAAACTAATTAACATGTGAATTTTACTTAACGATTAATCAAAACAATCAATAAACAATAATTCATGGCAAAACATGCATGTTCCACCATGGATTCCACATAACAATTATAATATCAAGATACGCATATAATCATGCCACATAACAATTATTCATGAAAACCACATAAAATATACATGCAATCCTAGGGTTTCTACAAGTTTTACACAAATAAAACCTAATTAAAAAATAAAAGGGTAATTGACCAGATAATTAAAATTATGGTTTCAATTTTCAAAACCCTAGAAACCATTAAAAGCATGTAATAATCAAAAGATTATTCTATTTTTATGTGTTTCGGTAATTAATTACAACATATTAACGGATCGTGATGCCACTGTTGGTTTTACTAATCATAACAATTACAATAAACATGTAAACATCATCAAAGCATGCAGCGGAAGTAATAGGAATAATACTTGTAAATTAATTAACCGAATTAAAAGAACATGCGTACCTTTTAGTAAATTAGGGTTTATAAAAATTCGACCCATTAAAATGTCGAATACCAAAATAACCACAAACACAAATGTATTTGTTCTTCGTTCTTGTACACACGTACTAATTTCGAATTAATGTGAAAAGCTAGGTTCTTGAATCACAAATAAACCAAACACTTGTTTCTTGTAGTTAGAAAATTGAATCTCTTGGGTAGGGATAGTATACGATCGGCCAAGGAACAAGAGGAGAGGAGAAGAAGTTATGATTCTTTGGTAATCCAAGATTTGATTTAATGAATACAAGGGGTTTGTATTTATACACATCTAAACTTGATGACCAAGTTAAGCCTTCCTTCGGCTTTTGGAGACCCACGACCGGCCACACATAACCCAAATGGGTTCTAGATCCTTCTCGTCCACTATTTCCATCTTTAGTCATTTAATGTTACATTGAACGACTGTTAGTCCAAACTCGTTAAATATTAACATTCGTTAAGTGTTTATTTCGTGACTAAATAATTAATAATAACATTTATATATTAATTATTCTAAACATTAATTCTCATACGTAATGTGTGCAATCCCGAAGTCTCGAGTTCGAATCCGGTCATAAGTATATTAAAATATCCCATAAACCTTTCACTTTGCTCTCTTGCATGAAAAATGGAGATTTTTAGATCTTTTACATGGAAGCAAACTCTTTCTAAGGTCTTCATTCCAAATTTTAAACTATCATTGTTATCATCATTAGAATTGTCAAGATGTTATATGTTAAACACGCAAAATTATAATTTATATCATTCTTATTACACCCTATTTACTCTAAAAATATTTGTGTTTCATAAACTATATACCAGAAGAATCACTTAATAAAATCATGATGATGATACTTAAAAAATAAATAAATAAATAAATAAATCAAGATGTGGATTTGTTACATTTTGTCTAATTGCAAAATGAGCTGGAGATTATGACATTAACTACACCATGATCAACCATGATGTATATATGATAATCATGTTCTACCATTACATTAAAAATAGAAAGACTAAAAGACACGATCAACATTCAACACTATTAAATTATAAGATGCAAGGCATCCAATGAAAACTATTGCATGTAATTAGATTATTCTATTAATCTTTATAATACTTGCTATCTTTATATACCGGTTTAATTGTTTTTGCATCAATCTTTTCTAAAGTAAATCTTCTTTGAATAGAGGACAACCTATGTCAAAAAGTATAAGATTTAGGATATGCCCTTGTATATTTGCATTTAGGCTTCGGAGTTTTCACTTTATATTCTCAAAATACATCGTTGTGCTTACTGATGTTGTGCAACTAAGGTGTAAGAATTAATCGTCCTACATAACATGAATAAGCAACACAGTAAAACATGTATAGTTAGATACATTAATGAGGCAGATGATTCTCAAGCCATCATTGTTTTACATGATTAAAGTCTAATACAGAAAATAAAATAATTATTATGACATCTTTAAGTTAGTAAGACACGTTATCGCAAGTTGATTGTTCACTTTTATTACTCCTTTAGTCCCATACTATGTCCATGTTCTCAATTAAGGTTAACCCAAGTTATCTGTATACTACTAAAAATAGAATAAAATATACTCTAGTTGGAAGAAGATGTCATTATCGAAGTTATTAACTAATTAATGATGGATAAAACTGTTATTAAACCGTGATAATCATGTTTTTCTTAAACTGATTGGTTTTTGTCAGCTGACAATTAATTTGAGACGTAGAGAATAAGATTTTTAGTGAAGATTGAATTAAAATGTTAATGATAAAAAAAAATAACCGTATACAATTCTAAGTTCAAACACAAGTACAATAGACTTTGTTTTTTATTTGGTAAACATAGTTTTTGTCTATAACTAGTTATTAGCCAATGAGAATATGCCTCATTTCTTATCATTTAATAAATTTTTTTTAAATAATTTATAATTATAGTATTTTTCTTGGAATCAGAAAAAAAGTAGCGGAAAGCAAACCTGGGGCTCTTAGGAAACCCAGCAGGTTGAAGTTATCATGATTAGAACCCAAACCCCCTTTTGGTGAATTATAGCACTTAGCCACATATTCTCTTAGGGGGGAGGGAGTGGTGATCGGGTAGGGGGCGGGTACCCTAACCCGATCGGTAACACCATTCCCACTAAATCGGGTAGCGCGAGCAGGTAAGGATTTTGGGTTCCAAGCCCGAGCGGTGAAAGAGTTACTTTTCAAAAAAAACGAACGTTGGGTTGCTTTAAAGGCTTATCTGCTTACTTTTATATAGAAAAAAACAATGACAGAGCTTTGGTTTTTTGATGGGGATTATATGGTACTGGTTTTTTGATGGGGAAGACAACCAAAAGGCGTGTTTATCTATGAGCCTAAAATAACTTTTTCTTTTGTGACCCTATAAGATGTATAGTTTAATCTAAGCCTAAAATAACTTTTTCTTTAAAGGCATGTTTTTTTTTTTTTTTTTTTTTTAAAGTTGTAGTTTCAATTTTTAGGTTGTAGTTTTTTTTTAAGTATTATGTAATGTTTTTATTTTTAATGAAATCGTATGTTTTTATTTTAATATTGTATGTGATTTTATGTATTAAAAAAAACAAAAAAAAACAAAAAAAATGGGTACTAGGGTACTACTCCCTCCAAATCGGGTAGTGTTAGGGTAGAATTGGGTAGTTTTGAGTTGGAGGGTTTTTATTGGATAGAGGTGATGTGGCAATCCGGGTACCACTCCCTCCCCCCTTAGTGTAGTCTTTGTAATAACAAATCCAAACTATCATCGTCGTGTAATAAGTGTTCACACATATTTAGAAAAAAGTAGAACTTTTTCACTTTTATCCAGTAAAATCTCACCTTTAGATTTTAGAGGTTTGTGGATTGGTTGAAATTTAGTATTAGACGCTTATCATGAGACATACGAGAATAGTAAGTTGAACACTTGTTATATAACCGAGGGAGTTTACATTTACCAAAAACGTGAGAAATGATCAATGGTTTCTTTTCGGGAAAATAGCTAGAATTTTCTTGAATTGAGGTATCAACATAAATTAGATACCACAAAAGTACAAGCTCATGAAGTGAGATTTTGTCGTAGATCTTTCATTTTCCAATACTTATTAGAACTGCACTCAAAGAATAGGATGGTTTGCATATGAATGTGAGAAAGGGAAAAGGTCAGAGGCAATACAAAAACATGTGAATAGATTCCCCTAATCAGTTGTTAATTACTTAACTAATATTAATATATTTGCCAGCTATTGATGGAACATTATTTATTTCTCACCTACCAGGTGACATTAATTAGATGCTAATTTGTTTTTGATATCAATTGTTAAGACCTACCACTTCTTTTGTGATTCATGAAAGAATATGAAATGAGTATCTAGACACTTGATATGTATAAAGTCTCGATTTGTAGACATATTATGAATCCCCATTATTTATTTAAAATTTTCAATTGTGATACCTGTATAATATTCGCAAGAGACTTCCAAGTTTTTTCCTAGTCATGTTAAAAGTTTCAATATTGTATTTAATTGATCGTAGACCTTGTTTACTTGATTATAAAATTATAAGCGTTTATCATTACTTCAATAAAAAATACATCCAAATTCATCAGCGCACATGTCATCCATTAATTTTTCATTATTAAAATTCATAGATGCTTGTCAAGAACCTTCATGATTAATTTTTTCCTCCCAACAAGCCATTTATATAATAGTCATTGAGTTTACTAAACCCTCCTTGCATACTCAACAAAAGATCTATCGCAATATGGAGCTCGTCTCTTTACACTCACTTTGACCCAAAACATTATAGGCTTGATCGCAATTGATTGTAAGACTTGCAACCAATATTAAGACGTTAGCGTTATACATAAGGGTTTAATAATATCTACCACAAATATATTTCAACAGTACTAATAGTGATGAAAGGTGTCTAAAAGTGTTCTTTTTTAACTCCTAGTGCCTAAAAACATGTCTAATTATATGCCTAAAACTATGTGGCTGGTTTGTGAAGAAATTAGTCCGGCTGCTACAACCAATAAACTTTTGCCACACATTTTTAGACATATCATTAGGCACGTTTTTAGACATGTCATTTCTCATTGTAAATATGTAATTGCTTATCAAAAAGTCTCAGTAACAAAGGACTCCATCTACAGCCAAAAAAATGTGACCAGAAGCATGTGTACTTCTGGTAATCTACCCTTTGATTTAACATTTCATAACCTTCGTTGCTCAAGAAAAAAGTTGAGATTAGCGACGTAAAACAGGGTATACAATGTAGATGATATAGAATGAGATCAAGTGGGCGGGTTGTGTAACGGCTTAACATGTGTTATTGCTGAAATAGGTTACTTATAGGTTAACCTGAAAAGAAATTTTTTCTGTCAACATTTAAACCTTTTGATTGATAATTAATACATCAATAATTTCAATTTTATTTATAAAATATTTATGAAGTTTGATGCAATAAAATATGGGAGACTTTTGACCAACTCCATCTTTTGCTTGCTGCATCCTCCAGAGTAGAAAGAATCTGAACCCTACAGTGTGAATGCTGGATTTATTATAAAAATATCATCAACAAAATGCGTACAACTATTGAACTGAAGTCAAGAAACTTTGAATATCCTGAGGGGTGCTTGCTGTGGGGATTTCAAACGTGTGATTCAATTTCCGAGTTAGGCGTTAGGATGGTAGGTGCCTAAAAGGTGCCCACGTTTGATTGACCTTAAGTTTGTATTATGAAACTGTTTTGCAATTGAATTGATTTATTTAAGGTATAATTGGTTGTTTTATGTTTTAATATGCAGGGTTGCTGACAGCTATTTATGATGGGGAGCCTTCGACCCTTCGTGACCCCTTTACCCATAAAATAAATATAAGTACACGTAGTTTGTGCAAAAGATAATGGGAGTTGATTTATACACTCTAAAAAATGATTAGCAAACTCAAATTAGTTGTGTTTAAACATTTATACCCTTACAGGGGTGAAAATGTAAGTGTGACTATAAGGATATAATTGTCTAAACACAGCTAATTTGAGTGTATCAATCATTTTTGGGAGTGTACAAATCATCTACCATAGATAATAGGAAACATTATTTAACTTAAGAGTTCCATCACCTCTAATTAAAGTTACATTAAATGCAACTTTTTTTTTTTGTAACTTTAATGTAAAAGTTACATTAAATTTTTGGGCTAATAGTCTGAAAATGCATCCAAGTTGCAACATTTTCCTTTTGTATGCTATTATCTTTTAAATTTTCTATAAATCTTAAATACTTTCTCAATCTTTCTATTGTTGGCATCATTCTGACGTGCCATCAACTAATTAAGAGTTATTTACATAATTTGTCCATGTGCAGTGGCTCTAAATTTAAAAACTTCGTATGGCTCTTAAAATTTACACTAGTCGTCCTTGTGTCTCTAAAATTAAGCTAATCAAGAGTTATTTACATAAATCATCCACGTGGATTTAAATTTAAAAAGAATCCACGTGGCCCATCACGTTGCAGCTTTTGCATACGTTTCTTGCCTATATGAGCAAGTCTAAAATGCCAAAAAGATATGAAGAATCCAAATCACTTGTTGATTCTTTTATTATTGATGCTAAAAATAGAATTATTTTTATTAATCACATTATCATGCAAATCAATCTCAAACACACCATTTGCTGGAATAACATTATTTAATGAAACCAAAATTCCATCATTAGTAAATGTATGAATAAAACCAATATCTTTTAATAAGGAAACATAAATGACACTCCTAATTATAGAAGGTGCGTAATGACAATCGTTTAAAGACAGTACTAAACCCGAAGGTAAAACTAAATCAAACGTGCGTATAGCTTCAACAACTGCATGTGCTCCATTACCCACGTGCAGGTATTGTTGTCCATATGTGAGTTTCCTTGCTCCTCTAAGTCCCTACAGTGTATTACAAATGTGAATACCACATCTAGTATCATATACCCAGGAATTTATTTTACGAGGAAATGCAAATAATTCTATTATTAAAATAGTACCTGAAGTGCTAGCAACAGTGCCAGCATTTTTATACTTCTTTGTACGCAACTCATTGAGGTAGAGTGGACAGTTCCTATTCTAGTGTCCTACCTCTGTGTAGTGATGACAAGCCTGATCCCTTTTAGGATTCTCTTTCTTTTTAAGGGGTACTTCTTGGGTTCTGGTTGATAAGCCATAACTTCTTTTCCCTTATCAACCTTACCCTTACCTTTCCCTTTCATGTTCGCTTGCGGCTTATTAGTCTTAGTAATCATACCCTTCTGAATAGCAAGTACATGAGGTGTAGGAGCCTTCTTAGGCAAACCTTTTTCGTAGTCAATGAGCATTGCATGTACCTCACTAACTGTCTTTCCCGTGCAATGCATATTGTAATTGCGCACAAAACCATCAAATTCATTGTTAAGGGATCTGTTGATAAAGCCAATTTGTATGTCATTAGGGTAGAGGTAGTTGAGCCTCCCAAGCTGCACCATGTAACTCATCATTTCCAGACAATGGGCACTCACAGGTTTTGCTTCCCCTTGCTTGCAACTGTGTAGAGAATCTTTCAAATCATATAACTCTACAGTTGCAGGCTTTTCAAACAACCGAATGAGTTTGGCGAGCATGTTATGTGGGAAGTAATTTTCAAACTGTTTTTGAAAGTTTGGAGACATACTTCCAAGCATAATGTAGGCAACCTCATTATGTTCGTCATGCTCAGTTTTCCATGCAGCCCGTTCTGCAGCAGTAGCATCGGCAATTTTCAGTTGCCTATACCAATCACTGAAATTAGCCCTGCCAGTCAATTTCTCGCGATCAAACATAGATTTGAACGACGAGGTTAGTGCATTAGTTTCAGGTTGAGCCATTTCTACAGGAAATAAAAGTTCAAAAGTTAGTACTTTCGACAATTCAACCTTTAAAGAAAATAAAATACCCTTAGATCAATATTCATATTAACCATAGAATTTTCCTTGAATCAAGGACCCTCATTGTCATAGTTTCACCACACCAATTGATCTGCTAGTGATGAAAGTATTCAATAGGTAATTTTCGAAGAAAAATAATTGACAAACAAGTTTTCAATTCCTAGAAGATATGGGATTTAAATTTTTTCCAAACAATTATGCAAACGTATGCATGTTTTATCCCATCTTATGCATTAAGTTATAGGTCTCACTAACTAACTTAATTAAGTTGTCTAATTTAGAAACTGCAAATTTATTTCTGATGAGGTCTCACACAACATGAAGTTTTACCTTGTTATTATAATCTAGCTAAGGTCCCATATAACATAAATTGCAAATTTAAGTGTTTCATATCATTAGATGGTATAAATTTAAATTTAAAGGGTACAAATATTTTGATGTGTAATCAAAACTAATGTATGAAGAAGCATGCATACATCTTCATAACATAGATTTTTTTCAAAACCTTACTCATAGTTTTTAAATCACTAAGATTAAATTTTACAAAGTTTTAATCGATGCGTTGAGAAACTTACAACTTTGCAATAAGATGCTTCGTACATTTTTTTGGGTAAAGGGTTTCCCCGGTAAATATATTACTCCAAAAAACAGTTAAGTACAAAGGATATGAGTGAAGTCCCATATCTCAGCCTGTTACATAGACGGTAAAGCTAACATAACAAGACACTTCATATCCTTAAAACAGTAAAACAACCAATGCTCACTAGATTACATTTGACACAAAACCAAGCATAACCTAACGTCTAGATTGCTTACTACTACGACCTTGGAGCTTGATATCATACATGTCAGAAAAAGCATCCAATTGCCCTGGTAAATTATATACCTTATCCACATAATCATCATAATAATCTTCAAGCTCATGACCGCCACCATTTGATGCGAGAAATTTAGCGATAGGATTATCCGGCTTAAGCACCTCCTCATCATCACTGTCAGAAACAATCACGTCCCCCAGTTTAGAGAATGGGTTACCCACCATAGAATACGGAGAGGAAGAAGAACTAGGCTTAGTAGTCGTGTCATGCGCCTTTTCTTTCAAATCAACCTTTTTAAGAAGTTTACCATCATCATCCATAAGAGTAACTTTCCCCTCAACAATTAGCTTTTCAAGCTCCTCAATTTTTCCAACAATAGGAGTAGTACTAGTGCTACCATTTTCACCCTTAGCAGACCTACCATCTTTGGTCAAGTCAACAGTAACACTAGGAATATCAGCCTCATCAGTATCAACCATATTAAGAGAATCAAACGGATTTGATGTAGCAATATTTGTCCCACTTGTACTAGCCACTTCAATAATCTTCTTCTTTGTAGCATCCGGCTTCTTCGACACAGGCTGATACACCTGCTTCTAATTTTTAGAAGGGCAAAATTTAGCCCCTTTTCCCACCTTAATACCGTGAAACGCCTTCCTTTGAGGCATTTGGAACCCATCATTCTTTTGTGCTTGATGTTTAAGGTCAACAGGCACACGTTTGGGACATTAGGTCTCATCATGGCAAAAAACCATACAAACACCACAACGTGGTTGTTTCCACTCATATTCCACTATGACTCTATGGAATACCTCCCCTTCACCATCCCAACTTGGCATAACAATAACCATTGTCCCCTTAAGCTCCCAATCCGCCTTGATGTCAATCAAAGCTGGAGCATAATTAAAACGCCCCCATGACTGCAAACACATAGAGCTCGTGTATGCATCAAGCATAATAGGGGTACCGAGTTTGGTAGCCATGGCACTCAATCCATCTTTAGTAAAAGCAGCAATAGGAATATCATGTAGTTTCACCCAGACAGGGATCAAACCCAAATCCTCTTTAATAAAACTTGTCCTAGGGGTCCACTTCTTGAAAATAATAGGAACGGATCGAATAAACCAAGGTCCATTCTCTAAAACTCTATTTAACCCCTCGACAGAGGAAAATTTGAAGAAAAATAAACCCTTAGAATTCATCATAGAACGTACCACACCAAACTTCTTCCATACATTCTTCACGCAGTTATCAACTACGGGAAATGCAACCCTCTTGCTAATAAAATACCCGTAAAGAGTATTATAAAACTTAGAATTAGCTTCCAAGATAGATGACAAAGGAATATTTACCTCGGCCTTCTCATTAACAGGCTTGCCCGTATCAAGAGAGCGAAAATTAACTTTGCAGGTAGCAGAAGTAGATCCCACCTTACATGCAAATGTAGGAGCTTTCAATCCATCGTTGACCTGCTCATCCCGTTCCTTAGTCACATTCGGATTACCAAATAAAGCCACCTTAGGCATAGAAGTTTTAAAGGATTTACTTCCAGCCATATCATCAAGATTACTAGCCAAAGTAGTACGATCGTAGGTGCGATTAAGAGAATTAACACTAGTGCTGTTAGTGTCCATGCTAAGACTCTCAACTCCAGGAGTAACGACACCTGGAGCCTTTTCCGGAGTAGTCTTATTCAATGATGCGTAGTTATCAGCACCACCAAAATCATGTTCCAACGTTCCCCCACCTTTATCCCTCTCTCTCGTAACCCCCATCATTAATAAATCATAGCAATAAGACCCTCAAAACCGCATACAGACGAATGCCTAGATCACAAACAAAAATAACCCTAACGTGAAGTTAGGGTTTCATACGTTCTAACTCAGAAACTAATCCACCATATCTTTGTCCAATAGCAGTTAAAAATATAGATTCAGCACCAACAAATATGAATATATTACGTCAATCCAATATTACAATTACTTACAATAATAATATATTAATATTAGTTAAACCATGAAGCGTAGATAACCAATCAGCAAACGAAGAGTAAATATATGAAATACTATATGCACCGACCCTCGATAACATAATAAAGATTGTGAAGTTTAAATTATCGATAGTTAGGGAATCGTAGGATCGTATTCGCTTGTTTCGCCAAAGGGAGAGTTATTTAGGGTTTCACTTCTAAGATGCTTCGTACATAGAATAGTTATACTAGGTAGCTCTAAATAAACGCACAAAGTGGTAGAGAAGCTGGTCAGCGCGAAGCATATTATGAATAATCCTTCTTCTTTCGAGTCGCAATTTAATGTCGAACCCTCTTTAAACCACTCTTATAGTTTGTTATAATGGGTGAGCCGTCCTAACCATTTAGTACAGCAAGTTCAAGATTTAATACTTAGAAAACAAATCAAATTTCACCATTATTTAGTCCATTTAATTTTCTATTCTCAAATAACCATTTTTTCTTACAAACGTGTCTTACTAATATATAAAAAAAAAAAATTATAGTTTTTACTAATATAAAAAAAAAGCAATTAATAAAAATTATAATGAACTCAAATAATATACATATAACTTAACAATTAAAATATGTAAAAACAAATAGCCACATGCATAATTTATTCGATAAAACCTAATGATCAATTCTAGGTGTAAAAATCATGCATATATTAACTAGGGTTTTCACCTATCAATGCAAGTGAGCCACATACATCGAAAAGTCAATTGCATAAGCCTTAGTTAATGATATACCATATTGCACATAATGAATTATTATTAGATATATTGAGGTCTTCCCCAATTTTATATTTATCAAACTAATTAACATGTGAATTTTACTTAACAATTAATCAAAACAATCAATAAACAATAATTCATGGCAAAACATGCATATTCCACCATAGATTTCTCATAACAATTATAATCCCAAGATACACATATAATCATGGCACATAACAATTATTCATGAAAACCACATAAAATATACGTGCAATCCTAAGGTTTCTACAAGTTTTACAAAAATAAAACCTAATTAAAAAATAAAAGGGTAATCGACCCAATAATTAAAATTATGGTTTCAATTTTTAAAACCCTAGAAACCATTAAAAGCATGTAATAATCACACAGATTCAATTTTTATGTGTTTCGGTAATTAATTACAACATATTAACGGATCGTGCTGCCACTGTTTGGTTTTACTAATCATAACAATTACAATAAACATGTAAACATCATCAAAGCATGCAGCGGAAGTAATAAGAATAATACTTGTAAATTAATTAACCGAATTAAAAGAACATGCGTACCTTTTAGCAAATTAAGAACACACGAGATCAAGAACAATGAACAAACCCTAAACCCTAAATTAGGGTTTATAAAAATTCAACCCCTTAAAATGTCGAATACCAAAATAACCACAAACACAAATGTATTTGTTCTTCGTTCTTGTACACACATACTAATATCGAATTAATGTGAAAAGCTAGGTTCTTGAATCAAAAATATACCAAACACTTGTTTCTTGTAGTTGGAAAATTGAATCCCTTGGGTGGGGATGGTATACCATCGGCCAAGGAACAAGAGGAGAGGAGAAGAAGTTAGGATTCTTTGGTAATCCAAGATTAGATTTAATGAATACAAGGGGTTTGTATTTATACACATCTAAACTTGATGACCAAGTTAAGCCTTCCTTCGGCTTTTGGAGACCCACGACCGGCCACACATAACCCGAATGCGTTCTAGATCCTTCTCGTCCACTATTTCCATCTTTAGTCATTTAATGTTACATTTAACGACTGTTAGTCCAAACTCGTTAAATATTAACATTCGTTAAGTGTTTATTTCATGACTAAATAATTAATAATAACATTTATATATTAATTATTCTAAACATTAATTCTCATACGTAATGTGTGCAATCCCGAAGTCTCGAGTTCGAATCCGGTCATAAGTATATTAAAATATCCCATAAACCTTTCACTTTGCTCTCATGCATGAAAAATGGAGATTTTTAGATCTTTTACATGGAAGCAAACTCTTTCTAAGGTCTTCATTCCAAATTTTAAACTATCATTGTTATCATCATTAGAATTGTCAAGATGTTATATGTTAAACACGCAAAATTATAATTTATATCATTCTTATTACACCCTATTTACTCTAAAAATATTTGTGTTTCATAAACTATATACCAGAAGAATCACTTAATAAAATCATGATGATGATACTTAAAAAATAAATAAATAAATAAATAAATCAAGATGTGGATTTGTTACATTTTGTCTAATTGCAAAATGAGCTGGAGATTATGACATTAACTACACCATGATCAACCATGATGTATATATGATAATCATGTTCTACCATTACATTAAAAATAGAAAGACTAAAAGACACGATCAACATTCAACACTATTAAATTATAAGATGCAAGGCATCCAATGAAAACTATTGCATGTAATTAGATTATTCTATTAATCTTTATAATACTTGCTATCTTTATATACCGGTTTAATTGTTTTTGCATCAATCTTTTCTAAAGTAAATCTTCTTTGAATACAGGACAACTTATGTCAAAAAGTGTAAAATTTAGGATATGCCCCCATATATTTGCATTGAGGCTTCGGAGTTTTCATTTTATATTCTCAAAATACATCGTTGTGGTTAGTGATGTTGTGCAACTAGGGTGCAAGAATTAATCGTCCTACATAACATGAATAAGAAACACAGTATAACATGTATAGTTAGATACGATGATTCTCAAGCCATCATTGTTTTACATGATTAAAGTCTAATACAGAAAATAAAATTAATTATTAAGACATCTTTAAGTTACTAAGACACAGTTATCGCAAGTTGATTCTTCACTTTTATTACTCCTTTAGTCCCATACTATGTCCATGTTCTCAATTAAGGTTAACCCAAGTTATCTGTATACTACTAAAAATAGAATAAAATATACTCTAGTTGGAAGAAGAAGTCATTATCGAAGTTATTAACTAACTAATGATGGATAAAACTGTTATTAAACCGTGATGATCATGTTTTTCTTAAACTGTTTGGTTTTTGTTAGCCGACAATTACTTTGAGACGTAGAGAATAAGATTTTTGTGAAGATTGGACTAAAATATTGACTATTTAGATGCCAGTCAGTAAAATTGTATCTTGGCACGTATAAAACATACCAACATAAAATTCTAAGTTCACACACAATTACAATAGACTAAGTTTTTTATTTGGTAATCATAGCATTTGTCTATACTAGTTTATAGCCAATGAGAATATGCCTCAAAGCTCGATTCATACCTATTTCTTATCATTTAATAATTTTTTTTGAAAGAGCTTCTAATACCAATTTCATATTAATTATTAATTCTAGCGAAAAGCAAACTCGGGGCTTCAGAAAACCGAGCAACTCTAAAGAACTAAACCACTAGTACTATGTACGGTCTTTGTAATAAAAAATCCAAACTATCTCCATCCTGTAATAAGTGTTCACACACATTTAGAAAAATCCTTAGAAAAAAGTTGAACTTTTTCACTTTTATCCAATAAAATCTCACCTTTACTTTTTCGAAGTTTGTGGATTGGTTGAAATTTAGTATTAGCCGCTTATCATGAGACACACGAGAATAGTAAGGTGAACACTTGTTATAAGACCGAGAGTGTTTCACATTTACCAAAAACGTGAGAAATGATCAATGATTCCTTTTTGGGAAAATAGCTAGAATTTTCTTGAATTGAGGTATAAACATAAATTAGATACCACAAAATTAAAGTACAAGCCATGAAGTGAGATTTTGTCGTAGATCTTTCATTTTCAAAAACTTATTAGAACCGCACTGAGTTACAACAGCACATTGGCTAAAAAGGCTATGTTACATTTAGTCAAAGAATAGGATGGTTTGCGTATGAATGTGAGAAAGGGAAAGAGTCAGAGGCAATAAAAAAACATGTGAACAGATTTTCCTAATTCGTTGTTAATTACTTAATTAACATTAAAATATTGGTCACCTAGCAATGAAATATTTTTAATTAGTCATCTCGCGGGTGTCATTAGTTTTTGTTTTTTAAGTCAATTGTTAAGACCTTAGACCTACCATTTTTTAATTTTCATGATAGAATATGAAATGAGTATCGAGACACTTGATATCTTACAAAGTCATTTATTTGAAAGTTTCAATTGTGTCTACATGTATAATATTCCCTAGACATTTTAAAGTCTCAATGTTGTATCCAATTGATCGTAGACCTGGTTTCTTGATTGTATAAGTATAAGCGTTTATCATGAATTCATTAAAAAGTACATCAAAACTCGTCAGCACACATGTCATTCATCAATTTTTTCATTATTAAAATTCATAGATGCTCGTCATGATAAAACATTGAATTTAAAAGTTTTTGGCTCAATTATGTTGAGTCCTTGATGATTTATTTTTTGTTCCCAAATTCTAGAGAAACATGGAGCTCGTCTCTTTACACTCACTTTGACGAGAAATATTATATAGGCATGATCACATCTAGATTATTATGATTACATTTATTAACATTTTTTTCATTATTAACATTTATTTCAGGTCATTTTGTATGAAAGTCGTTGAGTTTACTAACTTCTCCTTGCGTACTCAAAAAAAGATCTATCGCAACATGGAGCTCGTCTCTTTACACTCACTTTGACGAGAAACATAGGCTTGATCACAGTTAGATTATTATGATTACATAATATATTGAATCAAATGTGAAAATGGCAATATGCAATGGATTGCAAGACTTGCAACCGAATTTAAGACGTTAACGTTATACATAAGGGGTTTAATAATATCTACCACAAATAAATTTCAACAGTACTAGTAGTAATGAAAGGTGTCTAATAAAGTTCCTTTTAACCCTAGTGAGACCAAATGTAACTGCTTACCAAAAATGCGCTGTAACAAAGAAACTCCATCTACAGCCAAATAATGTGACCAGAAGCATGTGCACTTCTGGTAATTTACCCTTTGATTTAATAATCCATAACCTTCATTGCTCTAGAAAAAAGTTGAGATTAGCGACGTAAAACAGGGTAAACAATGTATATGATATAGAATGTAATCGAATAGGCGGGTTGTGAAACAGGTTTCATACGGGTCAACTTGGAAAGAAAATTTGTTTTTGTCAATGTTTTAACCATTTAATTGATAATTAGTACATTGATAATCCAAATTTTATTGATAAATTTTTTTATCAAGTTTGACTCAATACAGTTTGGGATACTTTCAACCAATTGCAGCCCATTTTGTTTTGAGCAACATTTTTAATTTACCAGTTTGGCCCATTAAAGATAAAACATAACAAGGATAATATAAATTTATATATGTCAAGAGATTACCTAAAGCTTTACTGACAACTAAAAGAACACGAGGTGGCTGGCCAGCAATAACATCATAGCTAGCAACGACTACTAAGTGTGGGGTGATCAAGAAAATTGCCAACTTTTGTTGAGAAGTCCCAATATCTTTCACATGCCAAACCTTCTACACGTGAAACACCAATCCATACTATTCTTCTCTCCTTGAATCAAATAATCTCCAGAATATGGTATACTTTCGCTTGGTGCATCCTCCAAAGTAGAAAGAATGTCAACCAACAGTATGAGTGTTGGATATACAAATATCGTCAACAAAATGCGTGCAATGATGTGAAATTCAGCACCATATACTAGTGTGGCAATTTGAATTATTTACTTATATATTGCGTCTTCATGTTATGTTTTATTTCTAATAGGTAAAATTAAAAGATCATCTTAACAGCAAAGAGATCAAACAGGTCGTAGGTCACCCAAAATGTATTTTTAATGCATAAAGTGATATATATTTTTTGTAATAATATTAGAGACACTAACTATTTACTAAATAATTGGACTAAAAATGTGTCGGATCAGCCATTATCTTTTTCCCAGATCCCGCCTATTTTGATACCTCTTCAATTTTGCTCATAAATATTTAAGAGTTTTCATACATGCTCATATACATCTTGCCACATCTACACTATAATTATCGGGGATACCTGCGATGTTATGAATATTGTGAGTCGGTGACTCAGCATCAACTTTAGCTCCACGCATTTTCCTAATCTCGCAGCAAGGTTATGATCAGAGGAATGGAGGTATAATCTCCAAACTGGAACCAAGAAGTTAGCTGGTGCGAGCAGTCTCCAAAGTTTACCCAACTGGCAAAATAGCACTCCAACCATTTATACCCCAATTCGATTCAACTGATCTTAATCTAAGTACTAAAGCTAAAGCACTCCACTAATGGTGCACGGATTGTTCACAAGATCAAATAACAAGACTGGAAATTCATTATTATGAATGACAATTCCAAAACACAATCACATTTATAAGTGTCATAATCTTACCACCAGCTCAAGTCAAAATAACCACAATCAGGATATCACAAAATAACCATACAGTTAGCATCTCTACGAGCATTCAAAAATTACCATCTCTTGATTATTATTAATGTTAATTAAACTATAACCAGTAACCACTATGTAAGGAAGTCTGCAAATCACAACTCCTTTTATAACAAATAGGTTTCAGGGGTGCTACTAGTTTAGTCAATTTTGCTGAATAAAAACTAATCTCCACTTAAAAAAAGGCGATTTAAGTCCATAGAATATTTTAACGAGCAACAAGACTCAAGGATCTCATTATTATGACCATTTTACAGCACTATCGAAGGATACATTTTGCCGAACAGTTAATGTGCAACTCAGTTAAAGATCTCAAGTTTTGAAGATCAAAACAATATATCATACAGTTATATATATACTTAATAGTTGTACCTGAGACGGAGTCTACTTGATTAATTGCACGCATAGCAGTGTTTCTAACAGACACAAGCCATTGACCAGTTTCCCTAATATTGCTCTAGAAAAAAGTTGAGATTAGCGACGTAAAACAGGGTAAACAATGTATATGATATAGAATGTGATCGAGTGGGCGGGTTGTGTTACGGCTTAACACGGGTTATGGCTTGAACAGGTTTCGTACAGGTCAACCTGAAAAGAATTTTTTTTTCTGTCAACATTTGAACCTTTTGATTGAACATTAGTACATTTCAACCAATTGCAACCCATTTCGTTTTAAGCAACTTTTTTCATTTACCAGTTGGCCCATTAAATTAAAGTTAAAACATAACACAGCGACTGCAAAGTGTGGGGTGATCAAACAAATTTCCAACTTGTGTTGAGAAGTTTCAATATCTTTCACATGTTGAACCTTCTACACGTGAAACACCAATCCATATTTTCTTCTCTCCTTGAATCAAATAATCTCCAGAGTATGCTATACTTTCGCTTGGTGCATCCTGCAAAGTAGAAAGAATCTGATCCTAGAGTATGAATGATGGATTTATTATACAAATATCACCAACAAAATGTGTGTATGTGTAATTTGGCACCATATACTAGTGTTGCAATTTGAATTACAGTATTTACTTATATATGAGGTATTCAGTTTATGTTTTATTTCTAATTGGTAGAATTAAAAGATCATCTTAACAGGAAAGAGATGAAACAGGTTGAAGGTCACCCAAAATGTATTTTTAATGCATAAAATGATATATATTTTGGATAATAATATTAGAGACACTAACTATTTACTAAATAATTGGACTAAAAATGTTTCGGGTCAGCCATCAGCTTTTTTTTTTTTTTACCAGAACCCGCCCATTTTGATACCTCTGCAGTTTTGCTCATATATCTTTTAGAGTCTTCATACATGCTCATTTACATCTTGCCTATCTACAGAATAATTATCGGGAATACCTGAGATGTTACTAATATGCGATTCAGTGAGTCAGCAACAACTTTAGGTTCACACATATTACTCACTCTCACAGCAAGGTTATCCTGAAAGGAATGCAGATACACCTTCTCCTGCGACTGGAACCGATGAATTTACCAGTGTGAGTGTAAGATGAATGATTTATATCACAATAATGTGTTTATTGATTTGAATGACTCACATGTAGAGAGATATGCATTATATATATAGCTTATCACATTTATCTATTTTGGGAAGATTGGTAATCACCTATAAATGCATCCTTATCACTAGCTAATCACAAACAACTACTAGTAATATACAGCTAACACTCCCCCGCAGTTTGAGCGGGAGGACACTGAACACTCAAACTGGAGCGAAATTCTTCAAACAAAGTTGTAGGCAAGCCCTATTAAAGATATCTTTCGTCGACTCGTAACAAAACCGTACCAACAATCGATTTTAGTCGACTGGTACCAACGGTCAGCTAAGTTGACTGGTAATCTTATTGTACCAACGGTCAACATTAGGGACTCGTACCAACGGTCAACTTTAGTCGACTAGTAACAAAGTCGTACGAACAGTCGACTAACAAACAAAACAGAAAGATGAGAAAACGAAAGTTGGTTCTAAAACTTCAACCCCCAAATAACCTTCCGAACAAACGGAGCGTGTTTTTCCCTAGAAAAACCTAAATATCCACTATTTTATTCAAGGGATCCCTCCGAACCTCCGACGTGTAGCCGGCGGCCGGAGGCAGCGGCGGAAGAGTTGTGGTTTAGAGTTTCAGGATCGGTAATGAATGGACTCGTGATACCATGTAAGATGAATGATTTATATCACAATAATGTGTTTATTGATTTGAATGACTGACATGTAGAGAGATATGCATTATATATATAGCGTATCACATTTATCTATTTTGGGAAGATTGGTAATCACCTATAAATACATCCTTATCACTAGCTAATCACAAACAACTAATATACAGCTAACAGTGAGTACTCTCCAAAGCTTTAATTTCCTCCGTTCTCAACTAGCAAATCCTTACAGATTAGATTTACGTGCAGTGTTGTAAAATTGTACAGCAATAAACAGTCGATGTAAAAATGGATATATCAAGGTAGTAGCAGCAAGACATTACTGTGGTTACCTTGAGTATTTATTCCCCCAAAATCAGTCTCTTCCTCACGATAGGCAAGCCATCTTTCATTTACTGCAGGCCATTTTGATTAAAAATATAGCTGCTTCAGTTACCACAGCTATGTCCACAAGTTACATTCATCATACACAGTGCTTTGAAGACCTGCAACAAGATGTAGCAGAGGATGCTACAAGTACAATAGCCTACAGTTGGATGTTTTAGCTTAATACAATAGTTTTATATGTAGTATCAAGTCTGTAATATAGCTTAAAGATGTAGTGATAGCATAGTTGATGTAATAGTAGCTTAGTTTGTAGTTTAGCTATCTTGGTCAAAACGGGTCAAAGTGTGGTTGATTGAATAACCAACTTTGCCGCCAAAATACTTTGTATAATGTTTCTGTAAGTGGTCATTTGATCATAAGTATCCCACTTCAATAATAACTCATTTCACTTTCTCTCAATTTCAATAAAAATCAAATTTATTGACACCAGCATTGTCAAAATTATATTCTAAAGTGAGATTTTACCACACATCATCAGCTATATGAGGCATTATTGGAGCAATGACTCTCACTATGGAGAGTAGATGCTCTGAATGAAGTGTTTGACAACTCCACCTTGTAAAACTCGAACCACTGAGAAATAGAATCAAACTTCATATAAAAAATAGTCTACTTAATACTTACATCCTTACAAAGCGTATAAAACTTCATTGAAATATAAAAGAAAATGTCTTACCCAACATAAAGGCGATCTTTGGCAACATCATCTATCCCCCAATTCTGATTCAACTTGTCTTACTCTAACCATCGATCCCCAATTCTAGTTAGTACATTCTATTTCGTCTCCCTGTACAAGTAATTTTCCGCAAAATAACACTCCAACCATCTATCCCCCAATTCTGATTCAACTTATCTTAATCTAAGTACTATAGCTAAACCACTCCACTAATGGTGCACGGTTCTTCATAATTATGAAACACAAGTCCAAAACACAATCACATTTAAAAGTGTCATAATCTTAACACCACGTCTACTTAAAATAAACGCACTCAGAATACCAGATAATAACCATAGAGTTGGCATGTCTATGAGCATTCAAAAACTACCATCTCCTTGATAAATTACTAATGTTAATTAAACTCATTGAGAGATTAGATTAAATATCTAATAAGTTTTCATGATATCATATCAAACATGCATACAAAGATATTAAGAGGACAAGATAATGGTGTACGAGTCCTTCTCAAGAGCAGATAACAAGGTCAACAAAAAAAATGTGAAAACACTATTACATTTATGAGTATGATCAGAATCCTACTACGACTACCGTATTACAGGCTTGTTCAAGTGCAATTACAATCAAACAATCATAATAACAGTATAAACCCCATTTCTCATAAGTCAATAAACACATGAACTTTAAGCACTATCAGCAAACAAAATATATCAACTTATTCATCACCAATATAGCGTCATCCATAAACTGAGCAACAAAAAGGATTCCCATTATAATGACATTTAATAGCTACAATAAACACATATGAACTTTAAGCTCTATCAAACAATCATAGTAAAAGTATAAACCCCATCTCTCATAAGTCAATAAACACATATGAAATTTAAGCTCTATCAGACAATATAGCGTCTTAAACCATAAACTGAGCAACAAAAAGAATTCCCATTATAAAACACCATTTCGCTTCATAAAAACTGAATCCTCCAACAAAGCAAAGTCAATTAAATCAACAAAACAATGTGATTATCAACAACAAGTCACATGGGCATAAGTAACATGACCAACTTGTATCACTATTCAAGTAGACATTTCATCATTAAACACTTGCTATACCATCTTCTTTGTTACTATAAAAACTATGAAAAACAAAACTCTGTATTATCACAACATGTGATGCCCACTTTTATAACAGACACGTTTCAGGGTTGCCACTAGTTTATCCGATTTCGCTCAACCAAAACCGAATCTCCACTAAATAAAAGGCCATTTTCTTAAGGACGATTTAAGCCCAGAAAACAATTCTAACAAGCAACAAGTCTCAAAGGGTCTCACTAACATGACCAATTTGCATCACTATTAAAACAAACATTATATCAAACAGTTGGTGTGCAACTCAATTTTGTTTGTTGTGTACTTTGCTAATTATTGTTGTTATTAGTCCATAAAAAATATTTTTTCGTACATAGATTATAATCCCAAGATACAATCTTTATAAACATATACCAGGATTCATCACTCATACCTCTTTAACAATTAGATATTTCTACTAATTCAATACTTGCTTTTGCTAATTCCAAGTCTCTGTTTCTACCATTTTTTAAAATGGATGCAGTTAGAGAATGTTTGACTGTTGGTTTTGTCAGGACCAAAGTTCAAGGGTTAAAGAGGTGGCAGTGATGAAGTGATGATGGTCCATCACCCTACCTTCCACTCTAAGCAATAAACTGAAGGTGATTAGAATATACATTGTGCAACACATGTCGTACTTTACAAAAAAAATTCCGTCTAAAATATGATACGACTATTTTCACTCCAGTTTGATTTTATGGCAATCTAACAACAATATCCATGCTATCAAAGCATATTTTTTTAAAGCATAGATTACAAGTAAATAAGAAGTGTGAGTATAATATCATCTTCATTTAGAAAAGAACAATTGATATATATTTTCAATTAACAAAAGTTTAAACCATATAAAGATATAAAAAACGCGTATCCTTTTAAGCAATTATTGTTGTGGTGGTGGTTTTAACAGATCCAGTAGTGGTGGTAGGAGATCGATGGTTTTGACAGATCCAGTGGTGGTGATGGTGGTGGCGGCAGTGACGTGGAGTGCTAATGGCGTGGTTTCTGGAGGTGGTGGCTTCTTTAATGGTGGTACCAGATTTGATGGCTGTTCCGGTGATAGTAGCGCCGGTTATCGTGGATAAAAAGTGGCGGTTAAATTATGGTTTTGCGACGGTTTAGTTGTGGTGGTTGCGATGGCTCACGGTGGTTTAATGGTGGTAGTTGCGACGGTTCACGGCGGTTTAATGATGGTGGATGTGTAATAAAGGAGAGGAAGGATAATGAGAGAGGAGTTACTGTGTGTTTTGTTATATTTTATTTCCTTATATATGTGATGTAATGGATGGTTAAGATTGAAGATGATGATCTAATTGCTGAGATTTGCTCTCCTTATCTTAATTTGGAGTGGGACCCATAGTCAAAATGCATTATATAATACTAGTCGGATACCCGCGCACAGCGGCGGCGATAAGTATAGTTATATATGTTTGCTTACCCGTTTAGTGAATTCGTTTCACAACACTTCGAATGTATATGTGTTACTTGTATGCGTTTGTTTAGGTTACCCGTAGCTTTCCCGTTACATCATTATTCCCGCATATAAAAATACTCTCGCTATCTTTTACATGTCAAACACTCCCTTAAAAATATATTTGACGAATCAAGATTGTATTGATTGAAACAAAAGTTAAAGTTGTAAAAATTTGAATTAAAATAAAATATACCCACTAAAAATATAAAAACTAAAAACTCATAAAAATATATCAAAATGGATGTTGAATTAAAGAGCATAAAATTTTAGAAAATATGATGAAATTAGATTATAAAAAAAATAAATAGATAAAAAGATATTTCAATTTGAAAATAAAGATGAATTTTTAATTGAGAAGTGGCACATGTCACTTTATAATTGAAGCTCCTTATCTTACTTTTTAGTGGTTAGGAGTTAGGCTTGGAGTTTGTTAAGAATTGACACATGTCATCTCATGATTGGAGCTCCTTATCTTAATTTTTGGTTAGGAGTTATGCTTGGAATGAGGTTTGACTTTTAAATGCATTATATAGTAGTATATATAATACTAGTCGGATACTCGCGCACAGCAGCGGCGATAAGTATAGTTATATGTGTTTGCTTACCCATTTGGTGAATTCGTTTCGCAACACTTCGAATGTATATGTGTTAGTTGTATGTGTTTGTTTGGGTTACCCATAGTTTTCTCGTGACATCATTATTCTCGCATATAGAAATACCCTCGCAATCTCTTACACGTCAAACATTCCCCCAAAAGTATATGATTTTGACGAATCAAGATTGTATTGATTGAAATAAAGGTTAAAGTTGTAAAAATTTGAATTAAAATAAAATAAACCCACTAAAAATATAAAAAACTAAAAACTCATAAAAATATATGAAAATGGATGTTGAATTAAAGAGCATAAAATTTTAGAAAATATGGTGAAATTAGATTATAAAAAAAATAAATAGATAAAAAGATATTTCAATTTCGAAAATAAAGATGAATTTTTAGTTGACAAGTGACACATATCACTTTATAATTGGAGCTCCTTATCTTAATTTTTAGTGGTTAGGAGTTTGGCTTGAAGTTTGTTAAGAAGTGACAAATGTCATCTCATGATTTGAGCTCCTTATCTTAATTTTGGTTAGGAGTTAGGCTTGGAATGAGGTTTGGCTTTTACATGCATTGTAATAACCCGATTTTCCGTTTCCTAAATTTCGTCATATATTTTGAACTTAAAAACGACACAACTTAGAATTTGGAATTTGTATAATACGCGTCGATGGAAAATTTTTGAATACGAATTATGTAAGACTTAAAAATAGGAAACGACATTTGAACGTTCGATACGAATATAACATAAGTATAAACTATATGTTCGTGTTTAAAAGCTACAAATTTGAAATCTATAACTTGAATATATATATGAATTTCGGCCCCTTCTTTTCCCGAGCATCACACGTTTTCATAAGAGTACCTATGAGTCCGATTTCTTTTCTCATTGTGTCACAAGTATATAAGTTATAGACCCAATTTCATTTTATGCGTGTACAAACTTTAAGGTTGAAAATTTGAATATGAAAGGGTCACCCCACTCCCCTATATTCGGCCACTTTTCCAGCCCCTCTTCCCCTTATCTACTCTTTTATAACAGCCAAATAGTCCATTTCACTCTCACACATAAAAACCTTAAAGATAAAAGAAGAAACGGCAAATTTATTTTTCCCCTATATCCGAGAAGTGCAAAAGAAGTACGAAGAGTCTAGCAAGGCGGTGATTGTGGGTGTGTTCATTTCGAAAAAGGGTTTGGGTTCGAGAGGGTTCGTTTTGGGTTTGAAAGGTTGAGTCTTGGTGTATTTCGTTCGTTCTTAGCAGTCGATCAAGAGGTATTTTCATTTCATTTCTTCTATTCAGTCGACATGCATACTATATATATATATGACTAATCGTTTGTTTCGTTGAACATAAGTTATACGAATGAATCGATGTATATGAGTAACATAAATCCGTATTTTGTTTAACATGACCTGACGAGTAGACAACCCACATGAAATTCGAATATATGAATTATATATGTCAATCTCATTTCTGTTTTGGATCATGCGTTCCTGTAAGTGATATATGTTTCCGTTTCGGCTTTGCGACACTCATTTTAACCTCTAAAATATGCATTAAAATATGGATATAAAACATGCCTGCTTGTGAAATTTTAAACGCTCCACATATATTTCACTGATTATGAATGCATGTGACAAACTGAGTAGAAGATGTAAATGATGTGTATGCATGCATGTATGCGTAGTATTAGTACAAGAATTACAAATTTTTCATACTAATGTGCCTTGTGGGGGTATGTTTGAGGGTGCTCGCGGGATTAACGGATAAGTTATACGGTACTTAAAAAGGGTGTCGGGATAGTTGAGTCGGGGGTAAATCATATTTCGTGTATGCTTGGTCGTAAATGTTAGCCATATGGACCGCGAGCAAGCCTAAATATGGATCGAAATATATATTGAAGCACTTTTTTTTTCATTTAAGTGTATTATGAATTGTCATGTTAATTAAAATCTTTAGTTATTTTACATTTTAAACCTTAGACTTTGGTCATGAGCGCATGCAAACCCTGAACTTTGTCAAGTTGTCAGTTTTGACCCTAATCTTTGGAATCTATCATATTTGACCTCTAACTTTGCTATATTGTCATATAACCTTTAAATTTACCATTTATCATTTGTAACCCCTAAGTATGGCTAATTAATAATTATTACCCTAAAGTATTTATTTCGGTCCATTACTAAAAATGAGAATACGCTTAATAACTCTAAAAATATTAATACGATTTATATAAGCAATAAATCCGTTATGACTTAAATGAGCTAATAAGTATTATACGAACCGTAATCCGTGTAGATTCGTTGAAGAAGACGTGACATTATTTCTTCGTGCTCACATTTCCATTTGATTTCATTTGTTAAGGTACGGATATTCAGTCTCTCCTTATAAAATATTTTGTTTCGTAATTATTAGTACAGATATTCCGTCCTTTCTCATGTAAGGGCATCCATTGATATGATTATCCGTTATTACCTTTGATATCCATTTTGTTATTCGTTTTAATATTCGAATTCTTATCTCGTTTCGATATTGTTGGTTATCCGTTTGATATGATTCAGTTCAGTATTCGATATGATATGTATCAGTTCAGTGTTTGATATGATATGATTATGATTGCTCTTGTATTGCCCAGCTTATGTATTTGTATCCCTAGCTATGGAGGTACCATGGTCATGTCATTGAGGCACCGGTGGCATGACACTATCTGGGGCGGTGTGATTGGTCCCCGGCGTTCCCCTTTTGTTATGTTTGTATGAGATCTCTTGGGCCATTATGATATGTTTTGCAGGGAGCGTATGGATGCATCCTAGGTAATTTGTATCTGTATCTGTATCTGGTGATTGGTCGGTGTGTGTTCCTACACCCCATCACATTTTGGTACATTGTGAGCTAGCTACTCCATGTACAACTTTGGATTTGATGGTATTTGTGATATGATTATTTGGCCTATTCATGTGGCATGCTTAGGCACTGGGCAATGCACTCCGATCCTATGATATTTGTTAGGTGCTCTGTTTCAGTACTTGTCTCATATGCGTTTCGTATTCTATTTCGTCTGACATGTTCTCAGCAGGCTCTTTTCCTTTCTTTGTGTTGACATGATTTGATCCATTTCTTATTTTGATTATATTGTTACTATATTGTCTATATCTGTTCACTGGGCTTTTTAAGCTCAGCCGCACTTTCTTTTCTCTGGCGGCAGGTAATTTTAGCGGGATGCTGGGATTGAGAGTCGAGAGTAGGAGCTGTTAGAGACTGACCTTAGAGTTACCCTATTCTTGCGGACTTATGATTCTGGACTTTTGTATTTTGATTTTATGTTGTTTCATTGTAATTGTAACCTTTTGGGTTTGTATTTTGGGTCATGGTTTCATGACTTGGTTTTGTAAGTCTTCCGCTTGCATGTATGTTCTGATTTGACCCCATAATGTGACACTCGGACCCTTGTCGGGTTGGGGTGTTACAAATATGGTATCAGAGCCATGGTTTCGTCTTGTTGACCTTAGGAATGACCTGTGAGGATTTGGGTAGACATTAGGCTTTCGTTTGTTTTGATCTTTTTTGATCGTTTTGACTTTTCGCTCAGATTTAACTTCGATATTCTTTTGTCTTCGCTGATTGATCTTCTTCCTTCCACATCTGATTTTGTTCTGTTTTACCTTCGCACATTCGTTTACCGATCATTTAGATGGTGACTACTTGTAGAGTCGAAGATGGAGGTGTCGACCCTGGGTTACTACAACAGTTGCTGATTAGAGAGGTTCGTGAAGTAGAAGCCGCATCCGTTCATCACAACGCTGCTAGGACATCGAAATGCCACAGGATAGAACTGGACGGGACAACAGGAGGGCAAAGACGAATACGAGATTCAACTAGCGGGCACTCGAAAGGCGTACGAGCAGACGAGATATGACCGGCGTATTTCCGATAGGCGGAGAAACTACTACCAGGAGTTTGGGCGTATTGTTGGTCAGCAGTTTAGCCATGCTACTAGGTCGTCGTATTTGAGAAGAGATGCTGAGAAGACTTCATCTTCTCTATGTGTTTGCTAGGGCATCGAGTCCATGATTGTCCTGAGAATGGTGGAAGACAGAGTTTTCGCGATTTGTTTTTATTTCATTTGTTTCGTTATGCGTTTGGAGACATTTTTTTTATTCGTTATGTGGTTTGGGTTGTTGGTATGTTTCGTTGATTCGTTTGGAGATTCGGCTTGAAGGAAGTGAGTTCGCAGTTCATGATTCCTTTATTTTATTTGTGCGGGTATTATACCCATTTCGTTATGCGTTTTGATATTCGCTTTATGCTTCTGGATCATCTGTACATTTTCTATTGTTCGCTTGAAGTTTGGAATTTATTCATGAAGTTTCCGATCGTTTGGCTTTACATTCATATTTGTTTCATGATTGTGTTTTATGTAATTATAGTGTACTTTGTATATGTTTCGTATCCGTTAGATCATGATTGTATTAGCGGGAGGCTGGGATTGAGAGTCGAGAGAGTAGGAGCTGTTAGAGACTTGACCCTTAGAGTTACCCTATTCTTGCGACTTATGATTCTGGACTTTTGTATTTGATTTTATGTTGTTTCATTGTAATTGTAACCTTTTGGGTTTGTATTTTGGGTCATGGTTTCATGACTTGGTTTTGTAAGTCTTCCGCTTGCATGTATGTTCTGATTTGACCCCATAATTGTGACACTCGGACCCTTGTCGGGTTGGGTGTTACAAATATGGTATCAGAGCCATGGTTTCGTCTTGTTGACCTTAGGAATGACCTGTGAGGATTTGGGTAGACATTAGGCTTTCGTTTGTTTTGATCTTTTTTGATCGTTTTGACTTTTCGCTCAGATTTAACTTCGATATTCTTTTGTCTTCGCTGATTGATCTTCTTCCTTCCACATCTGATTTTGTTCTGTTTTACCTTCGCACATTCGTTTACCGATCATTTAGATGGTGACTACTTGTAGAGTCGAAGATGGAGGTGTCGACCCTGGGTTACTACAACAGTTGCTGATTAGAGAGGTTCGTGAAGTAGAAGCCGCATCCGTTCATCACAACGCTGCTAGGACATCGAAATGCCACAGGATAGAACTGGACGGGACAACAGGAGGGCAAAGACGAATACGAGATTCAACTAGCGGGCACTCGAAAGGCGTACGAGCAGACGAGATATGACCGGCGTATTTCCGATAGGCGGAGAAACTACTACCAGGAGTTTGGGCGTATTGTTGGTCAGCAGTTTAGCCATGCTACTAGGTCGTCGTATTTGAGAAGAGATGCTGAGAAGACTTCATCTTCTCTATGTGTTTGCTAGGGCATCGAGTCCATGATTGTCCTGAGAATGGTGGAAGACAGAGTTTTCGCGATTTGTTTTTATTTCATTTGTTTCGTTATGCGTTTGGAGACATTTTTTTTATTCGTTATGTGGTTTGGGTTGTTGGTATGTTTCGTTGATTCGTTTGGAGATTCGGCTTGAAGGAAGTGAGTTCGCAGTTCATGATTCCTTTATTTTATTTGTGCGGGTATTATACCCATTTCGTTATGCGTTTTGATATTCGCTTTATGCTTCTGGATCATCTGTACATTTTCTATTGTTCGCTTGAAGTTTGGAATTTATTCATGAAGTTTCCGATCGTTTGGCTTTACATTCATATTTGTTTCATGATTGTGTTTTATGTAATTATAGTGTACTTTGTATATGTTTCGTATCCGTTAGATCATGATTGTATTCTATTTCGTCTGACATGTTCTCAGCAGGCTCTTTTCCTTTCTTTGTGTTGACATGATTTGATCCATTTCTTATTTTGATTATATTGTTACTATATTGTCTATATCTGTTCACTGGGCTTTTTAAGCTCAGCCGCACTTTCTTTTCTCTGGCGGCAGGTAATTTTAGCGGGATGCTGGGATTGAGAGTCGAGAGTAGGAGCTGTTAGAGACTGACCTTAGAGTTACCCTATTCTTGCGGACTTATGATTCTGGACTTTTGTATTTTGATTTTCTGTTGTTTCATTGTAATTGTAACCTTTTGGGTTTGTATTTTGGGTCATGGTTTCATGACTTGGTTTTGTAAGTCTTCCGCTTGCATGTATGTTCTGATTTGACCCCATAATGTGACACTCGGACCCTTGTCGGGTTGAGGTGTTACATGCATTATAATATACTGTAGTATAGATTAATAGTATAGAAAGATATATAATAGTATAGAAAGTCGACATTTATGATTATAAGTAATCATATTGACTGTCGGGTAACTTAGTACCGAATGCCCAAACGGCATACAAAGCCATCTTTTATTGACTCAAATGTTATATAAAAGTACCGTGACTCAGGGCACACATATGGAAGTGCGTTGATATTTTAAGGAAAAAACCCTTATTTCCAATGTTTTAAAACCCGGTTCGACCGGTTGAACCGGGAACCAGAAGGGTGACCGGTCCGTTGTAAACCGGGTTTATGCTTAAATTTGACCCGGATTGAACCGCCGGGTTTTAGTTGAACCGGAAACCGGCCGGGTCAACCTATGTGAAAGGAAAATAAAGAGAATGATACAACAATAATCGGACATGCTCGCTGTGTAATTAGAGGATGCATTTTTATTCTTGTTAGACATTGGCCGATTGCAGTTTCGTTTCTTGTAAGTTGGCATCTAGTAACATGATAGTAGTAGTGGTCGTTAAAAACGGGGATCACTATGTGCGTGACTGTGAGAGGGACGGAAGGGGTTTGTGTTGTGTGCGTTTTCTTTTGTTTTAAAATAATGGGGGCATCGTGAAAAAGAAATAGTAAACGTAGGCTTAAGTTGATGACTAGTGTGGCGATCTAAGCTTCTATAACAAATATACTACTTTATTTGATAATGGTTATTGAAATGATTTTTTTCTTATTGAATCTACAAGTAACTGATATAATTATCCTTGTTGAATAAAGATTATTAATAAGGTTGGTATCACGCATATAAACTTAGTTACCAACTTACTACTGTATTTTAGTTACTGCTATATTGAATTGATGTTATAGGGCATTACATTATTCTTTATGCACATTTCAAATATGGTTAGAATTTTTCTATTATAGAACCGGTTTGACTCGGTAGTTCCACCGGTGACTTGGCCGGGTCAATTTAAAACCCGGGTTTTAAAACATTGCTTATTTCTACCTATTCAAATGAGTAAAATGTATCATTATTGTTTGCAGTTGTACCATTCCTAACAAAGAATCTTTACTTCAATGTTGTGATGAGGTGTGTACATACAGAGTAAGATTATGTTTAAAGTTGTTTATAAAAATGATGAAAGATGATGGTATTTATAAGTAAATATAATGGTATAGTTTTATTTTATTTATTCATTTATAAACATTTGATATGAATATATGTGAGCCATGCCACTTTTTAGTGTCGTTGAGTAATTTTTTATTTTGTTTTTCATTTAATGTAAAAAATATATATAACTAAAATTTAATTTCATTAATAAATAAATAAACATTACTTAAATTTAAAAAGACATTACATTAAAAAAAAGACATTACATTAAAAAAAAGACATCAAATTAAATCAATACATAAAAATAGAAATAATCTAGTTTTTGGAATATTATAAGGCCCGAATTCTTATTTTTTCCACCTCAATGATAGCCGCGTCTTCCGGATCCGTATCATCTGTTTTAATTTTCAAGACCTTCAAATCTTCTGGATTTTTTTTGGGTGTAAAGTGCTTCGGACTTGAACTCCTCGTTTCTTTTTTGAACATTTATTAATTTAACTCTCGGCGCCGTCTCAAGCTCCAACTTTTCCAACTTCGTCTCACGATCCAAAGCGTATTGTTGTTGCAACATTTCTTGAAACATAACCGGGTTTGAACCGGAAGAGGCGGATGAGTTTGAAGAGCGTTGACTTTTTGAAGGCCTTTCTTTCCTCGGTGGACGTGACAACGGATCATCTCCAAAGAGTTTGGGATCCTCTCTCGTTACCCGTAAGCGGTTTCGTCTTGCTTGTGTTAAATCATGGGGTTTTCCACTTGTGTTTGTCTTTAATAAAAACCAATAACTTTTGTGCTTAAAAGTGTAACCCGTGATGCGGTTAAAAATAATATGAACCCGTGACATCAAATCTTCATCACTTTCCCCACTAAGAGCTTGAGTTTCATCGACAAGCAAATTGAACTTCTTCACATCTCTATCCAACGGAGTCCACTTTGTCGTTAACATGTTCTTGGTACGCCTCACAAACCTTTTTTTCGGCTTCTTTATTGTAAATTTCGAGAAACCGATACCAAAACGTCTCTATTTTGATCCACGCCCACATTTGGACCATCGGATACTTGTATAAAGCATTCCGCCAAAAGTAACTCCTCGTCTTGGCTCCACATGTTTCAACTAGAATTAGATCCCTCGGGTTTATCCTTGGGGTTTTTGGCAAATTTTTGGTACGTTTTTGGGAATACGTGCAAAGGGTTCGGTTTCGTCGGGTTGTTTTTGTGATTCTTCTTGGTGAGGATGTTGTTGAGATTGTTGTTTGAATAGTTGTTGAGAAATCTTGGTTTGTTGGAGTTGTTGAAATTTCAATTGTTCCTCGGGTGAAAATTGGACATTAAATGGGTTATATCCGGTAAATTGATTTGGTATTTGATATGAGAATTGGTTAAAGTTTGATGATATGGAATTAGCGGATGATGGTGTGTTCGGGTTAGTTTAGGATGATGAATTCAATATTTGGTTTTGTGGGTCGTTTAACATAGCGTTGATCCATTGTTGTTTTTTATTATGATTCATTTTTAGAGAGAAAATGAGAGTAAAAGAGATGAAAGTGATAATGAATTGTGTGTAAAAAATAGAAAATTAGTAGGGTATTTATAATATTTTTAAAAGGGTTAAAATTTGAAAAAGTTGGGTGTCTTAATATCAAAAAGGGTAGAAAATGGCCTAACGGCTAGTTTTTTTTTTTTTTTTTTGAAAATTAAAACCCTTCAACGACTAGTTTTTTCAAAAAAAAAGAAAAAAAATGCCAACCGCGTGGGTTGGTGGCTACGGTGCCAGCCAACGTCCGATGTGGTTCTCGCGCCATTGGGGATGGCTTGAGCCATTAGTCCTTGTACCATATGCTCTAAAGGGATGTATGGTTTTAGTGGAATCAAGGAAATCATGTATCATATTTTATTTCACTAATTTTGTAAACTACATGTTATTTTATTAATTTTTGTTTTTTACTTTTTAAAATTATATTTTATTCTAACTTACTTATATAATAAATGAATTTTTTAAATTGATAATTAGCTTTCTTCCTCTAATTTTTTTTCAAATCAAACTTAAAACAAGTAAACTACTATACATTTCGAATATAACTTTAGCAATAATGAAACAAACCTGATATTACCATTTTTTCTAAAATACGGTTAATATTCAACAATTAACCTTACTTTACTCAAAAGACCAATCATTTTCACTACAAAAGTAACAAACAATATTAAAAAAAATAATAATAATAAAAAATTCCCAAATAATTTTATGCCTCACTTTCCCTCTAAAATCAAGACCAATTCAATTTCCCTCCACTTTCCCCCCAAATCAAAACTCTAACCCTAACTTTTCAATCTCACATAGGGATGACAACGGGGCGAGGAATGTTGGAGATTGTATTTACCATCCCCATCCCCGTCCCCAATGGGGATTCGGGATCCCCGTGGGGATTCAGGGATTTTCAATCCTTATGAACTAACATAAAGTTTCCACCAACTCAATGAAAATATAAATTTTTTTAACTCATAAAGTATTTTAAGAAACGTGCGTACATCGCATATAGTTAGATTCATTACAATTTCAATTCAACTGTAAAGCATCCTCAAAATTGTAACATCACATATAATATAAAAACAATATGTATCATATGTGTCTATTCGGACAAACGAATAAGTAATATGTAGTTGGTGCTTATGCTTCTAATTCTAAAGGTACTTGATTTTATAAATATCACACATGCTTATAAATATACATGTCGATACGCATAAACATATATACATATACATATACATATACATATACAAGTTAATCGAGTATGGATATAACATATAAATTCTAAATACTTATACACTATCCCCATCCCCGCCCCATCCCCAGTTTCATATTTTGGGGATTTCCCATCCCCATCCTCATCCCCGGTCAACTCGGGGATTCCCCAGTCAAAATCAGGTCCCCACCAGGTACGGATTTTTTTGCCATCTCTAATCCCATGTAACCAACCTTCATTTCATAAAAAGTTCACGTTTTTATGTAATATCTCCAACCTTGTCACAAAACCCATATTTTATTTCCATCAAAATTTCATCAATTTGTTAAAAAAAAAATTTTGATTTTTATTATTGTTTTTTTTTTCTACTTTGTGTTAAGTGATAATATGGGCGGCTGGGTCATAACATATTATATTTCATGTGTGACTTCCCATTCGACCCATTTGACCCGTTTGAGGTTCACTTAAATCACAAATTGTTGCAATTGTTTACAGGTTCAGGCGTTCAAAATGTTGCAACAGGATCGCCCTTGGCTGGTAGACTATTTGTGGTTATTGGTGCTGGTGGTGCTGGAAAAGCTCTTGCTTATGGAGCAAAAGCGAAGGGTGCAAGGATTGTGATAGCCAATCGAACCTACAGTTAGATTCTAATAGTGTTCATATTGTGTTTTTTGAGCAGATGCAAAAATTTGACTATGCTTATTTACTTAGTTTAGGGGTGAAATAAGGTCTTTTCAGTAAGAAGTTTCAGATTGTTTAGTTTGAACTGGTTATTGTTAGTGGATTCAGTATCGTAAGTTTAACCTTAGGGGTGAAAATAAGCTATTTTGGATAAGTTGATCTTTTGGTTATTAGCATAAGCTGTTTAACTTAGTAATGCCAAACACCCGTTGTTGCGTTTTGATACAGTAGATCAGCAGTAATTAGTGTTTGGATATGATTATTGGCTCATTTGACAATCAACTAAGCAACAGCTATAGGTAACAGTGTCGGAGTTGCCTATTCAAACAACATTTCCGATTCTGATTATTTTACGTCTTAAATCCCTAATTAGCTGACTGCCGAAAACTTAAACAAATGCAATATCTGATTATCTGGTTTGGTTACTGTAGAAGCCTATCTACACACTTTCTGCAGCATTGCCATAGCGATTGCTTATTTCATGAAAGCATAAGCAGTTTTTGTCACACCCCCAAATTACCTGTTTAGCAGCGGAATGGAATTCCTGGGGATAGACTGTCATAGCACCACAATCACAGTTATATTGAACGACCTAAAGTGTCGTTTAAAAACACATCGTTTGATATTTAATAAAGACGTTCAGAGTTACAACATAGGTCCCAAAAGTTTATAAAGTTTGCGGAAATATAAATATATTACAAGTCCAAACGATGTTTTTGAAAGAAAGTGCCATAATGTACAATGATATAAGTCGACGCCGCGACTCAAAAGGTGGTTCCTTAACCATGCCATGATGATAATGCCTTATATACCTGAAAATACATTGCTAAAACGGTCAACAATAATGTTGGTGAGAAATCATAGGTTTATGTAAATGTTTTATACGACTACGCAAGTATAGATCAGGTATGACAATCATGTCACATAAAAATGTTACAGGTATGACAATCATGTCACATAAAAATGTTACAATTGCTTAAGCGCATGATACCGAAGCTCCGACTGATGTTCGCCCCAACAGAGTGTCTTGCCAAACAACTCTAATAATGTTTATGAATGAAATGCATCCGTATGACTAGTTGGGATTCACCAACCCGGATGGAGGTGTCACCCTCGATAGATCTATCCACTCACACACGCTTCTAAGAAATTAACGGCTCATGCATATGAATTGGGGACATTTAACTGGCAACGTGGTAACTTAAGCAATGTAAATGAATTTAACATACTTGGTATCGTAATAAAGATGTTGTGCAATGTATTCTCCCCCGTAGGTTTGAAATAAGTAAAACTTGAATAAATCGGGGCTATGAAAACTCACTTGATAAACTGGTATGATGACAAGAGTGAGTACACTGAGATGTAGCGGGATACTTTAATCTGGACCTATTACGAATGATATGATATGTAATGAGTTATGATGTAATGTTATGCATGCATTTCGTATGTTATTTATACCATTTGCGAGTTTTGAAAAAAAAAATAATACTTATCGTCGAAAAATACTCTTTTGACGTCTTGACCATTCTTAAATCACTTTACAAGTTTTTACGTCAAAATGTCATCCTACAATGGTTTCGTAATGATTTATTGTGAAATTTTCACTTTTCGTCGTAAAATCATGTCGTCCGAAATTTCATGAAAGTGACAAAAATGACTTCGAAAAACTAGTCGTAAAATGGTGTACGTCGAACGTTAGGAAACGAACTCGACGGTTTTGGAAAGCTTGTATCAAAATCTAGAAGTTTTAGTACAGGAGTTTTCGTCATAAAGGTCTCGAACATAAAGATAATAAATGGTAAAGATGGTGATTTTGTCCAAATGTTGTGTAAAAAGTGAGTTTCGGCAAAGTTTAAGCGACCGTAAATAATTTATTACAACTCCGCTATTCAAACGGTTGGTCGTTTTGAAAAATATGCTTGGTGATCTCGATTTTATTAGAAGACATCTCGTTACAAAAAGTTCCACATCATCGTTAAAAACAGCCTTCAACATGGTCGTTTTAGTTACCGTAACACTTGTCTCGTAAAAATAATATAGTTTTTCTAAAAATAATAGTTACGGCAATTTTATGAAAACATGTATATCTTTGTCGTTATAAATCCGTTTTCTACGTATTATATGTCCTTAGCTTCGTATCAAAGTATACTAATATATTTTTGATAAGTCGAAATAATTTGTAAAGCTTAAGGCTCGTTTTTGACTCGTACAAAATAAAAACACTTTGCTGAAATTTTCAGAAATTATATATTTCGTCGTCAAACTTGAAAAATTCATAACTTCTTCGTTATAACTCCGTTTTAATCCGTTCAAGCGGCCACGGATTCGTTTTAAAGTATATTTTCTAAATATCAAGGCCAAAAATTCGTGCCTACTGTCGGATTTTCCAGAAAAACAAAATAAGAACAGACCACTATATATACTTGTCGAAAATAGTTTTTCTCGTACTAAACCTATTCCAATCCCTTCAAATCAACTCCAAAGCTATTCTAATCCTACCATACACCTTCTTAGGGTGTCATGGGTTCCTAAACATCATCAAGACCAATATATACCAAGGGAATAATTATAGGATGACTTATATGTAATAAACACTTAAAATCAATGTAAAAATGGTATAAATAAACACAAGTCTTGCATGCTTGCTAAGAGAATGATGAAATACTTATGAAATGATAAGGAAAAATGAAAAATATAAATGATATGCTTACAAGTAAACTATGATGAGGTGCAAAGAACAAAGGTTTAACCTAAACACCCTAGGTTTTTATTTCAAAACCTTAATAAGAGTGTGATCTAGATTGTGAATACTTGAGATTGAGAAAAATTTTATGATGATCCCTTGTACTCCTTAGATGGCCGGTTTTGAGATGAAGAACAAGAGAGAAGAAATTTTTTTATCAACTTGTGAATTATGAGATGAATGAAGAGTGAATAAAGTTGGAGTGTAGATATAACTGTGTAAGAAAATAATTCACCAATCAATAAATGCCTCCACCCTCCCCCACATGGCCGGTTTTAGGGGGGGGGATGTATCTTGAAAATATATATATATATATATATATATATATATATATATATATATATATATATATATATATATATATATATATATATATTTTTTTTTTAATTTGTGTGTAATTGTAAGAAAAAGTGTAAGTAAATGTGTAGGAAATAATAACTTGTATGGTTTTATATACATTAGTGTATTTAAGGTAATTTTTGGAAAAAGTAATTTTTAATAGGTCCAAGTAAAGTATAATGAGATCATTAAAATTATAAAAATACATCTCTTGTAAAATTTGAGTGATATAATAATTATCGTGTAGTTTTTAAGAGAAACGTCGTAATAATATAAATTTAACGATTTATATACCAAATAAATTTAAAACACTAGGTAAACTCAAAATATTGTTTTTATAACTAAATGTAAGTATAAAAATATATCGGGATCATTTTTAGAAGTAACGGATTAAATGTTCAAAATAATAACTTACGCGATAACGTTTATTTAATATAAAATTTACGCGTTTAATGTGAAATGCAAAATCATGAATGAACTAACATGATGCAAATGATGCTAATGAAATGTAGACTAAAATTAGTCCATATGAAATGTCCGTGATGATATAATCATGAATTCGCCGCTAAACCATTAAGGTTACGCGAATTTGGAACACGTAAACCTAGTTTACGATAAATGATGAAATAGTGAAACTTGAGAAATGACTTGAAATTGCGAGTTGTCACATTCGCCCATCCAAAAAGGAATTCAGTCCCTGAATTCAGTTCGTGTTGGTCTATCGAATTTTTGAGTTTATGATGAATATCGAGGAGAGAAAACATGGAGAAGTGTCGTTACGGTTATCGATGATAGAGAGCGTATAAAACATAGTATTGGATGAATCTCCCATGAGTAATACTTTGACTTTGAAATATGTGATAATTTTGCTTGCACTAAGATTTATAAATAACTGCTCCCAACATAACATGATCCCTCCAGAATTAGACATAGTTAGCTAGGCTATGTATAATTAAGGAACGATGACGTGACGTTCGGTTTAGTCGTTATAACTCTCAATGTTTACAAGGATTTAAACCATGTCGTTAAAATGGTAGTTAAAGTAAAAAGAATTAAAATTCTCGTAAATGATATCGAATCGAAAGGAAATAAAGTACGATAGATGAGAATATTTTACAACGAGTGGTTTATCAAAAGTAGTACATCCTTAAGTTATAAAGTTTCGAATACGATGAAAGACATAAACTTAGTACAACGTAGTACATAAGGAGAAATAAGACTGTTGGTTTCCGAACTTCTTCAGTCTTCCACGTCGTTGATACCTTGACGAGTTTCTCCTCCTCCTAACATGTATGCATTCCCATGAGCACCTTCAACTTGTTGACCTTGGTTTCGAGGACATTGATTCCGATAGTGTCCTTGCTCCCCACATCCGAAGCATGTGACTACGGCTTTACCTTTACAATCCCTGGCTAGATGTCCCGGTTTTTGGCATTTGCGTCACTTGGCAGGGCAAAGACCTGTGTGATGAAACTTACATCTATTACATAGTGGTTGAGTTCCAACATATCCTTTTCCTTTGCAGTCCTTAGCAAGGTGTCCCACTTTTTGACAGATAATGCATATACCACATGGACCATCGTGATGTAGCGTGCATTGATGACATCGTGGTAAGTTTCCAGTATAAGTTCTTTCCTTTGTTGGTGCAGCAACATAAACCCTGGCGGATTCTTGTCTTCTATTATGTTGTTGGTGATGGTTAGTGCTACGGCTTTGGTTGTTGTTGTTATAACCTCCCTGGTCATTTTCCCTTTTTCTTTTGTTGTTGTTGATTTGGTTATCGTCGTTGTTGTTGTTGTTTTGGTTATTGTGGTAGTTGGTGCGGTTGTTGATATTGTTGTTACGGTTGGTGTTGGTGATATTGCCCCTCTTTACTACTTGTGCCATGAGTACTTGAGCTATCCGGGCAGATTCTTCAATTGTTTGTGGATCGAAAGGAGTTACATCTCCTTGGATACTTTGTGGAAATCCTCCAATGAAATTCTCCAATAGTTTCTCATTGTCCGAAACCATAGCTGGGCAAAGAACAGCCAACTCTTGAAATCTTTTGATGTAAGCAAGTCTAGCAGTTTCAGCAGCAGTTGTGGCCTCGGCAATAGCAGTTACCATTGCTCGTTCTTTCCTTAGTGCAAAGAACAAAGGTTTAACCTAAACACCCTAGGTTTTTATTTCAAAACCTTAATAAGAGTGTGATCTAGATTGTGAATACTTGAGCTTGAGAAAAATTTTATGATGATCCCTGCCGGTTTTGAGATGAAGAACAAGAGAGAAGAAAAATTTTTATCAACTTGTGAATTATGAGATGAATGAAGAGTGAATAAAGTTGGAGTGTAGATATAAGTGTGTAAGAAAATAATTCACCAATCAATAAATGCCTCCACCCTCCCCCACATGGCTGGTTTTAGGGGGGGGGGATGTATCTTGAAAATATATATATATATATATATATATATATATATATATATATATATATATATATATATATATATATATATATATATATATATATATATATATATATATATATATATATATATATATATATATATATATATATTTTTTTTTTAATTTGTGTGTAATTGTAAGAAAAAGTGTAAGTAAATGTGTAGGAAATAATAACTAGTATGGTTTTATATACATTAGTGTATTTAAGGTAATTTTTGGAAAAAGTAATTTTTAATAGGTCCAAGTAAAGTATAATGAGATCATTAAAATTATAAAAATACATCTCTTGTAAAATTTGAGTGATATAATAATTATCGTGTAGTTTTTAAGAGAAACGTCGTAATAATATAAATTTAACGATTTATATACCAAATAAATTTAAAACACTAGGTAAACTCAAAATATTGTTTTTATAACTAAATGTAAGTATAAAAATATATCGGGATCATTTTTAGAAGTAACGGATTAAATGTTCAAAATAATAACTTACGCGATAACGTTTATTTAATATAAAATTTACGCGTTTAATGTGAAATGCAAAATCATGAATGAACTAACATGATGCAAATGATGCTAATGAAATGTAGACTAAACTTAGTCCATATGAAATGTCCGTGATGATATAATCATGAATTCGCCGCTAAACCATTAAGGTTACGCGAATTTGGAACACGTAAACCTAGTTTACGATAAATGATGAAATAGTGAAACTTGAGAAATGACTTGAAATTGCGAGTTGTCGCAGTTTTAATAAGCATTACCAAACATCCCTTAATCTAGTCTATATTACATGACGTTGTAACACTTTATCATTCCCGAAAAGGTTTCTGATTCTATGTTATTTTCTAGACCAACATGGGAAGGTGGTCAGTACGACGGAGATGAACAAAGTCGATTAGCTGCTCTTCGATTAGCAATGGAATTAGGAGTTGATCACATCAATGTTGACCTTAAGGTTCCTTTCTTCTTGACATTAAATGCGTCTATTCGCGCTCATAGGCTCGTCTAAAGTACTATACTATTATTTGTAACTCAAATGCAGGCTGTTGATGATTTCAACAACTTAATCCATGGGGACAAGCCTACAAAGTGCAAACTCATAGTTTCTTCCCACAATTATCAAAATACTCCTTCGATAGAAGAGCTTGGGAACCTTGTGGCCAAAATACAGTCAACAGGAGCCGACATTGTCAAGTTTGCAACAACCGCTATAGATATAACTGACGTAGCACGAGTCTTTCACATTACTGCTAATTCTCAAGTAAGCGGCGTAAGTCATGCATCATAGATTCCAGAGATATATTTTCGTTTGCATATAACAAAATCTGTAAGTACCTTAATTAATCATTTAGGTTCCAATAATAGCAATGGTGATGGGTGAAAAGGGTCTGATGTCTCGAGTACTCTGCCCCAAATTTGGTGGATATTTGACATTTGGCACCCTTGAGCATGGAAAGGTATCGGCACCCGGACAGCCCACAATTAGGGATCTTTTTGGACTTGTTTAATTTCTGACAATTAGGACCTGCCACAAAAGTATTCGGTATTATCGGGAAGCCAGTTGGACATAGCAAATCACCTTTGTTATACAATAAAGCTTTCAGATAAGTTGGATTTAATGGAGTTTACGTACATTTGTTGGTGGATAATGTAAAGAGTTTTCTGGATACTTACTCATCGACAAATTTCGCGGGGTTCATGTTGAGTTTTGATCTATTTTTATTAGAGCTAGTGCTTCAGTTTCAAGGGGGTTTTCATGCTTTCACGTTTGTGCTGTGTTACTTTTTTTATTTTTAAATATATTTTACAAACGAGTATTTAAAGGAAGGCCTTGTGTACAGTTTGGCTCATTGATAACTGGTAGATTTAACATTATATCACTCACATTTTTATTTGTAAAATTGATCATGTTTTTACAATAGGTTTTACTGTAACCGTATAATGGTATACTGAGCCATCTTTTATGACTCAAATGTTATAAATTAGTAGAATGACTGAAAGGGCACAAATTGAAAGTACGTTGATATATTTTGGAAAAAAAGTAAAAAAATTACCCTTATTCTACATATTTTGATTAGTAAAATGCATCATTTTTGGATGCAGTTGTACCATTCCTCACAAAGAATCTTTGCTTCAATGTTGTGATGAGGTTGATCCAGTTGCAAAGGTGAATTCCATTGTTATGGAAATTTTTACTACTAATGCTGATGCAGATAATGATTTAAGTACAGCTTTTTATGTATTATGTTATTTATTGTATGTTACGGTCAATAGGAGCAGTCAACTGCAGGATACCAAATGATGGGGCGTTATATGGTTGCAATATAGACTATGTAGGCGCTATTTCTGCTATCGAGGATAGTCTAAGAGGTTTCTTTCTATACTCTCTAGAAGTGATAATATGAGCCGTTGGGTCAAAACAGTGCCTTTTGTCCAGTTATAAAAGTTTCATATCATATTTCACGTGTGACTTCAATCCATTCGACCCATTTGACCTATTTAAGATTTACTTAAAGCACAAATTGTTGCAACTGTTTAGAGGTTCAGGTGTTCAAAAATGGTGCAACAGGATCACCCTTGGCTGGTAGACTATTTGTGGTTATTGGTGCTGGTGGTGCTGGAAAAGCTCTTGCTTATGGAGCAAAAGCGAAGGGTGCAAGGATTGTGATAGCCAATCGTACCTATGGTTAGATTCTACTGGCGTTCATATTACCATTCCTAGTACTCGTACTTGATTGCAACTAAAGTTTTCTCTTACTGATACTGCACATATCGTGCTAGAGAACTTGCTGACATAATTGGTGGATAGGCTATATCTCTTGCCGATTTGAGCACTTACAATCCAGAAGGTGGCATGATACTTGCAAACACTACATCACTTGGTATGCAGCCAAATATTGACGACACTCCTATTTCTAAGGTACGGCTGTCTACCTTTCTTCGGTCATATGTTTCAGTAATAATGGTATGCAGTTAGATCAATTTTTCTATTTTTTATGGCAGGAAGCTTTAAAGTCGTATGCATTGGTATTTGATGTTGTGTACACACCAAAAATTACGAGATTACTTCGGGAAGCTGGAGAATGTGGAGCCATAATTGTTATAGGGGTGGAGATGTTTATAGGACAGGCTTATGAACAATTTGAGAGATTTACAGGGTTACCTGGTTAGGTTTTCATGCCTCTCCATCATGCCTAAACTCTTACCGTCTCTTTTTTTTCTTATGAGTTTAGCCTACTTTTCATTTGCAGCACCGAAGGAATTATTTAGGGAGATTATGGAAAAATCTTAATTGTCTCGGGAATTGCCGCAGGTATTAATCTTTTTCTATCCCATCATTTTAAGTTTTGTGGGTACTGTGAAACTAGGCAAAATAGTTGGAAATGTTATTGCCATTGATACCTTTTCCAATCATATGAAGTTATGAAAAAACGAAAAGATTTGACTATCACATGTTAAGCTTTGGGTGACTTGCATCCAATCAAATTATCAAACTTTACCCATTTGACCCATTGTAGATAGGATATTACCCAAATCAGCACAGCGTCTAAGTAAATGGGTCAAAATTTCTACTGCTGCAGACTTTGACTTTGGATCATAATTTCTATAAGATAACGTAAAGCTGAAATTTTAGTTACTTTGTATACAGAAGCAGGAGGCTCGAGAGTAACATGTGTTGTGCAAAATGGTACACACAGGAAGCATGAAGGAGGTGGTTATAGTTCTTGTTTCTCCATCATTTGTTATTGTATCATTAGTATTTTTGTTCGGACATAATAAGAAAATTTTATATTTGATAGCCACTGTATTCTCATTTTTGTGATACTAAAATTAAATTTATTTTTATAAATGCTACGCGCATGAAGTACTCATGAATCTTAGAAAACAAATGTTGTCATATGTATTTGGATGATTTTTGACTTGTAAGTTTTTCTGCTAATAGTAAATTCTTGTGACATGTAAACTGATAACAATATCTGATATAGATGCACTATAGTTTAATCTTTCAATAGTAACAGTCAACAATTTCTTATATAGATTCAGTGTAGTTTAATCTTTCAATAGTAAATACATATGTTTTTGTATGCAATCTTTCTCAAAGATCAAACATTAATTAAATTTATAGTACTATTAATTATTACGATTATTATATTTAAATCGTGCTTTATAGAAAGCATAAAGCATTGACAAGTAGTACTAGGGCTCGTCGTAGGGGGCATTGTTAGTCAAGCGTGAGATGTAAAGTCACGCGCCACCACCACTACACATCAAATTAGTCACACGTAAGAAGCCCATAAAGCCTCTCATTGGCTTCCCGGCTTGACTCAACCGAATAGTTTAATTTATAGAAAGAATTTATCAAAAGTGTATGTTTTTCTTAACAATAAGGTTTACATTTTTTTTAAATATCAATAATTTTATACCATGCTTTTATGCAACCAACGAGACCCAATTTTTCATGTGACCATTCGTACAACTATGTAAACCTAATAAAATAGACGTTTCATATATAAAACGACACAAAAAAATCACACGATCACGTAACCACCGTGTATGTGTCTTTTCAGTCATTCAGTCGTGGGACCTTGTAAAACGGCTCTCGTAAAAGTTTCTTTTACACTTTTCGAACTTAAATTGAGGCTTGTACGTTACACAAAACTATAGTATAAAATCATCGACTTTTTATTTTTTTTTTTTTTTTATTTTTTTTTTTTTTAATTCAAGAAATGTGACTTTTTTCTTTAATAAAAAGACAAGTTAATTACATGGATGGTCCCTGTGGTTTGCCAAAAGTTTCATCTATCGTTCCTGAAAGTTTAAAGTTGCTAGAACAGTGCTAAACGTTGCAAAGAATAACACCCCTAGTACTTTTTTTCAAACGCCCGTTAGTTTTGCTATTAAGAAGCCCCACGTGCCTCACATGTGAGGGTAATTTTTTCTTTCACCATTGGACTGAGAGCATTAAGACCCATCTTTTTCACATATCATCCAGGTGCATTTCTAATTTTTCCCGCTCACTTTCTTCTCACACACAATAAACGTTTCATCTTCATCTTTAATCATCAAAATCCCATATTTATAATCCGATTGCAATGGTGTTATCAGTCTGGAATTTACGTGAATTGGTTCAAAATAAACAAAGGTGGATTAGAATTCTGTTTATAGTAAGATGCCGATTTTGTCTTAAACGTCAGTATTGGTGTTTTATCTCAGTTTTGATGTTATTTTATTGTGATAATTAAATGTGAAAGCAACCCCTACTGTTGGAATCACTCCTAAACTATACTTCAAGTGTTTGTAATCAATATGTAATAGGTTGCTTAATTAGGCTTTTATGTTAGTTTTAAGGGCAAGGCTTATGTAGAAAGCCCATAAGCCTTGGCCCAAGCCCATAAGGAAGGAAGGGAACTTGTAGTGTTGCCCTAGTCCCTTCCCCTATAGATAATGTTGTAAACCTTCATTTGAAGGTTGGTTGTTCACTTTCAATATATTCCTACGCATAAATTCCTCCATCTCATACGTGTGTGTATTGTTTGTGTTCATCCGATCTATCTCATCTACTTAACAATGTGCTTTTTTGGGCTTTTTTTTAAGATCTTAACATGTTTTCTATCAAGATTCATCAAGGAGGGATGTTTACTAACCCACCAAGAAAGAGTTACATAAATGGTATAGAAAGTTATATTGATAAAGTAGACACCGATTTGTTTTATGTGATGGAGTTGTATGACAGATTGTATATAGGGGATAAAATAATGTACCACCAATATATGATACCTGATCTTGATTTAGACAATGGCCTTAGAGCTTAGGTAGTGACCAAGATGTTCATGATCTTACTAGATATGTCTGTTAGGTCATAAGTTGATCAATGTGTACATTGAACATGAACAAACTACATTGGACACTTATAATCCTTCACCAATTAAGAAGTGTACCATTGTTGAATTAGAAGTTGATGCACCAGTTGCTATAAGATGAGTTGTAAACAATTAAGGTTAGAATAGACTGATAAGGAAGTGGGTCAAAGTAGTGTAAATGTTGTTGCTGAAAGTAGTGTGGCTAATGAAGTGGGTCAAAATAATGTGCCAACTGAAATTTCCAGATGTTGTTTACTCGCTTTAGACAACTCAGACTTTGATCCTTTCTTAGATTTAGATGATACGTAGGTATAGTTGATAAGGACAAGCTGTAGTGGATGGTGAAAGTATTCAAGATAGTGAAGCCAATGAAGGGAGTGAACATAGTGAAGAAGAGGAAGACAATCATTACATAATTGATGATCTAAATGATATTGATGAAGTAGAAGTTGATACGGAGGATTTCCATGCTAACGTTGATGTAAATTAGGCAATGGGAATTTTAGGTAGAATGTGGCATTTGATGATCATGTTTGTGACAACTGGCAATTTCTCGGTCTATTAGTTAAAGACGTCACTATTTCATTCTGTTAGAAAAACGTGAATTATTTATTTTCCGGTATTTACGGAAGATTGTAATTTAAAAACAAGTGGTTACGGTGGTTTTCTGAAACAATGTCACCACACGCGCGCAAACATCACACCAGTTATGGCTTAAGTATAAAAATCAACTATTGAAGTCAACGACTCTATTTTTATATCAGTTTTATGAAAACGTGTCCAGAAATACAATTCTTATATTTTTACCAAGCCGGGATGCCGCGTTTATAGTTTAATACAATGGAACACGAAAATTGGATATAGGTTTCTCCCCTTCTCATTCTCTTCCTTTGGAGAGCTTAAGAAGGATGCGGTAACCCTACCAAAGCGCATCCAAAGTTTCTCGTTGACTCAGGAGATTGGCGCACGTGCTGCTGATTATATTTTTAGTAGGATTAGCTTTGCTATAGCTAGAGGAGTGGAGGCGCAATTTGTTTCTCGGCTCCCCACTAATTTCTTGTAAATCCTATGATTTTCACACGTGTCACAAAAGAGGCTGAATCCACCTTCTGCTTATCTGCTAGACAGATGGCCCTATGGAGAACGCAAATGGAAGACCATACTTCAGACTGGCTCAGAGTAGTCCCGATAGTTGGGCTGGGGCAGACTATGAATGCTAAAACCTACCGGTGTGTTCTATGCTATCGCCTAGGTGTTCCCTTTTTCTCCACTCAGATGTCGTGCTTTGCTTGTTCCAAGGTTTTTACGGGTGACATCTATGGGGATCATGTTGTATCATGCGCATGTATTATTGGTATTAAACATCGACATAATGTGGTGCGTGATACTCTCGCTGATATATGCTCCCGGGTAGGGGTTTCGGCTCGTAAAGAAGTTGATATCGGGCTCTGCGGGGAGAGGGACAAACACCTACGCCCAGCTGACTTGTTACTTTACTCGTGGGAGAGAGGCCTTGATGTGTATGTTGATCTTACTGGGTCATCGCCCTTGACGCAAACTGGTATGACTGACTTTGTGGCAGGGCGTGCCGTGATTGAAGCTGCACAGTGCAAACGTGTCAAGTACGAAACCAAATGCGCTGATATTGGATATAGGTTCATCCCCTTCTCTTTCTCTTCTTTTGGTGAACTCGAGAATGAGGCGGTGACCCTGCTGAAGTGAATCCGAAAATTCTCGGTCACTCAAGATATTGGCACGCGTGGTGCTAACTATATTTTTAGTAGGGTTTGTTTTGCTATTGCTAGAGGAGTGGGGGCCCAGTTAGTCTCTCGGCTCCCCACTAATTTCTTGTAATTTCCTATGATTCTTTAATGAAATAATAATAATAATAATAATAATAATAATAATAATGAGTTGAGCGCTTCTATTACCCAAGTGGTGAACCTTTTTCTTGCTGGTAAATGCCCGAGGGCGTTGGGTGAGTACATTGCTAGTGCTCCTCTCACACCCTTAGTCAAACCAGGAGGGGGTATCCGTCCTATCGCTGTTGGGACTGTTTGGAGGCGTTTAGTTTCCAAGGTTTGTGCTTCCATGATTGGTCACTCTTCAGACAGTTATTTAGATGATTTGCAATTTAGTGTTGGTGTGTCGGGTGGAGGGGAGGCTATTCTTCATGCTGTGAATCGGTTGGTTGAGGACCGGGGGGTGATGTTGGTCTGTCTATGTTGTTGGTTGATTTTAAAAACGCTTTCAACATGGTGGATCGGCCTGTTATGTTATGTGAGGTACGACTTCATTTCTCGGCTATTTCGCAGTAGGTTGAATTCTGTTACTCTAGTCCTGCGAGATTATATTATGGTGAGCATACTCTCTGGTCTCATCAAGGTGTGTAACAAGGTGATCCGCTTGGGCCTCTTCTTTTTGCCTTAGTGTTACATCCCCTGGCATGTAAGATTAGAGATTCTTTTGACATTTCCCTTCAAGCTTGGTATCTGGATGATGGCACTATTATTGGTGATACCTTGGTGGTGGGTAAGGTTTTAGATTTGATTATGAGGGATGGACCTTGTCGTGGCTTACACCTTAATGTTGATAAAACTGAAGTTTTTTGGCCACAGGAGGACCCCAGAAGCAGGTATGACGGTGTTTCCCCCCCAATATTTCTCGCCCCTCACATGGTGTTAAATTATAGGGTGGACCTGTTAGTGTGGATTTTGAGTTTGGTAGTAAGTTGGTTCTGATAAGGGTTGCTAAAACTATTGAACTTATGGATGCGGTTGCCAAACTTAATGATCCTCAATGCGAGTTGTTGCTTCTCCGTACATGTGCTGGTATTTCTAAGTTATACTTTTCTATGCGCACATGTTCTCCTCGGGTCTTTGGTTGTGCTCAGGTTTCTTTTGATGTTGCACTTCGTTCTTCCTTGGAGCGCATTGTCACTGCTTCTGGGCCCGGTTTTGGCGATTGGCAGTGGAGACTTGCCACCTTACCCTTTTCTTTTGGGGGGCTTGGTTTATATTCTGCAGGTGATGTCTTGAACTATGCCTTCCTTGCTTCTCGACTTTAATCTGCTAGTTTACAGTCTAAGCTTCTCCTTAGTTCTGGTATTGTAACTGCTGGTCCATCCTTTGATGATGCTCTACGTACTTTTAATATGAATATGGATATTGACCTTTTGAGTAACCCTAGAGAGGTCGCTGCCCCCAAACTTATGAAGAAATTGGCAGATATATATTTCGATCGGGTTACCCAATCTGTTGAGTCTACTTTCCATCTTTCCCCTCGACAGATGGCTTTATGGAGTTCACTAAAGGAGGATCATACTTCGGATTGGCTTAGGGTGGCTCCGATATCTGGACTGGGACAAACTATGAATGCCAGGGCTTATCGTTGTGTGCTATGCTATCGGTTGGGTGTTCCTCTTTTCACTGTTCAGGTACCGTGTTCAGCTTGTTCTAAGGTATTTTCTGGAGATATTTATGGGGATCATGCTGTTTCGTGCGCGGGTATTGTTGGCATTAAACATCGGATAACCTTGTGCGCATGTTCTTGTTGATATATGCTCTCGGTCCGGAATTTCTGCTCGTAAGGAGGTGGATATTGGGCTTTATGGAGATGGGGACAGATCCTTGCGCCAAGCTGATATACTGCTTTACTCTTGGGATAGTGGGCGTGATGTATGTGTTGATCTTACGGGATCGTCGCCCTTGGCGCAATTTGGGATGACTGACTTTATGCCAGGGCGGGCGATCATTGATGCTGCACGACGTAAACGTATCAAATACGATGCTAAATGTGCGGATATTGGATATGGGTTTCTCCCATTTTCTTTTTCTTCATTTGGCGAACTTGAGAAGGACATAGTAACCTTGCTAAAGCGCATTCGACGATTTTCTATGACTCAAGACATTGGAGCGCGTGCTGCGGTTCATATATTTAATAGGATTGGTTTTGCTATTGCTAGAGGTGTGGGGGGCCCAGTTAGTTTCTCGGCTTCCTACTAATTTTTTGTAAATCCTATGAGCTTTTAATAAAAGTGTTGATTTAAAATAATAATAATAATAATAATAATAATAATAATAATAATAATAATAATAATAATAATAATAATAATAATAATAGAGCATTGATTGGCATTCCTAACTGATGTGCCTAATTACATGCCTAAACTTATGTGTCACTATCTTATTGGTGACATGAGAGAGACCCGCTTCTTCACAAACCTATAATTTATTGCCACATCTCTGTAGGCATATAATTAGTCCTATTTTTAGGCTTTCAAATTATTTTCCATAATAATAATAATAATAATAATAATAATAATAATAATAATAATAAATAAAACCTATCCCTAATCCTACCCTATCTAAAATACACGCCGCCCCCCCCCTCCCTCCCCCCCCCTCACTTTACCTTTTCCCCAGACCATTTCTTCTTCTTCTGTAAAATTTACCACACCCTTCTTCATCTCAAAACACAGACCATCCCCTTTGATGATAACCAACATACAACATCACCCATAACCATCTACCTTGGTCAACCAAGAAGCTTAATGCGTCCCTTTCTCCAGTTTCTCTCTTCCCCACAAGAAGTCACAAGAGGGTTTTGATAGTTGCCTTTCTTCCACCAAGATGGCACCAAAATCGACTCATCTAAAGAGGGTTGAAGACTTTCCCTATTTTATTTTCTTTCTGATCGATTGTGTATACATATATGATCCTGAAAATTTGAGGTATAATCAGAGGCTTGTGTGGTTGAGTGAATAAAAACTGATAAGGCTATGGAAGTGTTTAATTTGTTATGTGACTATTGGTTTAGGATTAGAATTTGCTCAATATGATTTGTGTTTGAGGCGTGATCAAGTATGAATCGACGCTTTAACGTGTTTAGCCTCATCCATAGTTTTGAGATAATAGCCTCTTCCCATTTTCCCTCATAACCATGCGTAAAAACTACATGGTCGCAGCTTATTTGCTTGTTCAGTTTAACTCGTTGCTAGTCTTGCGGTATAGGATTAGTTCTGGAAAGAATTGTTGGTCGTTTTTTGTTCGAGTCCTTCACTCACAATTCGCTCATCTTGTGGTCAAAATGTTTTTGTATATTCTTTAGGTTCTAAGGTCGAAATTAGGTTCGTGGTTAGACTCGCGGGGTATGAGTTAGTGTCTCAATGACTCACGACACCTTGTTTGATTTGTAATACTTGGCATTGTTCTTTTGGCCTTTGATGAGAGTCTTCGACTCGCGAGTTACACCTCGTTTTCAAAACTGTTATGGTGTCCAACTAGGTACCAGGTCCTTATTGCTTTTAAATTTCAAAGTGATACAAGTTTATGTATCATATCCCTTGTCCCTTGGTTGTCAAAGTAATTGCAAATGTTACTATCCTGCTTTCTCATTTGGATGCCTTTGGTAATTACCATTTGGGCCACAGCCCACCTCACGAATTAGGGTCCATTTGATATTTGAAGATGGGCCGAAGCCCATCTCTTCTCGACAGGTCTATTTCCTTGGGCCACAGCCCACGCTAGTTATATTAGAGTCCATTAGATTTGCTCAGCCCAGCAGTCCTTCTGTGTTGAATATATCGAGCACGAGTTATCCCAAGTGTCACCCAACTGAGTGTTATTTTTATTCAAGTCCTACATCTCGTCCGACACATCTTACTACACTCACCTCTTCGACGAAGCCATAATCACGCAAAATGCTTCCAACGTATCCCAATCCATTTGATTTCGACTACGTAATTCATTACTCTAAAACCACGTTTTTTTTTACAATTAACTACAGTAAATATACGACTCAACCTATTTTATAAACTTAAAGCTTACAAACCTAAACTACGTTTCTAAAGCTTTTTATTTAATATCACAAGTTTTTCTAAACCATTATATTAAGGAAAAAAACCCTTATTTCTACTTATTCAAATGAGTAAAATGTAGTATCATTATTGTTTGCAGTTGTACCATTCCTAACAAAGAATCTTTACTTCAATGTTTTGATGAGGTTGATCCAATTGCAAAGGTATTTTTATAGAAAGTTTTACCATCAAACACTATGCAGACAATGATAAAAGTATGGCGTTTAATGTATGTTAAAGTCGATAGGAGCGGTCAATTATGCCATCAGGAGACCAAATGATGGGACATTATATAGGTGTAATATAGACTATGTAGGTGCTATTTCTGCTATCGAGGAAAGTCTATGAGGTTTTTTTCTATACTTCCTAAAAGAAGTGATAATATGGGTTGTTGGGTCAAAGACTCAAACCAGTGCCTTTTGTTCACTTATAAAAGTTTCATATGATTTCACATGTTACTTATTGCCGGTTCGACCCATTTGAGATTCACTTAAAGCACAAATTGCTGCAACTGTCTGCAGGTTCAGGTGATCAAAATGGTGCAACAGGATCACCCTTGGCTGGTAAACTATTTGTGGTTATTGGTGCTGGCGATGCTGAAAAGCTCTTGCTTATGGAGCAAAAGCGAAGGGTGCAAGAATTGTGATAGCAAATAGGACTTACGGTTAGATTCAACTACTGTTCACATTACAATTCCTAGTGCTCCTACTTGATTGCAAATAAAACATTATACTAGTTTTATTGCATTCTTATCAGTTCAGTATGGGAGAAAATTAACTGTATGGTTGTTCTCGTTCTCGTCATATTTAGAGGGTGTTTGGATTCGATTGGTTTATCAAAACATCAAAAATTGATTATAGCTACTTCTAGTCAGAGTAACCATATGATCAGTTGCAAAAATCAAAAATTGATTATAGTTCACATTACCTCTCACATGCATAGTTAATACACCAACTAAAGTTTTCTCTTACTGATACCGCACAGATCGTGCTAGAGAACTTGCTGACATAATTGGTGGAGAGGCTATATCTCTTGCCGTTGCCGATTTGAGCACTTCAGTCCAGAAGGTGGCATGATACTTGCAAACACTACATCAATTGGTATGCAGCCAAATATAGACGTTACTCCTATTTCTAAGGTACGGCTATCAACCTTTTTCTGGTCATATGTTTTAGTAATAATGGTATGCACTTAGATCAGTTTTTCTATTTTTATTATGGCAGGAAGCTTTAAAGTCGTATGCATTGGTATTTGATGCTGTGTACACACCAAAAATTACGAGATTACTTCGGGAAGCTGGAGAGTGTGGAGCCATAGTTGTTACAGGGGTGGAGATGTTTATAGGACATACTTATGAACAATATGAGATGTTTACAGGGTTACCCGGTAAGATTTAAATTGCATATAATGCTACTTTTCATGCCTCTCTATCATGCCTAAAATCTAACCGTCTCCCTTCTCTTATGAGTTTCACCTACTTTTCATTTGCAGCACCTAAGGAATTATTTAGGGAGATTATGGAAAATTTTAATTGTCTTGGGAGCTGCCGTAGGTATGTATCTTTTTCTATCCTATCTTCGTTTATTTTGAATTTTGAGTTTATGGGTACCCTGGAACAATAAACTAGACAAAATAGTTGGAAATGTTATTGCCATTGATACCTTTTCCAATCATATGAAGTTATGAAAAAGCGAAAAGATTTGACAGTCACATGCTCGTATTCTTATTGTTGTATCTATCATATTGTTCGCATCGTTTATGTATAATCATCATCAGATTACCATATATATAGTTATTTTTTGTTAGACATGATCAATATTCTGTGTCAAGTTGTTCTCATGTCTTCTCTTGTCTCAAATTGACCAATTCTGTTCTGCAACTCGTTTAAATTTGAGGAATTTGATGTTATTACCACTTTTGCTCGAGTATGGAGTTAAAAAAATAATATATTTCAGTTATTCTGAAAATAGATACAATGCTTCTAGAGTGTCTGTCCGAGATAGGTGTGGGTTAAGTAATGAGTCAACCTTCCTCTGTTGTGGAACTTTTTGATTTTTTTTTTCCTTTTAAATCATTGGTTCTCTTCTCACACAAAAACCCGCTTTTATCTGATCATTAGCCTTAACATAATAATTTAATTATAAATGATATAGGATTTTGACACACTTTGGGTGACTTGCATCTAATCAAACTATTATTAAACTTTAGCCATTTGACCCATTGGAGATATGATATTACCTAAATCAGCCCAACTTCTAAGTAAATGGGTCAAAATTTCTACTGCCGCAGACTTTGACTTTGGATCAAAATTCATATAAAATTACATAAAGATGAAGTTTTTGTTACTTTGTAAATACAGAAGCAGGAGGCTCGAGAGGAGTTGATTATAGTTCTTGTTTCTCCATCATTTGTTATTGGTATCATTAGTATTTTTGTTCAGACATAACAAGGAATTTTTTATTTGACAGCCATTGTATTCTCATTTTTGTGATACTTAAATTTATTATTATAAATGAAGTACTCATAAATCCTAGATAACGAACGGCGTCATATTTATCTGGATAAACTGTGACTTTGTAGGTTTTGCTGTCATGATAGTAAAACTCTTGTGAGTATATGTATGATGATGTTGTGAAAAAATCGATACGATTTGAGAATGTTGATGGACTATAGTAAAATGTCATAATAGTAAATGCATGTCCGGAAGCAGTCTTTCTACAATGTTCTACCTCGCACATACATCGCTTTGGCAGGATTTTGTATTGTTGTTACAGTTACTTTGAAATGAATTGGGCTTTTATAAAAAGCATCAAGACCTGGCAGATATTGTTTCCAGTCTATATATTAAAAGGGTCAAGGATTTTGTATCACAGTTTTGTGTAAACTTGAAACCCAGTTTATCGTGTGATTGGTCATGTGACCGGTCATTTAGTCGCTTAAACGCAAATAAAACATTTGTTTCATGAATCAATATAAAAAGTCACTCGGTCAACCATTACGGTTACCTGTGTTTTTCATTTGATCACGTGATTGAACAAATTAAGTTTCGTACCATTTTAAACATGTGAAGTTGTGAACTCATATTAGTCTCACAAGTTGCACAAAACTATGATGCAAAATCTCTGCACTTTCTCATGGGCTGGGCGGGTGTAATAGTCAACTTTCCATCATCTTCACCTCAATGTTACATTAGTTTTTTCAGCACATTAGCGAACAGCCATAGTTGTGACCACCTAACCAAACACATGAAAAAAATTTGCTTAATACAAACATATCCCACCAATACCTCCCACACACTAAAAAAAGTGCCCTTCTACCAACACATAATTCTCTTCAACGTGCGCGATAATGTACACCCATTATGGGGCATGGAGAGTGCCTACTGCGCGCGGGTGGTGGATGACACCATTACAAGTTTACAACACATGTTTCTAAGAAATGCGACTTTTTGAAACAATCACCATAAAAGATTTTATTTATTTATTTATTTTTATTTTTTTTTAAGAAATGTGACTTTTTTGAAACACCCCATTGTTTAGGTCACTTCATTTAATATTGGTAAGTACGTTTAAGGACCTAGGTCAAATTTAAATACTACTATAAGTTTAGTCACGTGTTGTAAATAAATGACTATAGATTAAAAAGTTTCTTTAATGACTTTATTAAATTGTTTAATTGTTTATGTTTACCTTATCTTGTTTGCTTAGTAGCTTGTTTAGATAAATTAAGCGTGTTTGGATAGGATTTTAAGAGGTTGTTAGTATAAGCTTCGTTGACGAAACCAGGTTGGGTCTTGAGGGTCTCGTGACACACATGGATTTTGTGGAGATAAGCTTAAGCCTACACTATAAGCTTAGACAAACACCACATATTTATAAGCTTAGTTACCTACTTACCTTCAAAGTTTAGTTGTGTGAAACGTTATTAGTAGCATTCAAGTGACCAATACCAATACCAACATATGGCTATGTTTGGCGAGGGCTTATGGGAGTCTTATTGAGGCGGCTAATAAAATAAGTCTCGTTTGTCACACAAGCTTATGGAGGCTTATGACTTATAAAATAAGTCGTAAGCCTCCATAAACCCAAGCCCATAAAATAGAGCTATACTTATGGCTAGTTAAATTACTTAAATACCTTTAGAATATAATGAATTATCATGTAAAAGCTGTAAATATATATAAATTTAATTTGATGTATTTTTATGTTAATTTACATTAATAAGCTTCAGCTCCAACTAATTCATCAAACAACTTTATAAAAATATAGGCTTTAGTTTTCGGCTTATAATAAAAGCCCAAGCCCAAGCCATAACCGCAGCTCCAGCCCTGCACCAGCCTATTGAGCAAAACATACCCATCATTATAACCCCAATAATCACATTGGGATAAAATCTAAGTGAAACCCAAAAACATATTTCCTAGACCATAGTCTTCGTATCCAAAGGGATCAAACTTTAACTACTCTATATTCACGAACTGAGATGGAAGCGTGCAAAACAAAACAACCGAACAAAGAACATTTCTTTTGGTCGAAACAATACGAACAAAGCAAAACCAAGTTGCAAATATTCACCATACCAACCGTATCAATTTAATATTCATCCTGCTCAATTTTTATGTACATAAACCAATCCAAATATTTTAACCACATTTTCAATATAGGGATGCATATAGAGGCACTAAAACTTGCATATTTGCATATATAACCAAAACATGCTTAAGTTGTATTGTACATCATGCATTAAAAACTTGTATTATAGAGAAATATGCAAATTTTAAAGTTTTAGTGGATATATATGCAATTCATCTTTCAATATAATACAACAAAACTTCGGGACAGAGATCATAAACCTACCACACGTACAAAGTTAGTTTATAATTATCCAGGTGTCACATTGTGAAAATAATGACTATAAAACCATTATTTGAACATAATCACACCAAATAAGATCGTATCTAATTTGTGACCATTTTTTATACAAAAGACTTGGAACAATCGTACTTAAGACAAAACAAACACACACATATATACGATGTATATATACTTGGAACAGATTAAAAAATGATTCAGCAGCCATCTAGACTTCCTCAACTTGTCACTTTCAGTCTTTGAAGAATTCCGAAATAAGCTGAAGTCCAGCAAGCTTCACTTTAACACTAAAAAATTAGATAACCACACAATTAGTCCGTGTAAAATCATAACCATGTTTAGAATGATATAGCATGCTATGAGTATATTTTAATACACATAAAATAAGATCCTTTTGCTGATACTCAACATAATAATGAATTTTAATAGTGGGGAAAATTTTCTTACGTTGGCCGAAACTCGAGTCCACATACAATGAGGCCAGACATAATTCCTTCAAGACTTGTAAACTTCATATCAATTGAAAGAGAGTCATCCTTGAATTCATGAGTTGAGTTAAATTTCCACAGTTGAATCTCCATCCATCCATCTTCCCTTTGTTTTGGAACCCGATCAATCTCATGTATATTCAATATGCTTGGGGTTATAAAATAAATAAATTCAGCCTCATTGTTTTCTTGGTGGAGTACATCTCGTACTTTAACTGGACAATGCAGCCCTTGGCATTTTTTTGAAAGCTTGAACACAATGTAGCACATGTAATCTGTATCTGGTGACAACATTTGACTTTTGATCGTGCATCTGATTTTTAATATCTGTTGTGGTAAAAGCTCAATCACCTTTTGAAATCTGCATGAACAATATGTACATCATCATAAAAACCACAAAGTAAAATTCCAAGACAGATAAAACCGAATCCAAGAAGTGACTTTTCTAATCTTAAATGATCAAATGCTTTATAAGAACTTTCAAATATTTGGGTAAGCACATATAGTAAATGTTCAAAGGGATATGTAACAAAAGTTATTTCAAAAAAGCAAACCTTGACTGGGCTGATGATATTGAAGTAAAATTATTTGCATCCGAAAATTTGTATAACGATGCCTCTGCTGAAACCATAAGAAGTTTCTTTCCATTTACTTCATCCAACCAGTACAGCTCGTCATTTCCTTTTTGTATCTTTAATTTATTTTGGAAGGTAGTTATAAATCCTACCGCCCGATCCACATAAGTGTTGGAATTTTGGACTTGTTGGACATTCATCAACTTTTTGATAATTTCTTCATGTTTCACCTGTATACAAATAGTGTTATGTATATGTGCAACTTAGAACATGATTTTCCCCCCATGCATCTATCCCTTTATACAATGTACTAGACAATTGAGGATGGAACCAGGAAATATTTTCAAACTTACCTTGTCAATGGCTCGGAATTCAATGCCTTCAACAAAAACTGCAACATCTCCACTATAGTACAATGAAAAGCTCTCAAGTAGAAACTCAAAAACGACATCTTCATTTTGATTCAAGAAACGGTGCAACTCAATCATCATCCACTGCTCATCTCTCCATGTTGCGAAATATGCATGCAGACTTTCTTGTCCCTTTCTATACTTTAGGTTAACATACATAGGTTTTCTTGAACAGTTTCTTGAATCACAAAATTTGAAGACTAAATAGACCCCATAGACAACATCTGGAGATAAAAATTGAGCTCTTGTCTTGACTTCGAAGTTCAAGTCGGAAATATCTAATATCTCCACTACTTTCTCAAACCTGCACATATTAATAAATATCCAAGTCTTAATCAGTCATAGCCTTTATTCCCATACACTTCTATTTTTGAATTACGTAATTTTTGGAACAAGAGTTTAAATAATTTATTAGAATTTGTGTACCAGACAAATCTCTATTTAAATAAAGGTAAGAATATTATAAAAAACACTATCAAGATGCTAGCAAAATTTATGATGGACGGTCATGAGAATAGAGGACCCAAAATAGGAGCAAACCTCAACTACGTTATTAAAAAGGTTTATAAAATTATAGTTCCCAACCATATATTGAGTATTAAAATCTATTTTGTCATGTACAACATCAGTTCTCATTGTTGATATGTATGTATGCAGGACTAATCTTGTTATTAACCTTATGAGATGAGGTCTGAAGTGTAAAAGAGCTTAAGATGAAGCACTATTCCTTTGTTGATTAGCACAAGGGATTAACGGTTCTAGCAGAAAAGAGTCAAAGGGATTCAAATATTTTGTGTAAGTGCAGTCGGTCATTGTGATAAATGGTAAAGGGAATAAACTTATATACTTTAACATCAAAAAGTATAACATACTTCTTCCTATAATGCATATGTTTGCGTATCACTTAAAACTAACAAAGGCGGAGAGGTAGAGAGAATAACCTTGATTCTGGAAGAGATTTCCACTCATGTGAACAGCTGTTTGTGTAGGAAAACAATGTGGCTGAAACCATTTCATTTCTTTCTCCATTACCAACGAATGACAACAACTATTATACAACAGAAATACAAATCAGACTCAAAGTGTACGATGTATAAATGCATGTGTGATTTTGAATTATCTCTCAATAAGGAGAAGATACAAAGAAACGAGAAACACCCAATAAAGGAGATGTGAGAATGAGCTGATTACCACTTTGTCCTGTTGAAGGAGGATTCCCTTACAAAAAATGTTGTAAAGTTCCTCTTTCTTTTTGCTAGAATAGATTTCTGGGCACTTTGACATCTGGATTATTTCTTTATAGTCATTAGGCAATTTTGGCTCCCATAGCTCATGATCCTCCTACATATACATTAATCAATTAATAAATTCATGTTTCATAAAATTACTTTCTTAAAGTTTATAAAAAAGTTAAAGGCCATAGTTTAGATATATATAAATTAAAATTAGTTAGCCAAATTTGTCAGAATATAGAAACTTACCTGGAATTCCAATGCTTTCTTGAGTTGTAAGACCACATCATGAGCTGTTGGTCGTCTTTCTCTCCTGTGATGTAAGCATTTAAGGGCAATCCTTGTAAAAGTAATATATGACTGTGGCACAATTTTTTCTTTGATACCCTCAAACACTAACTTATCAAGTTTTTCAACATAATAGTGGTGTTTAGCCAAAAAGGGTAAATAAAGATACTCATCATCTATCTTTTCGGATGATAGTTTCCCACACAATATGTCAAATAAGACCGCACCCAATGAGAATATATCAGACTCTTTGGTTAAGAAGCCTGTTTTTGAGTACAGTGGGTCACGATAGCCAATTGTGCCTGTAATATTGTCGATTACATAGTCTACATCCTGATTTGTTGGACATATTAAGGAAAGCCGGAAATCACTAATTTTTGCTTTCCAATCAGCAAGCAATAGAATGTTGCTACTGCTGATGTCCCTATGTATTACCATTTCTGGACTTGAAACAGTTCCATGAAGAAACTCCAACCCGAATGCAACATCGATGCATATTTTAAGCCGCATCACCCACGTAAGACTATCATCGCTCAAGTACTTATCAAGACTTCCTCTTGATGCATACTCATAGACAATAATTTTCTCATCCTCTTCATCACAATAGCCTACAAGACCAATTACATTTTCATGTTTATACTGCATAAGGATTTCAAGCTCTGTCACAAATTCAGCTTCTCCTTCAGCAGATTTCCTACCCAACCGCTTTGCAGCAATGAAGTTATGCCCATGAGTGTGACCCTTGTACACATTCCCAAAATCTCCGCATCCAATAATATTGTCTTGATTGAAAGTTTTTGTGGCCAACTTTATGTCTTGAAGTGACAGTTTGAGGATGTCCTTGTGGTTCTCCTGCAAATCATTGGACAATCAATCGATTTGATAAGTAAAATATAACTGAACAATTTGGCATTTGAAACTCCTTTAAAGTGTAAGGTATAAAATGTCACATATATGCTACGATGAAGAATAAATGAGGAAATTATAAAGTTATATTTTAAACCCATTACTTACCTGAAAGTTTAATGCTTTTTTGAGTTCTTTGATGACAGCATCTATTGATGGACGTTCAGCTTGAGTTTCTGCTAGACAACGAAAAGTAATTTTTGAAAAAATGTCCAAAGACTCTGTATTGGGTCCTTTACTTAGAGAAAAGACATTTTCATTGGTTTCTTCCTTGATCTTGTGATCAACAATTTCCAGTAGTGTTCCCTTCTCAAAATGATCTCTTGCAATGGGTGCAATCCCCTTCTCATTGAGGTCAGTGAAAATACGATCATGGGCCAACCTCCCGGTCAAGATCTCAAGTAACACTACTCCAAAAGAGTAAATGTCTGATTTTTTATTTAATCTTCCAGACTTTTGATATTCTGGATCCAAATACATATTTGTACCTGCAATCATATTTGTATTAAGAGTGCTGGCTTCTTGATCTGCTGGGTGGATTTTGGAGAGCCCAAAATCAGCAATCCTCGCCTCCCAATTTTCACCCAATAGAATATTTGCGCTCTTGATGTCTCGGTGTATTATCTTTTGTTTGTCTTGATCCGTGTTGGTGTGAATGTAATTCAAGCCATGTGCGATACCAAGACATATTTTCAAGCGTTGCATCCAAGTAAGATTAGTCATTTTTTCACTGTTCCCCATATAATCCTCAAGACTCCCGTTAGAAGCAAGCTCATAGACAAGGATCATGTGATCAGGATCTTCATCACAAAAGCCAAGAAGAGAGATTATATTCTCATGTTTACAGCTAGTCAGAATCTCAATTTCTGCAATGAACCCTTGTTCTCCTTCTCGATTGTGAATCCGTTTTATGGCTACCGTGCTACATTTCTTGGGAAGATCACATTTATTCACCCCGTCTATCGACGAAGATATACTGCTATCAAAATGTTCGAGTTGTGCCCTGTATACCTTACCATATCCGCCTGACCCAATGCAATATTTGTCGGCAAACTTCTCTGTTGCCATCTCAATATCGTTAAGTCCAATCTTCAAGTGTTCCAAGTTCTTCAACTGCAACATCGTGGACATTCAAAATACAACAACGTACTTCAATAAATTATTGAATGAAAAAAGATTCACAATTGTACTAATTGTGATGTTAATAGAAAAAAGTTACACAACAACACTTTATTCTCAGCCAATGGATTCCGTTAGCTTCTATATCCATTACTCTTTTATGCTTCCAAATGATTTGTGGTTTGTCACTAGTGTGCAGGTCCATGGTAGTTGGTGCAGATGGTGTTTTGATTTCTGGTTTCTGGGCGTTGATCGTGTGGTATGGAGTTGGTCTGGTCTTCTCAATAAATTTATAGATGGTGTTTTGATTTCTGTCCCTATCAGTAAATTTGTTCACGGTCGTTTATCATTTTAGAATGCCAGGATTATGTAATAGGGATCAAATGTAATGTGTAAAAAGCCCCTAACCACATAGACCATTCATGTAATTTACTTTTTTGTTTATTAATTAGGATGACCAGCTTCGAACTAAAACTATAAAGAAGTAAATTACCCTCAGGTGATTGGATGATGCAATGTCAACTGCACTCCTTGGAAGTTCCTAAAATAATATTTGCAAAAGAATAGGAGATTAGTAGATAATTATAACAGTTATTATCATATAAAGCTGATAAGGTTGATTTTCTTACCGGATTTTCATACATTGATTGAAGTTTCAACGCTTTCTCAAGTCCTTTGACAACCTGACTTATGTATGGACGATCTGCTCTTTCCTTTTTTATGCAGCAACATGCTGTTTCTGAGAAGATTTTTAATGCTTCTTCGTCCATCTGATTTCGTAAATGCGGCATGATCATTTCGTCCAAATGAGATTTAGCCACTTGACTTAAAAACCCCTCTCCTAACTCATATTCGTTTTCATTTTCGTCTTTGTCTCCATCTTTGTCTGCACTCCTTCCGCACAAGACTTCTAATAATACAACACCGAATGAATAAACATCTGACTTGTGGGTAACTCCACCAGTCTTTTCGTATTTTGGGTCCATGTATTCATTTTTTATAATATCACGAGTAAGAAGAAGACGGTGCCTAAGAGCTGCTGTATTTTTCAACGAAAGTTCAAAGCCAGATAACTTGGGTTCCCATTCATCATCAAGTAAAATATTCGAGCACCTGATGTTGCAATGTATGACACTAAAATCACGTCCAGGATCATAATGGATGTAACTCAATGCATTCGCAACACCAACACATATCTTCAACCTTTGCATCCATGTGAGGGTCCGGTCACTTAGATATTTTGCGAGACTTTCGTTGGCCTCCTTCTTGTATATGATAACCTTATTTTTCTCATCCTCATAAAACCCAATAAGAGACACTAGATTTTTATGCTCGAGACTAGAAAGCATTGAAATCTCCGTCCAAAATTTTTTGCTCTCATCTTTTACATATTTTCCATAAAACCACTTCACAATAATATCAAAGAATTGTTCAGAACGTAAGAGACGGCCTTTATAACAACAATATCTCTTAAATTTTTCGATAAAATTCTCATGAGCAAAATTGTTGGTTGCTGAGTTTATGTCTTCGGCACTGAATTTTAAGTGAGAAAGATCTTTGAGGAAAGACTTTGTCTTTTGGCTGACATGGGACTTAACACATGTAGATATGGAGGTCAATGATCCCTATATGTACCAAACAAGACAACATTACCAAGTGTGCCAAAAATGACACGTGTAGATATGTAGTTCACCTGTTTAAAATCCAGTGACTTCCAACAATGGTAACAAGAGGGTGTTTAGATTGCGTTTCGGTGCAGATTATTTGATTATTGCGTTTCAAAAATGCAAATAATTCATTTGAAGTGTTTGGCAAAGATAAATTGATAAATGATTTGTTGCGTCTGTATGGCTTCAAAAAGGTGTTTTTTGTGGCAGCATGCTGTTGTGAAACACAATTCTCTCTTGATGGCAATATTACGAAGTTACCCCTCTTATATCACTTTTCTTTAGTATTTTGTTTCTACGCTGATGGCAGACTCATCAATATGTGGATGAGAGATTTATGGATAATAGTTACGTATAATATATAAAAATGATTATTTTGAATAAACAGAATGGTTATAAAAGATAATCATTTAAGTTATACAGAGAGTACACGTTACAACAATAACTTTTATTAAATTATTATTTCATATATATACTTGACTCAAGTTGTGTATAACAACTTAAGAGGATCTCCATCCTTATTTAATATGCATAACCTATGTGATAAAACAATCTCGGTCACTTTCTTATAAGCTAAATTAAAATAACTCTATAGTGTAAATGTCTATTCTAGTCATTTTGCATGTTATGTCATAAATAATCTAATTAGCCAAACATTTAAAAAACTGATTATCTGACCATTTTCTAAACAAATAATTTATTTTAAAACCAAACACCCCCTAACTAATTATCTTGTCATCCATTTTTCATCAAGATTTAAAAAAAAATTAAAAAAAATAAATAAAAAAAACAACCATTTTTCACATTTTTTGAAAGTAAAATGTCATGCAAAATGGCACATCGTTAAGCTACAAAAAGTACACCATCGCGACGAGATTATTTTTTTCTTTTAGTAGACGGACACATTGATATATACTTTCAACGAATTTTTTTTTTCGAGTTTTGTTTTAGTATTAAAATTTGCGTCAGAAAAAATCACATGTGATTTGTATGTTAAGAATCACATGTGATTATAAAATAACAAATCAAAAGACGTAAATTTCAACACTCATAAAAAAAGTCAAAAAATTAGTTCGTCGAAAGTATATAAAACTGCCCCGCTATAGATAGTACAATTCTTTTCGCGTAACGATTAACGGCTTGCGAGATATTTAATTAAAAATAAAAGAATGAAAGTGAGGGTTTATTTTATTGTATTTTTTTTAACAAAAGGTTGATGGCTAGAATTGGTCCACCGGATTTATAAAGAATTTGAGATTTATATTGAACTTCTCTTATTTTCAAAAAGCAAACAAAACACCCCTAAGTAAGTAATATTACCTTGTCATGATTGGATGATGTATCTTCAACTTTGGCCGCAACTGTTGAATGTTCCTATATATCATAGAGAGTTAGGATCAAATAAGAAGAAAAATTAAAATAAAAATGATAAGAAGAAACTACAACCACACATTTTAGATGCATCTACAAAAATGCATGCATCTCCCCTTAAAATCCTACTCCCTATTTGAAATGTGTGGCTAGATACAGTATTAAGTAATAATTTACTTACTATAATCAACAAATATAGATTATTTATGAAGGAAAGATGAAAGGAAAAAAAATGTCTTACAACATTTTGACATTCCATTTGAAGTTTTAAAGCACTCTCAAGTCTCGCGACAATCTCATCTATATTTGGGCGTTGAGATCTTTCTTCATTCAAGCAGTCATATGATGTCTTCGCGAAAATGTTGAATGATTGCGGATCCATTTGGTTCCATAGAACTGGATCAATCATCTCATCTAGTATTTTATTTTTATAATGGAAAATGGTCGGTGGACCCAAATACTTATTATCTTGGTCGTCAATAAGTGATTCCCTCCCACATAGTAGTTCAAACAATACTATCCCAAAGGAGTAGATATCTGACTTGTGGTTCACACTTTTAGTCTCAATATATGTTGGGTCTCCATACCCTTCCACATAATGAAGTCTATTAGTATGAAATGAATGGTGCCTTTGAAATGCTTTGATCTTCATGGAACATTCAAAACAAGATAACTTAGGTTCCCATTCATCATTTAATCGAACTCTGTCACTGGTAATGAGCCGGTGTATTACGCTGAAATCGCGTGGCTCGTCATAATGAATGTAGCTCAACGCATGCGCAACACCGACAGATATCTCCAATCTTCGCACCCATGTCAATATCACCGAGTCACTTAGATAGTTGCTAAGATTTAATCTGGTCTCAAGCTTAGTAATGATGATCTTCTCATCATTCTCATCACAAAACCCAACAAGAGAAACCACATTTTTATGCTTGAGACTAGAAAGCATGGAAATCTCTGTCCAAAACCGTTGTTCTACTCTTTTGCTTTCTTTATTAAACCTCCGAGCAAAGATATCAATCACCTCACCAGACCACAATAGATGTCCCTTATAACTCTGTTCAAACCTATCGTCTCCAACGACATTTTCTTCATCAAAGTTGTTGGTGGCAGATAGGATATTTTCAAGGGGGATTCTGAGGTGAGCAAATTCTTTCATTATCTGTAAAATAGTCAAGTTAAAATGTGAGTTACAAAAAGGCAGTTTAATAATGCGTACAGAATTGCTGAACCATGTCTAAGACATGTTAGTTAGAAGTTTAGGAAATGATCAAGTGAATGGTCTTATTAAGTATCATTTTTTTGGTGAGTGACTTCATGTTGATATTTGGTCTTGGTTAATGTAGTCAATATTTGCTCCTAAGGTGTTTATTAAAGCATTTGGTCCTGAATCAGATGATGTAAGCATGGATTACAAGGGCGATACTTTGTCTACCTGAATCAAAGACATGTTTTTGTCTTCTGGGTAGTTCATAAAGTGGTATTCAGAAGGAACAAAAACTATGGTATGTGCTTTGTGTAACAGTAAATTTTTTAACGTTGCAAGATACTTTTGTTTAGTGTTGATGTTTAGTCATTTGATGTTTGAAGTTCTTTCCAGTGACATGTTTTCGTAGCTGTTGCAGGATCCTTTATTTGACAATAGTGGATTTGGAGGATTTTTCAGGATATTGAAAGGAATGGAGAAACATTATTAAATGTTGTAATGGAAACTTTTAAAGCCAAGTTGCTGATTTGGTAATCTGAAATTGAGTGTATATGAAATTGGAGAGCAATCTCAACTCATACTTTGAGATTTGTTCATCCCAATTAACTATACTAGACTAGTACCCGCACCTAGCGGCAGCGGTTCCTAGCAGCAGACAATTAACGATATGCGATATAGTGGTAAGTGTTTCGTATAACGTTCAAAATAGAACGTAAAAAGATCAAAATGTAATTGCAAACTGTTGTAACATGTGATAATTCAACTCTAGACGAGTACCCATGCACAACAACGTGATTTTATAGCGTAAGATAATTTTAGTGATAAAAAAAATTTACCGGTTATAAACGAAAAATAATTAAAGTTTGAGGATTTGAGGATTAAACATAATATTTTGAAACCCGGTTCCACCCGGGTGGTACAACCAGTTAAACCGTTCTGGTTTCAAAAAAAAAAAAAAAAAAGGTGCATTTATACCGGGTCAACCCGCTGGGTTAGATTTGTCCTGGGTCAAACCCGGTTTCCAATGTGTATCAATAGTTTCCTTTTGGACTTGTTGCCGAAATGTCTTGTTTTTTTGTTTTCATACATTATAGCAAGAGTTGATGAAAATGATGGAGTGGAGAAGGATAATATATACTACTCATTTACCGTAACTATTGCTCCAAGTAGTAAATGCAAAATGGTAAGTCATTAACTGGTAATTGTCGGTTAACAAATTTCTTTTCTCAGCCCATTATAAGACCATATAGAAAACAGTAAAAAATTGAAAAATTAATTGTACGACTTTCCATGATTTTCACCATTTGCAATATCTTTAAATTGATTTCGAGTTTTTTGAAATTTTCAAACAAAGTTGACTATTTTTCAAACGCACGGCTAGTTAATAGTTGCCTGCAATAGTAGTTGACTGCAATGCATTTCAACATTTCATTTTTTCAACTTTTCAACATTATTAGTTTAGAGTCGAGTACTCGTGTCTAGCGGCAGCGGTGTCTAGTTGCAGACACAATTTCGGTGGTAGCAGTTTAGTTCTCAACATAAGTTTGATGCATTGATTTGTGTCTGGTGCGACGGTTCATGTGAATTTTGCTACTATAGTTTATGCATAGTTTCTAGTCGTGGTTATAAATTATCGATGTATACAAAATTATTCGTCGTTAAAAATTATCGACGTATACAAAATACTAAATTGAAATAAATTCAATATTTTAGCAGACGTCACATATTGCAACATCACAAATGAGATTATATATTCCAATCCAACGTACCAACTTTCTTTTAAATAAATTCCCGTATGAAAAATATTTGGCTATCAATTTCCATATGGAAGATATGCCAAGCACAAAACAAAATATTGATTGAAGATATATTGTGTATGAGTTTCAACGTTTCATTGAATATGAGTTTCAACATTTCATTCTTTCCTTTTTAAACATTCAATATATACGTATAACATTTAGCATATTGAATCGTTTCACAGTAATGTTTATGTTTATATATATGGCATTGATTATGTGTTGTCATGCATGTTTCGTGAACCATAACTTATTTAACAGTTTAATTTTTTCAACATTCAACAAAGTCAACAATTCACCTTTTGACTATTTTCTTTTTTATGTAGTTAAGATTTTTATTTTTAACATTTTAAGAGGTTTCAAAAATTTTGACTTTCAATATTCAATATTCAATATTCAAGTTTTCACTTTTTCCCTTTAACCATTTTTCATTTTAGATAGTAAAGATGTATTTAAGATATTCATGTTTATTGGTAATCATGTATTTTGCTAATTTGTAAAACTTTTATAGTGCAAAAAGGTTAGTAGGTTCTTGCAAAAAGTAAAAACACTAATGGAAAACTAACAATTGAGTCTGCAAATCTATATCGTCCAAAACTAATTAGTTTCTTTTAAAAATGTTACTCCAAACAAATTCATAGAAGCATTTATAATTGTTTGTTATGAAAACACCTTAAATGCCATTAATATAGTTTTCAGAGATTGAAGTACAGAAGTACAGTACGTGTATTGTAATTTTCTTTTTTATGTAGTTAACATCTTTATTTTTGACATTTTAAAAAGTTTCAAAAATTTTGACTTTCAATATTCAATATTCAAGTTTTCACTTTACTCTTTTGACCATTTTTCCATTTAAGATAGTAAAGATATACTTAAGTTATGTTCATCTCATAAAGTTATAGGAACTTGAATATAAAACTGTTGAGGAAGATCAAGAGCTTGTATAAGTTTTGATCTCTATGGAACTCATTTAGATTTTTTCCTTTACCATTAGCGAAATATGGAAATCAGTTGAGTTTGAGTAATCTATACTACATATAAAGAGTGTATGGTCAAACTTTGAAAAGTGAAATCTTGAAAGTCAAAGGTGAGTGAAATGCATAGTGTAATTAATACTCTTATTAAAACACCTCATTACTTAAAAAGTACAATAATTTATTCACATTGTACAACTAATTAAAAGCATATATATCAAATTAAAAACATCCCTTGTTAAAAAGTACAATAAAATTTTCACAATAGACAATTTAAACTAACTACGAAATAATCCAAAATATAAAATAATTAAATACACTAAATAATGTTATTTTTAAAACACCCTAAAATGAAAAGTACATGTTATTATACAAATTAATAAAACACACAAAGCTTCATACAAGCTATCAAGTTGATGGTATATATAGTTTTGAAAACCCGACCGGACCAAAGGTTTCAACCAGGAACCGGTGTCGCCACCGGTTCAACTAACCAATAAAACCTATCCGAAAATGAACAGAGAGGACCCATTGAAACTGATACAAATGGGTGGAATTAGCTCTCATCGAGATCTATTTATCCGGTTAATCGTCACAGGGTGCCCGCCGCCGAAACGTGCTGGTACCCTGCTATACTATATATAAAGGAAAAACCAAAAAGTTAAAAGTGAAAAGTTGAAACTAAAAAAAGAAATTTTGAAAACATATATTTCAAAAGGAAACTATTAATACACATCGAAAACCGGGATTTGACCCGTTTTCGACCCAACCCATCGGGTTGATCCGGTTTTAATCGACCCGTTTTTCGACCGGAACGGTTCAACCGGTTGAACCACCCGGGTCGATCCGGGTTCAAAAATAATATGTTTAATCCCCAAATCTTCAAACTTTTGTTATTTTTCGTTTATAACCCATAAACTTTTTTTTATCACTAAACGATATGTCGCTATAAAATCCCATTGCTATGCACGGGTACTAGTCTTTCTTAATACAAGGACCAATTGAAGGACTATATATGGAAAGCCTTGAAAAGTGGCAAGGTAATGTTTCAAAGCAGATCAATAATCCCAAAAAGTCAACTGATAACTGCTTGTTTAATACAGTAAAAGAATAAACACTGAAATTAGAAGGTTATTACCCATTTGACCCATAGCATTGTTTCAACTTTCAAAGCAGATTAGCTATCCCAAGAGGTTGTTACCCATTGCTTGCATACAATATTGATAAGGAGTTCAGGAGCGTGTTGAGTATAGATGTCAAATCTTATTTCGTTGAGTATTCTTTTCTGAAACTAATACGTGTCTTATCTTTTCCGTTTATGCCTCTATTAGGAAGAATAAAGAGGCCAAGGGATCATATTAAGATAACCAAGGTCAAAAGGATTATTATGGGCTATATTGATAAGGTAGTTGTTTAGTTTTCGTGATGTTTTGTTTATTGGCCATCATTTAGCTTCCTTTTTCGCCTTTTCAACATGTCGGTTTTTGGTGTTTCATGGTGCTTATGGGATATTAATGTTGTGTTTAATCTCTTACATTAACATCAGTGTGGCTGGGTTGACTTGAAGAAAAAAAAATTGTCAAAGAAAAACCAACATTAATATATTTTATAGCCATATTATTACAATGATAATCCTTTTTTTTTTTTTTTTTTTTTTTTTAATAGAAAGGAATTAGAAAGTTTTATTCACTAAAAGTACACTGTGGGTGACTATCAAGTCTTAAACCAGTGACCTGATTGACCTTTTTTTTCTTATCAGTTTGTTTTTTTATCGCCACATAGAGACAAACCATAACCTTGACAGACAAATTTACATGTAAATGAGTCGAACCCAGATAACGGAAGTTGCTTCTCTTCCGGTCAATTCGTCATAATTAAGTCTGTTAATATTTGAAGATTACAGTCCCTAAAAGTTTTAGTTTTGAGGTTAACGACACAAACAAAAAGGCGGTGGACAACTCATATGTAGCTTACATGTAATTTTGAAGAAAATTTGGACAAGCTACAGTGCAAGGCCATATATACTACCTTGTGTATATCGTAATGAACTTGCTAAACTACAGGTAGATTTTATAACTATACTATTAAAATTTTGATTTTACTTTGTAACTCAGCAATCCCCTAGTTTCTAATTGTAATCGTCTACCAGTGACACTCCCCCAGTTTCATATAAAGGTTTGCAGGATGTTCTATCAAAATCTCGGTTGGGAGTTCATAGTTCACAAATGTTTGCAAACATCAACAAGTACATTTACTACAACTTTTCTTTTTTTTAATGTTTTGAAACTAACCTGGATGGTTCGACGGGTCGAACTGCTTCCGGTTTAGATGACGGGTCAAAAGAAACTGGTTTTTAAGAATTCAAAACCCAGTGTGACCCTCCGGGTTTTACCCATTTCTATAATTCCGGCGGGCTTTGTCATTAAACCTTTTATATGTGTTCCAACTTGCTTTTTACAAGTTTTTAAAGGCTTTAAAAGCTGTTTAGACAGGTTTTTATGGTGTTTTAAACACTTTCTATATGCTTTTTGAACAGCAGAAAGATGGGCTATTTGGACAGGCTTATATGCTGTTTTAACAGCTTTTATCACAGCCTTTACATGACCGTTTGGAAACAAGTTTTTGCAGCACTTACATGCTCTCTTTTTTAGCAGCAATTACAGCTTTTATATGCTGTTCCGACACACTTTTTTACAGCAACCATTTTTTTTGCAGCAATTACATGTTTGTATGCTGTTTTTCTACAGCGATTGGCAATTAGATACTTTTAAAGGTTTGTATGCTGTTTTTCAGAGCAATTACAGGTTTAGAGTTAAAATTCTAAACAGAGCATGAGCATGATATTATACTCTTTGATTCAAGATAATCTGTGCAAGTCGAATTGTCTAATTTTGAAACTGATGAGAGGCTAATCAGGTACTAGGAGTTTTATTTACCTCATTTTGATGTTCCAATTGAAGTTCCAACGCTCTCTCAAGTCTCGTGACAATCTCATCAATATTTGGGCGCTGCGATCGTTCTTCGTTCAAGCAATCATTCGCTGTTTCCGCGAAAATGTCGAATGACTGCGAGTCCATTTGATTCCACAGGTCCCAATCAATTATTCCATCGAGTCTTTTCTCTCTATAATGGGTAATGGCCAGAGGAGCCAAATACTTGTTATTATCGCTGTCTATTATTGATTTCCTACCAGAGAGTAGTTCAAACAATAGTATCCCGAAGGAGTAGATATCTGACTTGTGGTTCACACTTTTAGTCTCAATATATGTTGGGTCTCCATACCCTTCCACATACTCAATTTCATTAGTATGAAATGAATGGTGCCTTTGAGAAGCTTTAATCTTCATGGAACATACAAAATTAGATAACAAGGGTTCCCATTCATCATTTAATAGAACACTGCTACTTGTAATGAGCCGGTGTATTACGCTGAAATCGCGTGGCTCGTCATAATGAATGTAGCTCAATGCATGCGCAATACTGACAGATATCTCCAATCGTTGCACCCATGTCAACAACATCGGGTCACTTAGATAGTTGTTGAGACTTGCCGTGTTCTCATCCTTGTAAATGATTATCTTCTCATCATTTTCATCACAAAACCCAACAAGAGAAGCCAGATTTTTATGCTTGAGACTAGAAAGCATAGAAATCTCTGTCCAAAACAATTGTTCTACTTCATCCCGTTCTTTATTAAACCTCCGAGCAAGGATTTTAATGAACTCACCCGACCAAAAGAGCTGTACTCTGTAAATCTTTGCATTTGCATTTTCTACGAGCATGTTAGAAAAGTTGTTGGTGGCGGATATTACATCTTCAAGGGGGATTTTTAAGTGAGCAAAGTCATCATGATTGAGTAAAGACATCATGTTACAAAATAGGGTGTGTGGGTTGTTACAAAAAGAAGCGAATGAGTGTTTGGGTGATATACATAAAAATCTGATCGGTGGTTTGGGTTACAAAATGAGGCTAATTGAAAGAGATCTGAAAGAAGAAATACACAGAGAGTAGTAGTGGGTGGACTGGTAGTGAATAAGGAGTGTGGTAGGTGGTGGTGATATAAATGTGTTTAGCATGCGTTTGTAGATATATGGTTTGTGGGTGGATGAGTATCTATGTACATATTTTTATTCTATTAACAAAAGAAGACTATATTGACTTTTGCATTTGTATAAGAAACTTCCTTTATTTGTTATACTAGTATCTACTAGGTGGAAAGAGTAACAACAAATGGTTTTCAACTTGCATATGTATAACTCGTATTTTGAAAATAAAATATCACTAATAGCAAATATCAACATCTTGACAAAAATTTATGAAAGATGATGACAGTATTCTTTGTTTATACAAATAAAGCTGAAAGATAAATTAGAAAGAAAAAAAAAACTACAATACTCCTTTAAATATTGCATTTGAACTACAATCTTGAACACAACAAAAAAAAATGTATAAATGAGATATGTGGTATGAACTATCAACTATGAAGGGGCAGAGTGTGTTTTAGACAAACGAGACAGCATAGCGAGTATAGTTGACCATAAAAGATGATAGTGGGTTGTCACTTCAACTTTCAAGTAAAGAGAGTAAGGGTTACTTATACAAACCCTCCTATATTGTCACATTAATAGGTTTTGGTCAAACCGTACAACCCGCGGTGCACACCGTACAAGCCGATGATGCATTCAATGATTGGATACTCTCTTTTTGAAAGGGTGTGGATAACTAACCCCAGAGAGTAACAGTCCATGATTATTGATTGCTTATATCTAATTTTTTGGGCTGCAACATGAAAAAAAAAACTCCCTCCGTCCCATATTCGCTGTCCAGTTTGACTTTTCAAAGTATTTTTTTTTTCAACTTTGACCTTGAATATTTTTATTTGTGTTATATAATACTTGATGCAAAATATATGAATAGAATGGGGGTTTAAATGTATTTTCATTGATATAACTTTCATCAAGTATTATATAACACAAACAAAAAAATTTAATGTCAAAGTTGACAAAAAAAGACTTAAAAAAGTCAAACATGACAGTCAATATGGGACGGAGGTAGTAATACATTTTACAAATAAACGTACATAAATACTTTAAAGTTCAAGAAGATAAAACTTGCGACAAATTTAGTATTGAAAATACGAAGCATTTTACATATAAATGTAGATAAACAATCCAAAGTTCCAGAAGAAAATTAAAAAAAAAAAAGGAAAAAATAACAAAACAACAAACATGATGGCACCTTCTCACCAAATTGTCATAGATGTAAAATTGGTCGTTAATGGCTGCTGCTAGTACCTAGTGGCAAAAGAATTCAGTATGTGATTGGCATTATGGACAAAATAGCAACTCAGATGAAAGATTACGTGGTCTTACACTGGATTAGCATCTTGTGGTGATGTCCGTGATTGGTAGCAGTGAGCCACTTTCAGTAATCAGTCGGATGAAGATGGAAAAGTGCGTATGGCACAAATGATTGCAGTTGGCCGGTGTGATAAGCTAGTCATAGTACGTATATGTTTCATTTTGTGGCATCAAGTGAATGTTACTATTTATTTTGTGTGACGTTTTGTGAACCTTTGTGACTAATATAATCGCGTTAGGCGTGAGACTTGTTAACCCGAAGATTATGGTCTGCGCGGAGCTAGAAAATTTTTCATGGGAGGGCCGAAACAATTTTATTTCAGGAAATACATTAAATGGGATGGCCATAATAATTTTTTTCCCCCTGAAATACACATGAAATCACGAAAAAAATACACTAACGGGCTTAGGCCTAGGGAGGCGGGACCCTTCCCGGTCCATTAATAGCTCCGCCCTTTGTCTACACCCTCAGGAAGTTTAATGTTTTATTACTCTAATGTGTTGGTACTTGGTGACATCCCATAGTGTGTTTTTTCAGGACCATCAAAGTCTGTATGCTATTATCCTACTAGTCTATGACTATTACTGTACACTCCTTTATCTTCTAGTCTACTACTGAACTTTAATTGTCCCACACTTAGCATTTCATCAACTCATTATCTGACTTGTTGACATTGGTGTCGTGAACCACTTGATAGATTTGAGAATTTAGATGGATTGGTATGCCTTTTAACATCAACTAAATAAACATATTTTAGTTAAAAGAAAACGTATAAACTACTACTAGTAATTGTCAAGTGTGGTAGTTGCATTATTATTGTAGTAGACTAATGACTTTTTGACGTAGTATTAGGGTTACACAAATTGTCTACAGCATATATGAAACTTCCTTTTATTAAATAAGTAACGTTTGAAAATGATAAAGAACAAAAAAACAAACATCAAGTTATAATTAAACAGGTCTTCAAGGGCTGCTGTCTTTATTTAATTTTTAGGTGATCCTTATAATACTAACTTATACCATACATAATAATTTAGGTGTCGTTTGTTTTTTCAGAGTTTTTACCTCTTCATCTGCAAACCATGTCTGCAAAAGAAGAGGTACATTTAAGCTCTTCATCTGCAAGAAGAAGACCGTTTGTTTTTTGTGCTATTGAAGTACTTCTTTCATTTTTCTTCTTTTTCTTCTTTTTTCTTTTTTCTTTTTCACTAGTATTTTTTGTACTATTGAAGTAACTTTTTTTTTTCCTTTTTCTTTTTCACTAGTTTTTTTACATTTTCGTCTGTTTTTTACATTTTCCTCCATTTTCTATGTTTTCGTTGTGAGAAGAGGTTGTGAGAAGAGGTAAGAAGTGGAAAAGAAGAGATAAATTATGTCTGCATGGTAGAAGAGGAAAGAAGAGATTTTAGCCTCTTATGTCTCAAAAAAAACAAACTGTCTTCAAAAAATACGTCTATCTAATACTCTACATACTTTTGCAATTAAAATTGTGTGCCACCAAACGACCATATTAGTAGTGAATGTTAGATCACAAATTCAACATAACTTACAAATTTCGTTATTAACCATGTGAACAAGCCGATACGGACAAACCTCAATTCCAAAATTAACATAGAATCTATTCGAGGTTTAGTCATATACATAAAGTGACATATTAACATGTTTTGTCATGTGATCCAAAACATGCGGTTTCCGAATTTTAAAACCATTTCAGTGACACCGACACATTTCATCAAACACGTTACATCCATATGTATATACATGTAGTGATGATAATGAACCCTTATCAGTTACCAACACATGAATTAATTAACAAACATTCATGATCATCAAGGGTTTCTTTTTGGGCAAATAACAAAATCATGAAGAGATAATTTCTTGGTTAATCTTTAGTACAGCAGAACATCGGCTAAGTAATCTTCTATCCAATTAGTCAAATATAAGAACATGTGAACAAGTTTATAATCAGTTGTTATTAAATCGGTCAACTAGCAATGAAAGATATTCATTGATTAGTCATTGCATATATGTAACATTTGCTAATCTGTTTTTGTATCTCTTGTAAAGTTCCTAGCAGGCAAAAGTGGTTGACCAGCAATAAGATCATACCAAAGTCAGCAAAGTGTGGATCAAGAAAAATGCCAACTTGACTTGAGAAGTTCCGACATCTTTCACATTTTGAACCATCCGCACATGAAACGCCGATCCTAGGTAAAATATGACCAGAAGCATGTTCACTCATATGTTTAGAATATCGACGTAAAATCATGGTACACTATAGAGGTGAGAAAATGCGCTGTGTAATGGGATAGGGCTGAAACATGCTTCATACGGGTCAACCCGAAACATTTTTTTGTCAAAATTTCTAGAATTTTATCGACAATTAGTGTCACTATGATTAAGAAAACTGTATTTGTATATCAATAATCACAATATTATTAATAAAATGATTTATGAAGTTTGATGCATTAAAGCTACAGTCTGGGAGACCTTCCGCCAGTTTCTGACCCGTTTTGTTCTAGGCGAACTCTTTTAATTAATTAACCAGATTTATCCATTCGAGATGCAACCTAACCTGAATCGATCCATCCATAACTGGAATTGGTTGAAATAAAACATCAACACAAACTCAAAACCACAAGAGCAAAAGATTGTGAAGTTATATTTTCTTGGCTAATTTTCATTTCAACAAATCACTAAATATGCAGTTTATTACAGTAGAACATTGGCTAAAAATTCCTCTTTTCATTTATTCAAATACAAGAGCATGTGAACAAATACAACATGTGACCAAGTTGAATACTTAATTTTTGATAAGTATTATAAAATTGGCCAATTATTTAAGGAATATATTCATTATTAGATGCTAACAAATACAACAAAGTATGAACAAGTTTAATAATTACTTGTTGATAAATATTATAAATTGGCAATCATCTATGGAATATATTCATTTTGTGTTTTTAGATGCTAACAAAGACAACAACGTATGAGCAACTTTCATAATTACTTGTTGATCAATATTATAAAATTGGCAATTATCAATTGAAACATCTTAATTACGTGTCATTTGATGCTAATGGTTTTGTATCTTGTGTAAAGTTCTTTAACAAATCCATTGTCATTTATAAAGTGATGACAATGAAATATCTTTTTTTATTTTTAAAGATAAAGACTGCTAACAAACCCAAGTTTAAATAATAGGGAAGTTTGAAGAGATTATTATGGATACATAAATTCAGTTTGTGTTTGTATATAGTGATGTGGATAAGTTATAAGTGTGTGGGGTTCCTTGTTATTTTCAATGGATGGAGGTCTGTTTTTTTGTAAAGACAATTAACTTTTTGTCATAGGAAACAACCTCCCTTTTATTGAATTATTCAATGTTTGAATAATAAATAACAAAACAACTAACATCTATATGATGTGCAATTTCTCAACAACTATGAATAATAATACAATATGAAACATAACTTTGAAAAATCATTTATGTTAAACAGGTCATCAAGGGCTGCTAGTGCCTAGTGGTGTTATTTAACTGAATGTATACAAATTTGACAATGATAAGGTTGAGAATATGGTTTCAATTGCATCTTATGCTCGAAGTGTTGGTCACTTTTACTATGTGTAAACATTGAATCTATACTATACATACTTATGCATTTAAACATTTTCGTAGTGACTGTTAGATAATAAAAATAGCATACCTTACAAATTTCGTTATTAATAATCACTTGAACAAGCTAACCTCAATTCCAATATTAACATAAAATCTATTCAAGGTTTAAACACAATAATTAAGCCAAAACACTAGCTCATATAAAGTGATAGAGTAACATGTCTAGTCAAGTGATTCAAAACATGTGGCTTCCAATTTTTAGAATAATTTTAGTGACGCATTTCATCATACAGGTTACATACATATTTATTTACATGTAGGGCCTGTTTGGTATGCAGCTTTTTTGGAGCTGAATAATCTCCTCTAAAATAAGTAGCTCCGTTTGGATACATCAACTTCAAGCTTTTATTTTAAACAAGTAGCTCCAAAATAAAAAGTTGATTCATGAAACTTTTTAAATATCTCGGAGATGTTAAAACATAAAATAACTGTTAACAGTTAATTTACCAAACACTTTTATTGAAAAAAAAAGATACAACTTGTAGCTCATGTTAACAGCTTTGCAGCTTACACCTTGAAGCTTACGATTTCCAGCTTACAGCTAATTTTGCCAAACATACCCTAATAATGAATCCTTATCACTTGCCCAAGCATGGATTAGTTAACAAACAAAAGCCATGTATTGATTATTAGTAATGATCAAGGATTATTTTTTGGACAAATATCTTGAATTGTTTGAAATGAAACATAAGATAAATAGACAACCAAGAAGTGATACATTTTTGTTAATCTGCAGTTAATTACACTAGGACATTGGCTAAAAAGTCTTCTTTTCATTAAAAAAATAAAAGAGCATGTGAACAAGTTTTATAATCAATTGTTATTAAATCGGCCATCTAGCAATAGTATATACTCATTGATTATTCAATGCATGTGTCATTTGCTATTGGGCTTTTGTATCTTTCGTTCCGAACAACTCATTTGTCATTTATGAAGTGATGAAGATGAATTTTCCTATTTTTTATTTTGTAGAGATAAAGACAAGATAACAACCCTATAAAATGAAATATATTTTAGCCCCGTAATTGCAAGATAATCAGGTTCTTCCATAGTTTAGATTTTAATTCTGAAATTTTCAAACACTCATTTCACACCTTTTTATTAACATAATAGACTTTGTTATTTTTTATTAACATAATAGACTTTGTTATAGGTGATCGCAGACCATCAATTAAAAACAATTAAGCATCCATCACTTCATATAAGATGTATCAAAACTCGTCAGTGCGTATGCCATCCATGAAATTTTTCAAAAAATAATAATTCATAGACTACATTTTCAGATGCTTAATCAGAAACAACACACCAAAATTCTCTATTTTATCCGATAATCCACACTCCTTAATTCATTGGATCTTTTTCTTGTATATTTTCCTCTCAAAGTCAACCCCAAAACATTATTTAGTCAAAATTTCTTGAATTTTATAGACAATTAGTGTGAATATGATTGAGAATATTGTATTTGTACATCAATAATCCCATCTTTATTAATAAAATGATTTATGAAGTTTGAAGCATTTAATTAGCGACAGGTCTGGGAGACTTTCGGCCAGTTTCTGACCGGTCGAACATTTTTAATTAACGAGATTTGCCATTAGAGTTATAACCTAACCTGAAACTATCCATCCATATAAGTCAATGGGTCAAAATTGACATGTATAATATGATTTTTTTTTTTTTTTGTCAAGAGACTACCTGGAGCACAAGTCATAGCTGTAAGAGCACGACCCAGTTGACTAGCAATTACATTATAGTAATGTCTGCAAATAGTGGGTGATCAAGAAAAGAACCAACTTGAGTCAAGAAGTTCACATTAAATGATACGTCTTTATCAGACAGTTAGTTTGCAACTCAGTTAAAGATCTTAAGTTTCGAAGATCAAAACAATAATATCATGCCAGTTATACATACTGAATACTTGTACCTGAGATGGAGTCCATTCTACTTGATTGATCGCACTCATAGCAGTCTCTCTGAAAACTTCAACAGACACAAACCATTGTTCGCCACTCTACAAAGATAAAGAATAATGTCATTTAGTTATACTATTTACATGGCATCAAAGGAACAAAACAAAAAGTAGTCTATAAATACTTTCGGGTGAATGATATGACCTACTGTAAGGTTGACAATGAATGGAACTTCATCTAAGTGATCTGTCACAGCAGGCTTGATGTCACCAAATGAATCACGCCCACTAAAGATCCCAGCTTCTTCAGGAAAAAAATGGACTGTAGTTTATTAATACTTCTTAATGAATGAATGAGTACTTACTGCAAGGTTCTATCTAAGTGATTTGTCACAGCAGGATTGTCATCACCAAATTAATACTTCTTCAGTGAGCTTTTCGTCATCGTCGAAACTCAATGATGCTAAAGAAGATGATTTTGTAGATGATGAGCAACTTTTCAGTAATAGAATCTGAACAATTTTTTAGGATAAGACTAGTGATTAATAGGAACATAAGTACTAACAGGAAATAATTCGTATAAAATTTGACTTTAAAAAATTTCAAGGATTAGTTGCAAAAGGTTATGTACAAGAACAAGGAATAGACTTCGATGAAGTATTTACACCAGTTGCTCGGATAGAGACAGTTCGGTTTATATTAGGATTAGCAGCATATCATGGATGGAAAGTAGATCACTTAGATGTAAAATCGGCGTTTTTACATGGAGATTTGAAGGAAGAAGTCTACGTTACACAACCTAAAGGATTTATTCAACAAGGAAATTCAGGAAAAGTCTACAAGCTTACTAAAGCTTTTTATGGCTTAAGACAAGCACCAAGAGCTTGGAATGTGAAGCTTGATCAAACCTTAAAGTCTTTAAACTTTAAGAAATGTAATCTCGAACAAGCAGTTTATACGAAGAGGAACAAGAATTCTACACTTATAGTTGGAGTCTACGTAGATATGATTTGATAATCACAGGCACTCCAAGGAAGGAAATAGAAGAATTCAAATCCCAGATGAAGGATAAATTTGAAATGAGTGACTTAGGATAGTTAGCTTATTACCTTGGGATAGAAGTTACACAGACAGGAGGAGAGATTACAATCAAGCTGACAGGTTATATTAACAAGATCTTGAAGGAAACAAGTATGGCAGATAGTAATGATACGAAGATACCAATGGATACCGGTACTAAGTTGGTCAAGGCGGAATATGGAAACTCAGTTGACGCAACTTATTACAGAAGCTTAACTGGAAGTCTTAGGTACTTACTGCATACAAGACCAGATCTTAGTTACTAATTCGGACTACTCAGCAGATTCATGCAAGACCCGAAGGATCATCACCTGAAGGCGATAAAGCAAGTAATCGGATATATCAAAGGAACAAAAGAGCATGGCATAATATACAAGCAAGAAGGCGGCTGCAAGATTACAGGTTACAGCGACAGTAGTTATGGAATCAACATTGATCAAGGAAAAGGAACTACTGGGATAGTATTTTATTTCGGAGAGTCACCTATTACCTGGTGTACTCAGAAGCAACCAACAGTGGCGCTATCATCATGTGAATCAGAATTCATGGCGACTACTGCAGCAGCATGTCAAGCCTTATGGTTAAAACGATTGCTTAGTGAATTAATTGGATGGGAAGAGAAAAGGATAACGCTGAAGGTCGACAACGTTTCAGCAATAGCACTCGTCAGGAACCCAATTTTTCATGGAAGAAGCAAGCACATCGATATTCGCTACCATTTCATTCGTGAAAGCGTAGAGAATGGGCACATTAATGTGGAACATGTCAGCGGAGAACTACAAAGAGCAGATATTCTAACGAAGGCTCTACCAAGATTGAAGTTCGTAACTATGCGACAAATTCTCGGAGTTCAAGATTTAGGACGAAGCAACGATCAAGATTAAGGAGGAGAATGTGAACCAAATAATCTCGATAATTATGCCTCTTATGTAAATATTATTACACGAAGGACCAATTACGTTAGTTAGAAAGTTTGTAACCATAAAACGGTTACTAATAGCAGTTATGGAATTCGGTTAATATAACGAATAGTTGCAACGGTTAAGTCATACAGGGTAGGACATTATATATACGTACATGTACAAACGATTTACAAGTAAAGAGACAAATTTTATACTTATTCATTTATACTTTGCAATCTACACATTTCGATCTAGAGTTTGGGACAACAAATTAGTTGTCGCATACCATAAAGAGATACTAACACTTATATGATGACCAAAACTTCAGGAACTAACACTTATATGCCATAGCGTCTCTGCCAATAGTTTGTCTCACGTGTATTCAATTCCTGCATACGAATTTGCATGACACGTATAGTTGCTTTACAAGTATGCTACTGACTATGGAAGATGCTATATACATTCACTAGCTTCAATTATACTAATTGTTTACACTTTGTTCATGTATTTTTGGAATAGGCCATGTTTTAGATAATTTAGTTCATGGTTTGAGATTAAATACACAGTGAGTGCATTTCAAACATCAACACATCTACATTTTGACCCTTTTGAGATTTAAGAACTTCCTTGGGAAAACTACACAGCGTTTCGCATTTCTGCCGATCAGGTACTTGGAAGACTTCAGATAAAAATAAACGAATTTCGTTATTGTTTCTTCAGGAGAAATACGGTGTTTGTTTGATAAATTTTTAGTGTTTGGTTATTGTGATGAATCTATGGAGTTAATATTGTAATGTTACCTTTGAAGTTTAAACAATGGTTGTGTTATCTCTGTAGTTTGAGGAATGTTAATTGGTTTTGTATGTTATATGTTACATATCATTTCTATAAGTAATGATTGTGTGAAAAGGAAAAATAGGAAACACGAGATGAATTGGAGTCTATGACTGCTATTTTATGTTGCTGAATCATTTGATGTTGTTTCATAATTATATAGGGAACATTTTTTAGCTTTCCGATTTGATATCCATTTTCGGCTTAAGAATTAGGAATCTAAGGACACATAAGAAAATCAAATTAAAGGTTAGAGCGAAAATAACTTCTGGATGACTTCAAGAATGGAGACTTCTGGAAATCTTTGTCTGCGTAGATGGCCTTCCTAACAGGTGTTAGCGAAACGATACCGTTCTTATCGTGCAATAATCAATGACATGAAACACCACACCGCCGCAACGCGGCGGACCGTCGCCCAACTCATTAAAGGTATTTAGAATAATAAGGTATTTTATATGAATTCGGATCATGATCGCTCCATGATAAAGACAACCAAAGTAAAATGAGCAATATGAACCCTCTGTGTACATGTATTGAAGTAGACATTAATTTTCTAAGATAGTAAAGTTCTTTTACCTCTAACTAGTTATAATACCCGTGCACGCACGGGGTTTTGACAAAAAAAATTATTCTATATTAATACTGAATATTGTATCTTTAAAGGTAATTGCATATAATTATATAGTTATAAGTTTTGTGCATGCACGAAGTTTACACATAAATCAAATTTATTCTAACATTTTAGTTATGTATATACACATATAAAAATTTTCCCATGAAAATTGTGATATAAGTACAACTAATACGTAAGCACGAGTTTTTTTTATTATGTATTAATATCTATTAAAATTTGATAAAATATTTGTAAAAATTTATGTTAGATAACTCAAGATTTAATTTTATTTAGCTGACAAATATGTTGATGTTTTTATTTAAATTTCACTACTGATATTATGTTGTACACATGATGTAAGTTTAATAGCACATAATGAGCGTTGATAAAGTTAAAATATACTTCTTAAAAAATATAAAAATGTTTTTCTAGATATCTTTTTATAAATAAATAAGAATTACATGAGTTATTGTTATAAGTACAATCGCATATATTTATTTTTATATTAATGTAACCCGTGCTTACAAATTGACAACTATATTCCCGTTTTCAGTAATTTAGCCGAATGTAAAATCGTGTCCACATAAGTTAAACTTTTAAAAATGAAATAAAAGAGTCCTTATTGAATGTATATAGTAAAAAAATTGATACTTATAAACTTATGCAAATTTATATGTTGTTATTTTAAAACAACATATACATTGTATTTTTTAAGATATAAAGTATAAAGGGTATAAAGTATAAGGGGGTATTTGTTTATAATCCAAAGTTATTAAAAAACATGGAAGCTTATAATATTACACTTAACTCTATATAATTTTTAAAAATTCAACCACTAAAGTTTTATTAATTAACTTATCTTTTTTTAAGGTTTTGTTTTCACAAATTTGACACCTATGTTTTTTTTATCAACCAAAATTTTCTACCAAATTTATTAAAATTTGACCAAAATCATATTAATTTTGACTTTTATTAACCAATCACATCACACGATTTTGCTTACGTGGCGAAATCGAGCTCTCCTATTGGCCCAATTGTTTTTCAATAAAAATGAATTGACAAAATAACTCCGAATCGATGTAATCTTTATTATATAAAAGATGAGACTAAATGTAATTGCATACCAAAAGCGCGTTGTAACCTATGAAACAACTCCATCTTTAGATAGCAAAAATATGACCAGAAGCATATGCACTCCTGGTAATTTACCCTTGATTTAATGTTCCATCACCTTCAACTCTCTAAAAAAAGTTAGAGATATCATAATATAAGTATAAAACCCATCTGTCATAAGTCAATAAGCACAAATGAACTTTAAGATCAATTAGCATAATGAAATAATCAGCTTATTGATCACAAATATAGCGTCTTAAATCATAAACTGAGCAACAAAAAGGATTCCCATACAATGACATTTAAATAGCTACAGTTTCTCCATTTTGGCTTCATTAAAACAAATTCAATTAAATCCACAACACAACGTTTATCAACAAGAAGTCACATGGGCCTATGTAACATGACCAACTTGTATCAGATGTTGATTACTACAAATGTTGATTAAAGTATAAAAACTATCAGAAACAAAACTTTGTATTATCACAACATGTGATGCTCAGGGGTGCTACTAGTTTATCAGATTTCGCTCAATAAAAACCAAATCTCCACAAAATAAAAGGCCATTCTTTTGAAGGCCATTTAAGTCCACAAAACAATTCTAACAAGCAACAAGTCTCAAGGTTGTCACTAACATGACCAATTTACAACACTATTAAAAGCAGACATTTTTTTTTGAACGGCTAAAAGCAGACATTTTATCATACAATTGGTGTGCAACTCAAATTAATTGCACAACTTGCGAGTTTCTTCTGTTAATGAAGACGGGTTGGTGACGAAATACATATGATATTATTATTTTCTTTAAAGAATCTTCTGTATGATTAGGTTGAGCAAGTTATTTATATTCTATCAAAAATTGAATCAAGATATAAAAAAGATCTGAATAAATAATATCATATTCTCTTATTATAAACCTTGATGGTCAGACATCAAGTGTGGTAGTTGCATTATTATTGTCTATAGCGACTGCTATAAACAATGATACAATAAAAAACATAATTTTGAAAAATGATAAATGTTAAACAGGTCTTCAAGGCAGCTACTGCCTAGTGGTCTTAATTTAATATGATTCCAATTGCAACGCATGAAGTGATACTATACATGACACTTTAATGTAATACTTATACTCTACATATATACTTTTGCTATTAGAATTGTGTGCCACTAGATGACCATTTCGTACTGAATGTTAGGTCACAAATAAACATAACGTACAAGTTTCGTTATTAACCAGGTGAACAAGCCGATACGGACAAACCTCAAGTCCAAAATTAACATAGAATCTATTCCAGGTTTAATCATTTATATAAAGTGACACGGAGTGATCCAAAACATGTGGTTTCCGAATTTTAAAACCATTTCAGAGACACCGACACATTTCATCAATTACGTTACATCCATATGTATATATACATGTAGTGATGATAATGAACCCTTATCAGCTACCAACACATGAATTAATTAACAAACTCAAGTCTGATATAGATGATTCATGATCATCAAGGGTTTCTTTTTGGGCAAATAACAAAATCATGAAAAGATAATTTCTTGGTTAATCTGCAGTATAGCAGAACATTGGCTAAGTAATCTTCTATCCATTTAGTCAAATATAAAAACATGTGAACAAGTTTATAATCAGTTGTTATTAACTCGGTCAACTAGCAATGGAAGATATACATTGATTAGTCATTGCATATGTGCGTCATTCGCTAATCTGTTTTTGTATCTTTTGTAAAGTTCCTTGCAGCAAAAAGTGGTTGACCAGCAATAAGATCATAGCAAAGTGGATCAAGAAATGTGCCAACTTGACTTGAGAAGTTCCGACATCTTTCACATTTTGAACCATCCGCACATGAAACGCCGATCCTAGGTAAAATATGACCAGAAGCATGTTCACTCATAGGTTTAGAATATCGACGTAAAATCATGGTACACTATAGAGGTGAGAAAATGCGCTGTGTAATGAGATAGGGCTGAAACATGCTTCATACTGGTCAACCCGAAACATTTTTTTGTCAAAATTTCTAGAATTTTATAGACAATTAGTGTCACTATGATTAAGAAAACTGTATTCGTATATCAGTAATCACAATATTAATAAAATGATTTATGAAGTTTGATGCATTAAAGCTACAGCCTGGGAGACCTTCTGCCAGTTTCTAACCCGTTTTGTTCTAGGCGAACTTTTTTAATTAATTAACCAGATTTATCCATTAGAGATACAACCTAACATGAATCAATCCATCCATAACTGGAATTGGTTGAAATAAAACATCAACATAAACTCAAAACCACAAGAGCACAAGATCATGAAGTGACATTTTCTTGGCTAAATTTCATTTGAACAAATCACTAAATGTGCATATAATTACAGTAGAACATTCGATGGAAAGTCCAAATCCACAAGAGCAAAAGATTGTGAAGTTATATTTTCTTGGCTAATTTTCATTTCAACAAATCACTAAATATGCAGTTTATTACAGTAGAACATTGGCTAAAAATTCCTCTTTTCATTTATTCAAATACGAGCATGTGAACAAATACAACATGTGACCAAGTTTAATAATTAATTGTTGATAAGTATTATAAAATTGGCCAATTATTTAAGGAATATATTCATTATTAGATGCTAACAAATACAACAAAGTATGAACAAGTTTAATAATTACTTGTTGATAAATATTATAAATTGGCAGTCATCAATGGAATATATTCATTTTTTGTTTTTAGATGCTAACAAAGACAACAACGTATGAGCAACTTTCATAATTACTTGTTGATCAATATTATAAAATTGGCACTTATCAATTGAAATATCTTAATTACGTGTCATTAGATGCTAATGGTTTTGTATCTTGTGTAAAGTTCTTTAACAATTCCATTGTCATTTATAAAGTGATGACAATGAAATATCTTTTTTTACTTATAAAGATAAAGACAGCTAACAAACCCAAATTTAAATAATAGGGAAATTTGAAGACACTATTATGTATACATAAATTCGATTTGTGTTTGCATATAATGATGTGGATAAGTCAGTGTGTGGGGTTCCTTGTTATTTTTAATGGATGGAGGTCTGTTTTTTGTAAAGACAATTAGCTTTTTGTCATAGCAAACCTCCCTTTTATTGAATTATTCAATGTTTGAATATAATAAATAACAAAACAACGAACATCTATATGATGTGCAACTTCTCAACAACTATGAATAATAATACAATATGAAACATAACTTTGAAAAATCATTTATGTTAACAGGTCATCATGGGCTGCTAGTGCCTAGTGGTGTTATTTAACTGAATATATAAAAATTTGACAATGATAAGGGTTGAGAATATGGTTTCAATTTCATCTTATGGTCGAAGTGTTGGTCACTTTTACTATGTGTAAACATTGAATCTATACTATACATACTTATGCATTTTAACCATTTTCGTAGTGACTGTTAGATAAAAAAAATAGCATACCTTACAAATTTCATTATTAATAATCACTTGAACAAGCTAACCTCAATTCCAATATTAACATAAAATCTATTCAAGGTTTAAACACAATAATTAAGCCGAAACACCAGCTCACATAAAGTGATATAGTAACATGTCTAGTCAAGTGATTCAACGCATTTCATCAAACAGGTTACATGCATATTTAGTTACATGTAGTGATAATAACGAATCCTTATCACTTGCCCAAGCATGGATTAGTTAACAAACAAAAGCCATGTACTGATTATTAGTAATGATCAAGGATTATTTTTTGGACAAATATCTAGAATTGTTTGAAATGAAACATAAGATAAATAGAAAACCATGAAGTGATACATTTTTGTTAATCTGCAGTTAATTACGCTAGGACATTGGCTAAAAAGTCTTCTTTTGATCTAAAAAAATAGAAGAGCGTATGAACAAGTTTTATAATCAATTGTTACTAAATCGGCCAACTAGCAATAGTATATACTCATTGATTATTCAATGCATGTGTCATTTGCTATTGGGCTTTTGTATCTTTCGTTCCGAACAACTCATTTGTCATTTATGATGTGATGAAGATGAATTTTCCTATTTTTTATTTTGTAGAGATAAAGACAAGCTAACAACCCTATAAGATGAAATATATTTTAGCCCCGTAATTGCAAGATAATCAGGTTCTTCCATAATTTAGCTAGTAATTCTGAAATTTTCAAACACTCATTTCACACCTTTTTATTAACATAATAGACTTTGTTATAGGTGATCGTAGACCATCAATTAAAAACAATTAAGCATCCATCACTTCATATAAGATGTATCAAAACTCGTCAGTGCGTATGTCATCCATGAAATTTTTCAAAAAATAATAATTCATAGACTATATTTGTAGATGCTTAATCAGAAACAACCCAACAAAATTCTCTATTTTATCCGATAATCCACACTCCTTAATTCATTCGATCTTTTTCTTGTATATATTCCTCTCAAAGTCAACCCGAAACATTTTTTAGTCAAAATTTCTTGAATTTTATAGATAATTAGTGTGAATATGATTGAGAATACTGTATTTGTACATCAATAATCCCATCTTTGTTAATAAAATGATTTATGAAGTTTGATGCATTAAAGCCACAGTCTGCGAGACTTTAGGCCAGTTTCTGACCCGTTTGGTTTTAAGCGAACATTTTTAATTAACGAGATTTGCCCATTAGAGATATAATATAACCTGAAATGATCCATCCATAAGTCAATGGGTCAAAATTGACAGGTATAATAATATGAAATTACTATTTTTTATTTGTCAAGAGACAACCTGGAGCACAAGTCACAGCTGCAAGAGCACGACCTGGTTCAGTAGCAATTTCATCATAGTAACATCTGCAAACAGTGGGGTGATCAAGAAAAAAACCAACTTGAGTCGAGAAGTTCACATTTGGAACCTTCTGCAAGTGAAACGCCAATCCATATTTTCTTCTCTCCTTGAACCAAATTATCTCCAGAATATGGTACATTTTCAATTCATCAATTGGTGCATCCTCAAGGTAGAAAGAATCTCAATCTGCACTATCACCAACTAGCAATGGAATATAGTAATTGAAAATTCATTATTATGAAAGACAAGTCCAAAACTCCAAATTAAGAAACGAATCATAAGAAAGAAACCCACTCAGAATACCACAAAATAACCATAAAGTTGGCATCTCTATGAGCATTCAAAAATTACCATCTCCTTGATTATTACTAATCTTAATTAAACTATAAAAACTATGAAAGGAAGTCTACATATCACAACTCCCTTTTATATACAAATAGCTTTCAGGGGTGCTACAAATTTATCCAATTTCGCTGAATAAAAACCGGATCTCCATTAAAAAAGACAATTTTCTTATAGGCCATTTGAGTCAACAAAACATTTCTAACCAACAAGTCTAAAGGATCTCATTAATATGACCACTTAACACACTATTAAAGGATACATTTTATCAAACAGTTAGTTTGCAACTTAGTTACAGATATCATGTTTTGAAGATCAAAACAATAATATTATGCCAGTTATACATACTTAATACTTGTACCTGAGATGGAGTCCATTCTACTTGATTGATCGCACTCATCGCAGTCTGTCTGAATACTTCAACAGACACAAACCATTGTTCGCCACTCTACAAAGATAAAGAATAATGTCATTTAGTTATACTATTTACATGGCATCAAAGGAACAAAAAAAAGTAGTTCATTAATACTTCCGGGTGAATGATATGACTTACTGTAAGGTTCTAGCATGACAATGAATGAAAGTCCATCTATGTGACCTATTCCAGGAGGATCGCCGTCACCAGTTACATCACGCCCACTAAAGATCCCAGCTTCTTCAGTGAGATTTATTTCATCTTCGAAACTCAATGATGCTAAAAGAAGACGATTCTGTATATGATGAACAGCTTATCAGTGACAGAATCTGAACACTTTTGTAATACTTTGACTTTCAATAAAATTCGATGTAAGATTTGATTAAAAATCCCATAAAGATAATGGTGTACGGGTTCTTCTCAAGAGTAGATAACACCTCAACAATCAAACAGTCATCATAAGAGTATAAAACTCAACTCTCATAAGCCAATAAATACATATGAACTCTAAGCTGTATCAGCATGATTAAATAATCAACTTATTGATTACCAATATAATATCATAAACCATAAACTGAGCAACAAAAAGAGTTCCAATTTCGCTTCAAAAAACCGAATCCTCTACTAAAAAAAGTCAATTAAATTGACAACACAACGTTTATCAACAAGTCACATGGGCATAAGTAACATGACCAACTTATATCACTATTTAAGTAGACATTTCATCAAACACTTGCTATACCATCTTCTTTGTTACTATAAAAACTATGAAAAACAAAACTCTGTATTATCACAACATGTGATGCTCACTTTGATAACATACAAGTTTCAGGGTTGCCACTAGTTTATCCGATTTCGCTCAACCTAAACCGAAACTCCACTAAATAAAAGGCCATTTTCTTAAAGACGATTTAAGTCCACAACATAATTCTAACAAGCAACAAGTCTAAAAGAGTCTCACTAACATCACCAGTTTACAACACTATTAAAACAAACATTATATCAAACAGTTTGTGTGCAACTCAATTTTGTTAAAGATATACGTGCATGGCTATAAGGACAAATAAATGTAATTTACTCTAAACACAATGGTTCGAATGAGGTTCAAAGTAAGGGGTTTATAAAATTATAAGAAAAGGTTTGGGTTCTATTGACGCTTAAGAGTTCAAAGTATCTAAAAGGGCTCGAAATGCAGTTCAGAGGATTAAAAAAAGTTCGTATGAGGTTCAAAGTATTAAAAAAAATGTTCGTAACTGGCTTTAAAAGTCAAAAGTATTAAAAAGAAGGGGTTATTATGAGGTTCGTACAATAACAATAGTTGATTTGTTTTAAGTTGATTAATAGGAAAATGAGGATGAAAATCATCAAATCAAATACTCGTAGTAACTAAGTTTCACTTTGTTTCCAATCTAGTAACTAAGTTTCACTTTGTTTCCAATAATGTTTTATTGTTGTGAAAATTTTGAATTCTAGTGACGTTAATAGACACTTTTAAAACTTTGTTACTATCTTGTGACTTATTTTTGTTTTCAAATTAAAAAAGTTGGTTATAAATTGAGTTGGTTGTGAGAAGTTATTGTTACTATAGGTGTTTAAAACTGTAGAATGATAATGTTTATTGATTGATTTGATATGAAGGAATACAAGATACATTTATAGCGTGTCTTATGATCTATTTAAGGTAAATGAATAATCACATGCCAATCATGAATCATGTACAACTCATTTCATACTAATCTCTTTGCCTTATCACTAATCTATAATCAGGCCCGGATGTGGGCAGGGGCAGTATGGGCCATGACACAGGGCCCATTATTTGGAGGGGCACCAATTCTTATCAAAGCCCAGTTCATAGACATTTATTTAGAGCCCAATAAAAAAAATGTGTTATGGACAATTGCTTATATGCCTCTAATATCAATATATGCAGTTAAGTGTCCCACAAACAATAAAAAAAGATCGAGTTTGAGTTTTGTGTTTTAAAATCAAGAAAGACGAACAGTAGTCGATAGGTTCATAAATCAATTGTTTTGGCTATTATAAGGTAAATCTTTTACTTGTTTATTTTAATTTTTTATTGAGATTTTTAATTTGTTAGTGTTTATTTTTCTTGTTTAGGCTACCTACGGTCCTTAATATCACACTAGAAGGGTACCCGCGCAATGCGGCGACGGATACAAGATGACTATAATATGATTTGAATAAATGAAATAAAGGTTAAAGTTGTAAAAATTTGAATTAAAATAAAATAAACCCACTAAAAATATAAAAACTAAAAACTCATAAAAATATATTAAAATGGATGTTAAATTAATAAGCATAAAATTTTAGAAAATATGGTGAAATTAAATTATAATATAAATAAGTAAATAAAAAGATATTTTAATTTGAAAATAAAGATGAATTTTTCTATACTATTATATAATGCATTTTGACTGTGGGTTCCATTTCAAATTAAGATAAGAAAACCAATGGTAAAGTGACACGTGTGCAGCAATCCTAATACTCACACCGATTAATATTCTCCCTGCACTTCAGATGTATTAAAACATAAAGAAACCCCATCAATCTCTCTTCATCCCTTCCTTGCATCACGGGAACATGGTAAGAAGATAACAACCGTTTACTCCGCCGTCATCACCACAGCCATCACCATCACCACCATCACCACGACACCACCATTACCACTGTCGCCTTTCACTACCACATACACAGCGGGAATCTGGCGGACATAACCGGAAACATACTGTAATATTTATCACCCCAGTTTTTCTACGTCACCACACCACCGGTTTCTTTCACTACCACATGCACCATCATCTTCGGATTTATTAGATCTACAATTTTTTAAAAGATTCGGTGCTATATTTTGTGGATCTATCAATTTTTATTATATATATAGTTAGGGCCGGCCCTGGTAACTTGAGATCAAAAAATAATTTGTAGTTTTGAGTTTGGAGGATTTTCTTGAAGATTTGAGATTTACAGAGGAAGATGAAAAATAAAAAGGTGGAGGATGATAGGAAAAGTGAATGTAATATAGATAATAGTCACGTGGGTCTTTATAGGTAACTTTTTAGTTGCATTTGGGTTGGGAACTAACACCTAATGCATTTGGGTTGTAACAAATATTGAAATATTAATATTAATTCATAAAGAGGTGAGATCAATGACAAACAAAGAAAATAAAAAGAACAAATAATCACATCTTAGCCATCCATTTTGATTTCATCTAATGGTAGAGATCAAATACAAAAATAACAAAGGAAGGGCAAAATTGTCATTCTAGCCCATTTAATAAAAAACCCACTTTTCACATTTTTTTTAAAAACAACATATCTTGCAAACGGTAAATCTTCAAACTACAAAAAATATACCATCGCGACGAGAATTAAATCTTCTTTCTATAGATATGCACTTTTATATACTTTCGACGAATTTTTTTTCAAAATTTCCGTCCAGAAGAATCACACGTGATTCGTAAAAAAAATCACATGTGATTCTATTTTTGTTATGATTCGTGTATAAATCACATGTGATTTGTTATTTTAAAAATTACTTGTGATTTTATAAATTACAAAAACATATGTGATTTTAGTAGCTCGCAATGTCGACTCAGAAACACAGTTTACCAAAAAAAAATCACATGTGATTTTACATGCCACATTCGATCTTTAGAGTAATAAATCACATGTGATCTTTAATTTCAAATCAAATTTTTTCTTCATTTTATAAAACAAATTCCAAAAATCACGTGTGATTCTGTTATTTATATTTTTGCTTTGTTATAAAGAATGTAAATTACGTGTGATTTAGTCTTTGTTGTTATAAACTGAAACACATATGTTTTAATATAAAAATGAGTAAATCACATGTGATTCACTTTAAAAAAATAATTTACGATAAATCACATGTGATTTGTGGTAAATCACATGTGATTTACACAAAATCTCGAGAGCTATTTTGAAAACATTTATTTTGAGTATATCACAAATCCCACCACAACAAAAACTGATTATGTCACATGACTCTCTTTTACAAAACTCAAATAAAATTTTCATGTCTAAATCATATATGATTCATGTGTCTAGTAAACTTAAACCTAATAAATATGTAAATCAAAATAACAATACTTAATAATTGTAGATCAATTAGGGATCCCCACATGATAAAAGAAAGACAATCAATATTATGTTGTTACAACTCTCGAGACTAACTTGCACTACATTCCAAACCTTGTAACTAAAAGAAAATACCATTTTATTTCATTCGTAACCACAACATGCTCGTTATGCAATCACATAGTTCTCATCTCTTCTACTAGAAGATTTATTCAAGGCTTTAGTGAAACAAAAAGCAACTTTATTATCAGAGGAGCTAGTGCATATTCTACACCAACAATCCTCTCAAATGACTCAACCCCAACATTGACCTGTAGACCAAAAAACGATTAACCACAGATCCGGCCACCACGGATCCGACCGCCACGAATCCCGTCACCCCCGCCACATTATGAGGCTGATTTGATCGGTAAGTGGCAACGCAAGAACGATTGGAGCACCGTATCACGTTTCGATAGTGCTATTTTCTCTCGAATGTTCATTGTTTAGCACTAATTTTGATCAATTTCGAATTGGGCTGTTAGGGTTTGTAATTTGGGGGAAAATATTGTTGGTGAGAGTAAAGGATAGTGTGTGTGAAATGAAGAGATGAATGAAATGAGTAAATAGAATGAACATATTTATATTCCAAAAATGACCTTTTGTAGATAATTATATTAAAATGACAATTAATCTACACCATTAGATTTAGAAAAAATGAATGGTTGAGATCTTTTAATTTGATCTTTAGATAATTTCTGTTCTGCATTGAACTTTTGTCAATTCATAAATATGTTATTCTTTCACATTTTTACACGTTATTAAAAGATACTTCACTTTTATTTATTTTATTTTAATTTTTTTTAATGCTAGACAATATCATTTTTAGTGGTTTATGTTGAATTTGCAATTCGTAATTTATCTCCTCGTAATCTAATATTATATTCCTGAAATCAAAATCGTCACAGGGATGGGTTTTTGTAAGGCAAAACAACGCCCTTGAACTCGGGGTTTAGATCTCTACACGAGCGACCTAACTTTACTAAGTTTCAAACCTTTAAAAGACAGAAAAAATAAATAGCATACGGCCAAAAACATTTATCGTTCGATTTAGGTTGGTCCATCTGAATTCAAAGTTAATTTTACTTATGCAATTAATGAAAAAAAAAAAAAAAAAAAAAAAAAAAAAAATCCATACGGTTTTTTTGCTCAATATCATCTATAAAAGAATGTTATTTATATACTAATCATCAAGAAAGTAAAATACTGAGTAAAGTTAGTAACATAAAAAAAAGCTTGAAGATGTTAAAAAAAAGGTCGATGTAGTATACTACTATACTAATTTAACATGCAACTATTTTTGGACGTGTGGTAAAAGGGTGGGTAACATGCATTGTCACCCACTGAGACGCGTTGTTTTTAGTACACCAAGCATACATCGATGTGTTGTCTCTTGGTTTTGTGAAGACTTGATCGGTCAGACTACTGAGTAGTGCGCATTGTATGTGTGTGGGTGTTTTGTGAGATATATTTGTATATAAGTGGGGTATATTTAGGTGATGATTTTTGTTATGTTATCATACTATGTTTGTGGTAATGTTGTTTGAGGAGAAGAAAACTAGCGTGGCGCTAAATTTACGTGATAACGAAGGGCACTATTACCAACAGTCTTATGAAAAATAGCAGACATTATGCCTCTAGATACTCTTAAACAAACAAAATGTCCCAAAAATAAAAGATAATACACATAATACTCGCAAGATAAAGGCTTGTAGGTTAAATAGTCATGACTCATGAGATGATGCAAGGAGCTGACTGATAGACAAACGAGCACACACAAACTCTCAAAAACATATACTAACTTTAACTATAGTTGTTTCTAGATAATGAAGCCAATTCCCCTCTATTTTACTATAAAAGGTTATTCGTTACTCTTTAATTTACAATAACACTATTTGTCACCGCCGCTATGCGTGGGCAACCAACTAGTAGTTGAAAAGTGACACATGTCATTTTATAATTAGAGCTCCTTATCTTAATTTTTGGTGGTTAGGAGTTAGGCTTGGAGTTTGTTAGAAGTTAGGCTTGTAGTTTGTTAAAAAGTGACACATGTCATCTCATGATTGGAGCTCCTTATCTTAATTTTACATGCATTATAATATATCTTTCCATAATAAGCAAGTAAAAAAGTCTGAGTTTGTTAAAAAGTGACACATGTCATCTCATGATTGAGAGACTTAATAGACTGGCATTGATAGTTATTGAGAATGTAAATAATGTTTTTGGGTAAAGAGAGAATGTAAATAATGTTGATTATAAGAAGATGGTCAAAAACTATGCTTCAAAAAATGTTAGTAAAATTGCAACATTCATACAATAAAATGGTCTTTGTAATAGTATTTTTGAATATTTATACATTTTTTAGCATCTATATTGGGATATTTGTAAGTTTATTTTAAGATCAATACGGTTGCTTTACTCGCATATTTTTTTTAAGGAGGTCTTTTTTAGTTACGGCCTAGGGCACCCAAAATCTCCGGGACAGCCCTGTCTATAATGTACAACTAACACTTCCCTACAGTTTGAGCGGGAGGACACCGAACACTCAAACTGAAGCGAAATTCTTCAAACAAAGCTGTAGGCAAATCTTATTAAAGATATCTGCATACATAGTAGTAAAAAAACAAAACATAACATAATAAAAGCATAACTTTATTCGACTCGTAACAAAACCGTACCAACAATCGATTTTAGTCAACTGGTACCAACGGTCGGCTAAGTTGACTGGTAATCATATTGTACCAACAGTCAACATTAGGGACTGGTACCAACGGTCAACTTTAGTCGACTGGTAACAAAGCCGTACGAATAGTCGACTAACAAACAAACAATATAATTTTTTTTTAACGTGATATGTGCTAAAACACATACCATTTCTTTACCAAAATAGACCCAAAATAACCAGAAAAGAGCCGTTTATTGCTAATATCTGTTGGTTTCTTGAGTTTATGCATGTGCAGGTACGGATATGATAAAACACGCAAAAGAAAGCCAAATCATGCAAAAACCCGAGCACGAGATAGAGAAGAGTGCAAAAGCCGATGCTGGGGATGCTATTTATTGGACTTTGATGCTAAAAAGATCAAATTACGGAGTTCGGGACATGATTTGGGAGTTTTCACATCATTACCTTCACTTTCCCAAATTTTCACAATTTTCCCTCACTTTATCAAAATTACCAAATCACCCCTAACTTTCACAAATATACACTTTATATCCCTCGTCATACCACTTTTCACATTACATCCCAAACATTTCACTATTTATACTTTTGGTCCTTTGATTTTGCAAATACTACTTGAATGGTCCTTACACAATATTTAACACAAATCCATAGCCCAAGTTAACCTCACGGCCCAAGACAAAATCCAATCCTATAACCCAAACCCGTATATCATTTATCCGGTCAACACCATTTCCCACCCAGTCAACAAAAGTCAAAAACAACTATCGCGCCTAAATCAGAAATAACCATCATCCTTTTACTGTTTTAATCCCATCATCACCACTTACCCTGCTCCCTTGGATTTACCCACATACTTTAAGTAGCATCTGACACGTCTGACAAGTCAAGAGACATGAGGATTGCCAGCATGGACAATTGAAAGCATTTGATTGGTCTAATCCAAGGGCTGTGGATTGAGATGGTGACACAAGAGAATATCAATGGATGAGATAAGAGTGTCCCAAGGCTCCTTCATCAGTCACAATAATTTTTCGTCCAATTTCCCAAGCATTAGAGGAATTTTGGCCCTTTCATTTCTGTCATTTTAATTGCTTTTAATAGTGTAATTGGTAATTTTTCAGTTGTATTATCTGATTTTAAGTGTACTCCCATTTTAATCTTAATGCAATTTATGTTAATTAACTTCTTTGTCAATTCAATTTGAGTAAGTTGTTCGTTTATAGTCAAATACTATCTCAAGCTTTGTTTTCTGTTTTCCAGAACTCACAGAAGCTTTTGTGAGTTTTTCATCGTTCACAAATTTCAACCCATTTCCTATTTCCTAATCTGTTGATTCAGTTGTAGACTCATATTCTGAGTAGCAGAAGTAGATTATATAACTCATTTAGGATTTAATATAGCTTATTTCATTAAATTCAGTAATCTAGGATCAATCAAACTCCATTTTAGTCAAAGTTGTTTTTAATAGAAAAGTCAAAAATATTCAATTAAGTGTTCAATTCTGTTTTATTTTTTATTTTTAATCTCTTCAATTTTCATCAAATCATTATGAGATTTTGGGCTTTGAAAGTTGGCTAGCTTGTGATTTCAAGTATGATTTTCTTACAATTTTTAGAATTTTCTTTAATTGATTTTCAGTAGCTTTAAGTTGGTGGGTTGGGAAACGCTTCCCCTGCACCATAGTTGATATTTCCCTATATAATCTGTTTTAAGTTTGTACTCTGCTGGAGCTTATTTTTTAGTAGTTGTTTATAGTGGTAGGGTGAAGTTTATAGGCACTGCTCTCACTTTAAGAGCTTATTCACATCTGCCATTTGCTTATTTTGGTCCCCCGAACATCAGATCACTAAGCTGTTTCATATCAGCTAATTCAGTTTAGGTTGAAGAGTAGTTAGCTGGCATTAGGTATTTATTAGCTTAGGACTTATTGGTATAGCTTTAGATGCCCTTAGATGCTTATAATTTAGCTCAATCAGATTTGCAATAAGCCATTTTTCTGTATAACTGTTCTGTGCATCAGATAACCCATTGTCCCAAATCACTTTTAGTTTTGATTTTTAATTTCTTAACCTTAAGTCCTTTTTAGCTGAAATTCTGGATATAAGCACTTTGGTTGGTGGTTATTAACTAGGTATTTTTAGTTTATTTTTATGATTTTTATAAGCTAGCTTATTTAGTGCTTAAAGTAGGTATATTAGGGTCGTTTGGTATTTGGTGTTTAGGATATGATATGGTGCTTATATGCTTAATTCAGTGCTTAATTGATCATCCCCTGTTGCATTAAGGTTGTTTCAGTCAGATTTAGCTTTAATAAGCCTTTGGTTGTTTATGGTAGCTTTTAGGTAGCTTATAGCTTATTTCACTTAGCTTCTTTAATTAGTTGTGTGCCCATTTCATATCTCATGTGATCATTAGTAGTTTCTGTTATTTTTCCTAGATTCTCAGTAGCATATTAGAGTTTTCTGGAAGTTTTCATACTTTTCCATGCTCTTTTGCTATTTTTCTGCATTTAAAATCATTTTTAAGGCTTTTTAATTACTACGTAGCTTTTAATCCAAATAATTCAGAAAAAGATCATGAAAATTCAATTTCAATTTTCTTAGTTTTAGAAAAATAAAAATGTCATAAAAAGTATTTTTCCAGAATTTTCTTAGCTTAAATAGTATTTTCTAGCATTTTAATTAGTGTTAAATAGTTTTAAATTCATAATAAATAGAGAAAAAGTAAAAAAAATGTAATTCCAGTTTTGAAAATTCTTTTTAGTTAATTAAGATTTTTGAAAAATAGTTTTGTAATTTTCTAGCCTGTTTTCCTAATTTTTAGTATTTTTAGTCTATTTTAAATGTCTTAAATTAGTTTTTAATTCAAATTAAATCAAGAAAAACCAAAAAAAAAATTAGTTTTAAATTTCAAATAATTTTTAAATTACATTCTTTGCTGTAGAAAAATAGTAGTTCACTTTTAGGAGTTAAAACGGATTAGTTTGCATTTTATTTGCGTTTTATTAATTACGTTTATTTGCGTTTTTAGTTTAAAATTGCATCCTTAGTTGTAATTACTTGTTTTCGTCATAGATTCGGTAGTTTTTTTTGCTTTCCCTTATTATTGTTTGCCTTGTGGCCTAGAAATCATCAAATTCCCTTTTTACCCATTCGAATCCCGAATCACGCGACGTGAGTTGTTAACTCCATTCATCCCTCGCAAGGAAAACGACCCGGGAAAATACATACCTTTGTATTTCTTCGGAAAATATCTGTACTAAAATCGAGCAAATCATAACGCAACAGAATGATGAGAAAACGAAAGTTGGTTCTAAAACTTCAACCCCCAAAGAACCTTCCGAACAAACGGGGCGTGTTTTTTCCTAGAAAAACATAAAGATCCACTATTTTATTTAAGGGAGCCCTCCGAACCTCCTGCGTGTAACCGGAGGCGGCGACAGATAGTTATGGTTTAGAGTTTTAGGATCGGTAATGGATGGACTCGTGATACCATGTAGAATGATAATGTTTATTGATTGATTTGATATGAAGGAATACAAGATACATTTATAGCGTGTCTTATGATCTATTTAAAGTAAATAAATAATCACATGCCAATCATGAATCATGTACAACTCATTTCATACTAATCTCTTTGCCTTATCACTAATCTATAATGTACAGCAACAAGTCCATGGGCATAAGTAACATGACCAACTTGTATCACTATTCAAGTAGACATTTCATCATCAAACACTTGCTATACCATCTTCTTTGTTACTATAAAAACTATGAAAAACAAAACTCTGTATTATCACAACATGTGATGCTCACTTTGATAACAGACAGGTTTCAGGGTTGCCACTAGTTTATCCGATTTCGCTCAACCAAAACCAAATCTCCACTAAACAAAAGGCCATTTTCTTAAAGGCCATTTAAGTCCACAACATAATTCTAACCAGCAACAAACACTATTAAAACAAACATTATATCAAACAGTTAGTGTGCTAATTATTGTTGTTATTAGTCCATTAAAAACATTTTTTCGTACATAGAATAAATGGTGTGTAAAGTATTCGAGATGAGGTCTTCAAAGCAAGAAACAAAGTTCAAGGGTTAAAGATTATTATACGAGCATAGCAAGGACAAATAAATGTAATTTACTCTAAACAAAAGGGTTCGTATGAGGTTCAAAGTAAGGGGTTTATAAAATTATATATAAGAAAAGGTTCGGGTTCTATTGAGGCTTAAGGGGTCAAAGTATCTAAAAGGGCTTGAATGCAGTTTAGAGGATTAAAAAAAATTCGTATGAGGTTCAAAGTATTAAAAAAAAAAGGTTCGTAAGTGGCTTTAAAAGTCAAAAGTATTAAAAAGAAGGGTTATTATGAGGTTCAAAAGAGCTTAGGGTTTAAAGGGTTCTTATTTTGCTCAATTGGGGTTCGTATGAGGGTTTAAGGTCAAAGTTTTTAAGGAAGAGTTCGTTAGAGTTCAAAGTATTAAAAGAGGGTTCTTGTGAGGTTCGAAGTATTAACAGAAGGATTCTTATGAGGTCCAAAGGTTCTAAATATCAGGAAGGGTTCTTTTGAGGTTCGAAGTATTTAGACAAGCAATCATCCTAAGCTTGCTAACCATAAGCTATTTAGACAAGCAATCTAAATTCTAAAGCACTCCTAAGGGCTATATGTAGTAATTAGAATCATATAGTGTACGGATATGTTTAACTTTTGAAGTTCTAATATCTCGATATATAGTTGTTTGAATGTTGGAGTAGGTTGCTACTTCAAAATGCATACTTTTCTTTTTTTTTCGAGTTTAAATGTTGCAGAAAGTAGTTCATTAAGTGGGAATCTTGGATCATTTTGCAATAAAAATTGGCGTAATAATTCCCTCAAAAAAGTAATTCAAGCCGTCTGGTCAATTATGGCATTTTAATTTGGTGTTGTATGATACCTATAAGCATCGAATTGTTTATAAAAATGGCATTCTATCTACATGTTGTCTTGTAGATGTAGTATTAATGTATAATGACGGGTGTAAAAAGAAACATGAGAATTTGGACAACGAATCGATGAAGATACAAAGCTAGTTGATGCACTAATGGAAATACATTTATCGGGGAAATACACAAACGTGTATATCAATAAATTTATAACCGGGTATCTCGAGGCATTGGAACGAATGTTGAGTGAAGTCTTCCAAACATGGGGATAAAAGCTGATCCTCATATAAAGTCTAGATTGAAGACTTTGAAAAACAACTTAAAAATTGTAAATGACATGTTGGTTGGCAAATACATGAGTGAATTTAGTTGGGACCACGAGAAATCGTGTGTTGTCAAAGATGATCACGTATGGGATAAGTACATCAAGGTATCTACTAAAGTCTAAGCAGCTTATTATTACAAATTTTATACAAACCAAAATTAGTTGACGCGTATTTGTAATTCCTTGTAGATTAAAAAAATTCTTGTTGGTTTAAAAAATATTTCCTCATTATGGCAAGTTTTGCATCATCTATGGTAAAGAGAGAGTTAGGAGCCTTCAAGTAGATGGTATTGGAGGTGAAGACGACATAGAAGAAATCAAAATACACAGATTTTTGAAGCTGAAGACGACGTTGAGGGTGTAGAGAATGTCGAATAAATCAAAATAAACACGGGTTTTGAAGCTGAAGACATTGTTGAAGGTGAAGACAACATTGAAAAACTCAATATAAACACGATTTTGGAAGCTAACGTGTTGCCTGTTAGTGTGGATGTTTCTTTATTCAATGAAGGTAAAGGAGCGTTGGTAATAAACGCAAAAGAGATGAAACTAACGAGCTAGATGAAACTTGTGTGGAAGCAAAAGTGGCTAAGCAATGAATCAATGCAGGGAATGAGATTATGGACATAGTAACCATAGTTGTTAAAAGCCCGATCCTTTCTGATCTTAGGATCTTACGATTTTGCGATACCACAAAGGAAAAATGATTCGGATCCTACGTAGGATCTTAGCAAGCTTAAGATCTTATAGGATCTCGATCTTGATCATAGGATGCTAAGATCTAATCCGATCCGATCTTATTTTTCTCGAACCGCAAACTAAAAAACTATAAAGTTGTGGATTTTGTTTTAGTATAATTAAAAAACAATATGTGAATCTTCTTAAACATTTCATATTAATAATTTAGGGCAACATTTCCATGAAACACTCATATAATTTTGTGTTTATTAATATAATAATTTGTAGATTAGAATAATATTACAAATGCTATTAAAAAATGACATTATCGTAGGATCTTAAGATCCCGATCCGATATTACAATTTCGATCTTGCAACAACGAAAACGATCTTGAGTAAGATCCCGATTTTGAAAACCTTGATAGTAACGACTCAAATGAAATATTTATACTCTTGATGAAAGTATTTCAGTGATGTATATGATGGAATGGGACCCTCTCAAGTTGAGAGGATCAACTTGACTCAAGTTGGATGATTGTGAGCCATTGGATTTGATTCAATGGCTCAAATCAAAAGAACTTCTTTTGATTTGAGCCATTAGATCAAATTTAATGGCTCATATATTCTCAACTTGAGACCTTGAGTCAAGTTATACTTTGAACTTGAGAGGATCCAAATCCGTATATGGTTGGTAGGAGTGCACCACTTTCACTAACGTTGGCTGGACGATGAGGGAGAAAGATTCGTATGGCGCAAATGCTTGCTAATGGTTACATAACCTAAGGAAAATAGTTTTTTCTTTTGTTTTAAGCAACATTATGTTGTTACTGTACTAATGTTTTGTGAATCGCGTGACTTTAAGTTTTGGTTTAGTCACGATAGCTAATTTATGCAGCTATTTGTATAAGTTGAGTTGTGTATAAATAAAATGGACAGTAGATTAGTTCAATAGCCAAAAACATGTATTTTAGTAAATGTTTATTTTTGTGAACTATGAAATCATTTTGACACAAACCATTTGAGCAAGAAACCGTGATACAAACCATATATAACAACCCGCAATTTTCCAGGTCCTTACTCAACCTTAAGCTCGAAATAATCATTTTTTTAGTTTATATATTCACTTTTATGCGTAACTTTCAACTTAAGTGCACAAGTTAAGGAAAACGAGCTGCATGCGTATCAACACTACATTAGTGCATGCGTATCAACACTACATTAGTAATGGCTCAAATTCAATAATTATTTCTTAGTGTCTATAATTTTGTTTTTATAATATTTTTATAAAAGTGGTCCCAAATATATTATTTTTTGCATTTTAGACAAACCGAAGCACCGTAATTACGCTATAGCTCAACGGAACACGGGGTACACACAATACACTAATCTATAATAAAACAAAACACATCTACCCTATACCCCCCACCTAGCTGTCCACTACACTCCTTATCCCTTTGTACTAGATTTCTTTTCCTCTTTCCAAGTCAAGGCATGATAGATCACTGTCTACTTTTGTTTCTGCTCCTTCACTTTCTACTTTTGTGTGTGTAACCAGTAAGATGTAGTGAGTTGCTTACTTTCACATGACTTATTTCATGGTTCTTAGTTAAATTGGACAAAGATTTGGTTTGGTGTTTTTATGTTGGTTTGATTGGAGCTGGAAAATGAAAAGAAATTTTGGAAATGTTATGCTTGGCAAGGGAGACAGTGGGTCGATACCCACTCGAGCCAACATAGGAACGTTTGGTTTTGTTCACGGGTTGTCACGAACTTTTTGAAACTAAGTTGCATGCTGAGTTTTGTACATGTGCGGTTGTGGTTGCATATGTGTTTGTTTTGCTCGGGTATCATTTTATTTTATTTTTATCAAAAGTGGTATCTAATTAGATGTTCCAAGTAAATCACTTTTATACGCATGAAAATTAACCAAGGCACACGTGCATGCATTGATTCAACAATATATCTATGATGTTTCTGTATGTACTAAGCTACATAATGAATCAGACTTCAACTACCAGTCACATATATTGGATTTTCATAGCCCTATGAAAAACATATTCAAATTTCTTTTATAATTAATACTTGGATATACTAATTCTATACATGATTCATCAGGGCCGGCTTTAGGGGAGTGCAAGAGGTGTGATTGCACATGGCCACCGCTTGACTAGGGCCATTAAATTTCATGCACTTCTATTATATATGAACACAATATGAGACTCGAGCTTAATTAATTCATGCACTACTTATACATATGTATATTATGTGTGTGTTTGAGGGCCTATTTGTAGTAATAGCACCGGGCCACTGAAATCCACGAGACGACCCTGGTAAAGGACCCCAAGTCCAATACATAAGGGTGTGTTAGTTTGAGTCATGTCGCGAGGTCGAGTTTGTCTAGCGAATGTCTGGGTCTTTCTTTTTACTCCTCTTGCACTCAAAATACCACAAGCTGTCATGAGATATCGTGTGTTAAATTCATGGTTTGGTTGCTCCAATTTGTCATGCGTCGCAGATTGGGCCGAAGCCCATTGATTTCAAGAAGCCCAATTCGTTAGTCCCACTTTGGGCCACAGCCCACACCTTTAATCATACATAGGGTGCATTAGTGTTAAACGAAGTCGTAATGTGTAAATTATGTCAAGGCTAATAAAGTGGAAAAAGTTAAAGCTTAGCTTGTAACCCTTTGTGATTACCCAACGACTTACTCAGAATTGACTCAGACTCATTTTATCTCACTCGGCCACGAGATCGCAACGTAATCTATAACAAGTTTCAAAATTTACTTCATAACTCAAAACTATATATATTTAACAGATACAACCATAGTGTAGGGTTATTTTCAGAACCAAGAAAAATGCGAGAACTGCGAGAACCACCATTGTACTCCTAATAAGGCATGATGTATACTATATCAATGCAAGATGACATTTTTGAAAATATCTACAACTTAATTAAATAAAATTTTAAATTAGGGGCAAATTAGGTATTTTCATTAATCATTAAATATCATCTTATACCCTAAATATACTCATAACTGCCACCACTTTTCTATATCATCTCTCTGTAGATCTCATTCTCTAGACCCAAATTCATCATCTCTCCTAAAAAACCCTAGTACCATACTCCATAGCCTCCATCTTTCTCCCATGTATCCACATCTCAGCCGCCATTGAAGAAAAAAAATAGATCACTTGCGATTTTCTATCCACAACATTCTAATTCATCGACCATGGTTTTCATTTGATGATTTTGTTTACGGGTTAGAGTTCTAACTATTAATTTATGTAAGACACGTTAGTTATATGCAAAATCCAATCAAACCAAAAGGCCTTTTAATTATAATAAAAAATAGATCAAAAAGTTCAAGGTTGGCAATGCCGATTCGAGAGATGTCAACGTCTTCAGTTTATGGAGTATTAAAAAAGTATGATTTAGTTCATTGATTGGTTTATATTCTTTTTTAATACTATATAATTTTAAAAGATTCAATTATATATTAGGCAAAAGGTGCGGCTGATATAATATGAAAACAAAAGGTGTGGCAAATGTGTTTTTTATATTTCTGATCTATGTGTTATATTTGTTATATTTATTTTTCTATATTTCTGATTTATGTGTTAGAAGGGGTTTGAATATGCGTTTATGTTGTTACCACATGTATCATATTTTTCTATATTTCTGATTTTTGTGTGCAGGTTATTGAAGATGATAATAGCATTGAAGACTAACAAGTGGATGCACATATAGATGCATGAAGATAATTTGTTGTATAACGTTTATCTTCTTTGTTAAGATGAGCGAGACGATAAGAACACATGTGCATAAGTATTAGAAACACATGTGTAGATTAAAAACACATGTGCACAAGGATTAAAAACACATGTGTAGATTTCATGGGTTCTTGAACCAAGCGAGGAATACATGTGCACGCCTAAAAGATGAACCAACTGTTAAAGACATTGTAATATGCACATGTGTACGCTTCATACATTTGCAATAAAACATATTTATGTAATATTTTTCAATAAAGTTTTGTTGTTTGTATAAAATTGCATCAATCTATTTATAAATTTTTGTTGTTTGTATATATTTATTTATGTAATATCTTTTAAAGATACATTTGCAAATGCAAAATACCTATGCATACATAAAAAATATAATTTTTACACAATGCAAAACACATGTGCACATATTGATTTTTTAAACAGGTAAAAAAAAAAAAAAAAAAAAAAAAAAAAAAAAAAAAAAAAAAAATTCAGAAAAAAGGACGTTTTTTTTTAGAAGAAAAATAAAAGATAAAATTAAAAAGTATTTTTATCAAAATACCCTTTTGAATTAAATATTAAAACTAAATAACCAAAAAAATCTGATTGATTGATGGTGGTTCTCGCAGTTCTCGCATTTTTCTTGGTTATGAAAATAACCCTTCCCTACAACCATAAGCCCTATTTTACATTTAAAACTTATAAACGCTAAGTCTAAACGAAAATTTTAAGTTTTAAACATAGTTATTGATTAATATCGCCAATTTAACATATATAAGCTTAATATGGTTTTATAAAAACTTAGTCGAGTTTTATTCATTATATAAAACGACTATTATTTAAACATATACACTGTGACTTATAGTTATCACGAAAAACCTAAAATGTTTACACAGGTCATGCTCGTCTTTTGTCAAAATATATATAATTAACTTAATTTCTTTTAACCACCAATGAGAAATTTCATTCGTAACCTACAAGAACATAATTAAGGTTATCACTTAACTTTTTTAGATATTTTTATGACCATGATAAATATATTTATATACACACTTGGTATCATATAACAATAATATTTTCATAACCCGTCAACGCTTAATATTTAATTATAATTACTTTCCATTCATCATCTATCAGTTTCTGTCAAACCAAGGATTTATATGTCTTCGACACTCTTATTATTGCATATTTATATACTTGTACTCTTCCAAGAGCCAATCATTGCCAACATTTACAAAAAACTACTTCAACTTAAATGCTGTGACACAAGCAACAATAACATAAATACTTTGAAACTTTTAAACTTATTTAGACTTCACACATCGAGTCTTAAATTTGTATTGTGATCTAAACTTGCCGTACTAATCTAGGTCGCGTGTCGGTGTCGTCCACTATTACTATTTGACATTACTCTATTCATAATGTTTTCCTTGGGGGAAAATGGTACTCAAATGATGTTTTAACTGTTTTATACCGTAACACCCCCAAAATGGCTCAGCGGAAGCACACAAGTATTGGGGTGCTACTAAATTGATATCACAACACAAGCATAGAATAACTGATTTTCATAAATAAACTTTTATTCATTCTTGTAAACAATGTTTACATTATTGATTAGTGTGGAAAAATGGTCCGTTATCAAAATGTGGTCCCAATACATAAATCAGAGTCGTCTATAACCATGTCATGCCTTTGCCTTGCGCTTCCAAAGATAAACTATCATCTCAAAACCTGAAAATACATACTAAAAAGTGTCAACACGAGGTTGGTGAATTCATAGATTTTAGTTGTAAAAGTTTTATGGACTACAAGATTTAGTATTTAATTCATTTCATTATGTGACCAGTTCACTCGGTCATGTTACCAGTTCACTCGGCAATGTGACCCATTCATTCGGTCATGTATGTACATAGCAAATGCGACCAGTACAATCGGTCAAGTGACCAGTTCACTCGGTCATGCAGGCATAACAGTTTCAAGTACTTGTGTCCATATGTAAAAGCATGCATTAACTTTACACTAGAATGCATTTAACCAAGTAATTGGCAAGTAAACACATAATACATTCAGTCATTCAGCATAGTTTTAGTAAACAATTCACTTGTTCAAGTAAAATAAGCATTTAGTTTAAGTGAAAACGAGCATGTATTCTCCCCCAAAACAGTTATGAAAACATGTAAAAATAGGGGCTATGAAACTCACCTTGGCCATTAGTAGTCCGAAAGGAATTAAATCAATTAGTAGTAGTGCACGGCTCCGACACGCAACCTAATTTAATACGGCAATTTAGTCTTTACTCATTTTTAAGACTCGATAAAGTTTAACTAACTTTATTATTTTTCAATGTTTATGTTGTTGTTGTTGTTGTTGCTTATGTGGCATCATTTATATTAGAACAATTTACAAAGATTTGGGTGGATCTCGGCTTATGAGGGTATGACATGGAAGGAATCTTGAATAAGGAATTACGACTTTGGTTCAATGATGACCAAATGATGTCAATTATTTAAAATATGTCAAACAAGCTCAGTTAAGCTATAATAAGCAATAGTCTTTAAAATAAGTGAAACTTATATATTTGTATTATGTTGGATTTAATAAGTCCCAAAATAAGCCAAAAAGGCCGCATATTAAACTTTTTACATATTTCATATCAAATAGGCAAAAGTGACCATAGATTAGACTTTTTGTATAATTTATATCAAAATAAGCCAAAGAGGCCGTGGATTAGACTTTTTATACAACCTTAAAGCCGAAAAATATAAGCTAATCAAATAAGTTTTTTAGCTTTTGAAATAAGTATTTCGATTTTCGAGGCCTAAATAAGCAATATTAAACACTCCTTTAACTCTCGGTTGGGCTTCGGCACATCACACCCGTGACAACTTAAAACAATGAAATTACATTTTTAAATTTGAGTGGGCTCGGCCTACTGCCTTTCTTTTGTTCCTTCGACCCAGCACATCAGCAGAAATATAAGTTACACTTTATTAACTTAATGATTGTGTATTGATTGACAAAAGACCAGATAATAGTTACATTTGTTGAACCATTTAGTGTATCAAACACTAACACAAGCCCAAAATGTAATCATCCCAAAATTCCAAAATATTGTTTATGCCATTTTAGTGTTAAGTGGTTTTGAGTTTTATTTCGCCACAGTAAGTAAAACGATTCAATATTCTCGACACAAACACAAAATAACTCATTCAAGATTAAAACCATTCACCAATTCAACTTATTACCAAGAGCCGTTCTTTATATTTTTATACTAAAGTTTAGATGAAAAAAAAAAAAAAAAAAAAAGACTTGAAGCAAAAGAAACAAAAGTAAGACCACCCCATTGTTTGGACAGTCACGATCACACTCAAATTAGAAGTTGGTGATGAATCTATTACTTCCTCCGTCCCAAAATTATAGTCCTCTATTGACTTTTTCAGTCTTTCTTTTACAACTTTAACCTTAAATATTTTCATTTGTGTTATATAATACTTGATGCATTTTATATGAATGAATTGTGTTTTAAATGTATTTTCCATTGGTATATTTTTCATCAACTATTGTATAACACAAACAAAAATATTTAAAGTCAAATTTAAAAATGAAAGACCAAAAAAGTCAATAGGGGACTATAATTTTGGTATGGAGGTAGTAATATTTTGCATTCATCACTTGGTGACCACATGGAGCAACAAAAATTTGGTGTTTGCAAGAAAAGAAAGAACAATAGAAGGGGTACCCACTGTTTTGGACAGGGGGTCGACCGCACTCAAGATGGCGCAACAGAAAATGCAACGATATCTAAATATTTATCCCAATAAGCAAAGTGGTAAGTTATAGAAAGGCAATAAGCACTTCTAATCCATGAGCCAACACCTTAATCTTTTATATATCTTGTTTCTAATTCATTGGTTGCCACACATATTCAACAACAACAAAATTTAATCATATTCTTACCTAAATTTTTATGGATCGATCGGTAAGGAAGAAAAAGAAAATAATAATAATAATTGTGACTTTAACAAAGTACCAACATAGATTAATCAAGGATAATAAGTGAGGTTCCTTACAATGAACACCGGATACACAAACTCCAATCGAACAAGATCAAGGATGAATTATAATAAATTGAAACTTGATTTGAACTCCTTACACCTTGCATAACCAAACCCCTTTGGAAATTTTGAAAAGCCCTCTACTTTACAAAACCCTAATTTTTCTTGAGTGTTGTGAGAAATTGGTAAAATTGGTGGAGAAGACCTGCGAATCCTTCATCACTTTGTAGGAGGAATTATAGACTTGAAAACACTAGACCTCTTGACCCCGTCTCTTTCTCCATAGCCACGCTTGATGGACTCATGTGATGGCTAGCATGATAGGCGACGGTTTTGGCATGTGGGGAATGATATTTTTGTGGTTGAAGACACCCAAATTAGTGTTAATTCTGCCATTTGGTTTGCTTGGGAGGGACAAGGAAAGAGGGTAGAGCAGAAAAGAGAAAAAAAATGAAAGGGATGGGACATTTGGGGTAGAGTTAGGATAGTATTTTATTTTGTTTTATTATTATACACAGTATAGATTGTACCCCGTGTTTTATCGAATTCTCGAGTAAACGTACCTTCCCGGTACCCGAAAAATATAAAAATTATATTTTTCGAACCATTTTTGTAATGGTAACAATATGGCATCAATATTTACTAGAGATTTGATTATCACAGTTTTGCCGTTATTTAATTGGTGTCGATGTGCGTGCAGATGACCTCTCGTTTTTAAATTTTAGATATTGACATCTGTCAGAAGATAACCGATTTGAATTTTCTGACGTGATATATATTATTATAATAATCCGAAATTTTACGGGTTGTTATATATACTGTGCTAAAATGTTTACATGATTTTGGTCAATATGTGTGTTTGATTGCAATATGTGACCCTTTTGTGATGATAAATTGTGTTTCTTGTATGCGCACCTGTTTAACTCCGTTTGGAGCCGAAGCAAATTGATAGTACTATTTAGGGTAGCTCCCCACTATTGGTAACATGTGTGTAACATTATTGGCAGGTTCAGTTGCCGCTAGCACTGTGTTTCATATTCGTATATATTGCTCACTATTGTCCTATGCTACTATACACAACTTCGTGGTTTAAATCTTAAACCTACGAGCTTACCAACTTTATGTTGACGTTTTCGAGTAACCGTTTTCAGGTGTTAAGAATGAAGTCGCATACAAGGTTGAGTATTGGCCTGGCTTAGCAGACATAAGACGAAACTCTATTGGGCTGTGTTCCCGAGGAGTTATGCATTTGGAAATGCCCCCTTAAGACTTGATAATTTTGAACTTATGTAGTAAGATTTGTATTCACCGTATTATGGGATCAATGTAACATTTAACTTGTGTTGTGATGAATGCATTTAGTGTTTCTCTTTTTAGACACCTTGTGTTTTTGGTTATGAAGTCATTCCCCGTAAATGCCTTTTCACTGCGTCATTTTTGGGGTGTGACACCATAAGTTGCAAAGAATTCCACAAAAATCATCTCTGAGAAGGTAATTTTCGTCCAACTTTTTGCATAAATCATCCTTTAAAAAGATAGTTTATTTAGACTTTTATCTCTTATGGATGATTCATGGTGATATCTTTTAACATGCATGGTTTATTTGAAACTGGAAAAACAAAATGAACGGCTTTTGGAGTTTACTCTTACAATGATATGAAAAATGAACTTAAGCTATTAAAACCATTTTTCGTTTAAAAGTTGGTAAATCATAAATGGATATCGGGTTTATATTTCTTTCTTTTGAAACGAGAAGAAAATAAATATCGTTTATTAAAAACAAAAATATTTGTCAAATAATTGCCATTTTATTACTAGTTTCACTTTTAAAAAGCTCTAAACAACTAAAAGCATTCCCAAACCAAAATGATGCTTGATTTGAGTAACAAGAGTTCTTTACATTAAAATCTACTGATATTTGGTAAAGTCAAACTAATATTCTAACATTACTACAAATTATTTGACAAAAATTAAGGTTATAACTTCTCATTTCTTTATTAGCACAACTTTCTCAATATTTATTAGCTTAACTTTTTTGTATAATTTCACAATATAACTCATCGTTGTACCCGCAATAGTCCGTCCGTTTAACAACAATGATAACGAAATAATACTAGTAGAAGATTATTTTTAAAAAAGTAAGTTGTAAAAATTCCGAGTTACATACTACGTCTCTAAAATTTCAAAAGTGCAAACGAAGTCTTTGTCAAAAAGATTCAATTCATTTTTTGCTCCTGTTTAAAGCGATTGACAGATATACTCTGATCATACGGGTAAATGGTTGAATATGAATATTGTGGTCATTTCACTTTTGCACGAGACGAAAATTAAACATTCACAAACATTGTTAAGAAACTAATTATATTCAATCTAATAACATTCACAAACATCAATCATTCTCTATTATTAATCATGATTGTTAAAATCTCGGTTATAATCTTAATTAATTATAAATTTACAATACTACGAAGCAAAAACGATTCAGATGTTACGTAGGATTTTTGGCAAGCTTAAGAGCTTATACGATCCCGATCTCGACTATCAGATTTTAAGATCTAATCTGATTTAATCTTACTTTTTTAATCGCAAATTAAAAAACTACTCCATCTGTCACAATTTATTTGTCCACTTTTGACTTTTTTGGTTTTTCTTGTTCAACTTTGACCTAATGTATTTTTATTTGTGTTATATAATACTTGATGAACATTATATCAATAACATTACATTTAAGACACAATTGATTCATATATTTTGCAGCAAGTATTATACTCTCTCCGTTCATAAATAAGTGTTCACTATTAACTATTAAAGTCTTTATTTTTCAACTTTGACCTTAAATTATTTTATTTGTGTCGTGTAATATTTGATGCAAAATATATGAATGAATTGATTTTTAAATGTATTTTTATTGGTGTAATTTTTCATCAAGTATTGCATAACATAAATAGTATAATTTAAGGTCAAAGTTGGAAAAAGAAGACTTTATAAGTCAATACTGGAGTATAAAACAAAAAAAAAATAATTAAGGTCAAAGTTGTAAGAAGAAGATTTCAAAAGTTAAAAGTGGACAAATAAGTTATGGATTATGTTTTATATAATTTAAAAAACAACGTTTTAATCTTTTTAGACATTTCATATTCATAATTTAACACACATTTTCATGAAACATTTATATAATCTTGTGATACATAATAATTTGTAGATGTGAATATTATTACAAATAATATTAATAAAGTAACATTATAGTAGTATTTTAAAATCCAATCCAATCTTACAATCTCAATATTGCAAAAAAAAAATTGATGAATAAAACCCAATCTTGAAATTTTTGCTAGAAACTACTTACAAGAGAAAATGTCAATATATATATCATATTTGTCATAGATCAAATAAACCAATCATATCTATTCATTTTTTGATCAAAATAAAAAAAAATAAATAAACTTTCACCCTTTTAAAAAAAATATATCTCGAAAACCGTTAATCGTTACGCAAAAAAATCATACCATCACGACGAGAATTGAATTCTCTTTCTATCGATATGCACTTCTATATACTTTTGACTATTTTTTTCTTCAAAATTTCCGCCTAAAACAATCACATGTGATTTGGAAAAATTACATATGATTCGGAAAAATCACATGTGATTTTTAAAATTAATCACATGTGCTTTTTAGAAATCACATGTGATTTTTCTCGTCGGAAATTTTGTAAATAAAAAAATTTCATCGAAAGTATATAAAAGTGCATATCTATAAATGATAATTTATTTTTCATCACGAGGGTTCATTTTTCGTAGCTTGAAGCTTTACCGTTACAAGATATGTTTGTTTTAAAAAAAAAGTAAAAAACAATTCTTTTATTAATTTTGATAAAAAAAAATGTATGGCTAAAATCGGTTCATTGGATATATAGCAAATATGAGATCTATAGCTCATACTTACAAAGTCAAAAAAATAAAAATAAATAAATAAATAAATAAATTCCCAATAACACGTGCAAAAACCAAAATCAATTTCCCTCTTAAAAATTTCACCAAATCCCAAAACCAAATTCAATTCCCTGCACTTTTCCCCCAAATGAAAAACCTGTAACACCCCAAAATCTCGGTACAGCGGAAGACTTAATCAAGTTTTCGGGGCGTTACTTTTTGGATTGGTATCGCATACAAGTAAAATAAAAGATAACCATTTAACCATTTAAAACCAATCCTAAATCAAATATTCAAACATTTAATCCGAAGATATAAATTTTAGGCCCAACACATAGTTTAACAAAATAGGTCCCCATTGTTTATTAGAGTCAGAAAATGATCCTTGAACCACGCCTCCATGCCAAGCTTCCACACATCAAGTAATCCAAACATCTCTCAAATACCTGAGAAATCATGCTAAAAGGTCAGCTTACGCTGGTGAGTTCATAGGTTTAAGTTCAATAAAATCATAGTGGACCTATAAGAGTTGATTTGCTATGCACGGCCTAGATAGGTAAATACCGTTTCACACACTGATCCTACCCGGATCTCCAATAATATAATCACTTACTCGGGCCCGTGCGACTCTAGTCCAGCACTTTCGTGGCAACCCCTAGCCTAGAACAGTTGCCAACCCCAGGCTAGGCCGAGATAGAAGTCTATTCTTAGTTAGGCACGGTAAAACCTAGACTAAGGCAACAACTATCGCACATCTATCTACTCAGTCAGCATATAAGCAAATCCAAATAGTTTTAACGGTCCAAAAACAGTAGCATGATTCTCACCCCAAAATAGTTCAAAACGTAGTTAAAACGTATATATAAAAGTGGGGCTATGAAACTCACCTCAAGCAATCAACGCAAAGTCAACGCACAAATATCACTAGAAGAAGATAACAGAAATCACAGCACAACAACTATCGACTCGGCACAACCTATTAATGTAGACCAACTTTAATACACATATTCCTCAAAATCAACGTTATCTACCCCAATATATTCCATTCCTTTATTTCCAAAAACGTCTCGTTTCACCATTTAATCCTAGTGTTTGGTATCTTCATGTGTGGGTGTATCGACTTAATATGATGCTATGAATGTACTCAAAAAACCAATATATAACTCAATGCGACACAATGAGACCTCTAAACGATAACTCCATAATTCAATAAGTTACGGAATAAATAGTAGACCTTATCGAATTCGTCAATTCGATAAACTCATTTATTTACTTGTGTCGCTTATTATCCCATAAATTAATCGTATCCTTAAAGAGTCATAAGGATAATTCACCCATTAATAAGGTTACCCAACGTACCTAGCGGGCTCTTATTAGATTCGTCAACCTAATAAGTCCGCTACCCACGTGGATCAACAATATTAACGTTAGGTTATCCGTAACCCATGCACACATAACGCAAATAAATAATTACTTATCCAACATTAAATGTCCACAATTGACATTTATTGATAAACGTGTACTCGAAACATTAATTATTTGTTTATTACAAAACCTTTCCAATTTAGTCGTTAGTTTCCATTTAAAACTAGTAAATAACAAGATAAATCTTGTTATTGATATTTTTGGTAGAAAAGCCCATTATTATTTACATTCCATAGTTCTATTATCATTTCCATATATAAATATATTTCATCAAATCCCATTATTAGTTTTATAACGTTATTCGTTTCGAGTCCACAAGCGCGAGTCATAACTTATCGGCTTTTAATCAATCAATTGTCCAAAATATACTAAAGTCCATGTTACGGCTTTGTCGGAGTCAACTATTGACTAAAAAGTCAAAGTGACGTCGACGTAGCTCAAAGTCACAATATATATATCAAGTCCATAATTAAAAGTCATAACGTCGCAATTCAATCCTAAACTAACTCAAAACAATCTCGCCAACCATTCAATCAACCAATTATACTCGAAACCAATGTTATGACCCTAATGGTCATGACACGGTCGCGGTCAAGGCCACGTGAACCAAACAAGCTTCTAAAGCTTTTCGGCTCCACGTGTCTCATCCAAACCTCCACTAAACCAATCAATAAGCTACCAAATCGACCCGACTCGGACCCAAGACCCAAGTGGGTCTCGTACGTTCCTCATGAGCCACGTACGAGCCCAAGGTGGCTCGTCCACTATTCCAAATCCATCCAAACACAACCAAATAAATACTACAACACTCAAATCCAATCATTAAAGCTCCAAACACTAACTAAACACAAAACCCATCAACTATCATTAACCAAGAACATGCAACTAATCCCTAAAATGCAAAATCCATCAAATTATGCACCACACATGTACCAAACACTAATTACTTGTTTATTTCATCACTAATTAGCTTTAATTTCATGTTCCACCAAAAAGCCCCAAAAATTGTTCATGGGTCGAAACCCTAGAATCCAATTCGTGGCTTTTTATTGCCTAACCAAGCTCAAAACATGTTCTATTTACCTTCTCTAATCACCAATTGCAAAAGCTCTTTGAAATATTTAGAAACCCTAAAAGTACGAATCTTAATTCTTGGATTTGAAGGTGTTAATGAAGTCTAAATTGAGTGTATGATATATGGTTGGAAAGAGGAGAAAGAGATCTATACTTTGGTGGTGGAGGTGAATAGTGACGCGCCGGAGTGGCGGCGGCGGTGGCCGGAAAGTGGCCGGATTTTATGAAGGTGGTGGTTTAGGGGTTTTAGTGAGAGAAGCAAGAGAGATAAAGTTGTGTGTGTGTTTTTCTAATGAGAGAAAGAGATGGGGGGAATGAGGCTTGAGTGAGGATTATATGCTAGGCCACTAGGGACCTAAAAATAATTATTTTGGTGGAGGGGGCGCCGGCTAGGTGAGAAAAGAGGAGGGTTCGGGTTGAAACTTTTCGTATCTATCTCGTTTACCCATTCCTGAGCTCACATATCGTCCCCCGAGTGTCCCACTACATTTATTTAACTTCCCAACATCGTTACTCACGTTTTTCCACAAGTTTTGACTATTTATTTGTCAATTTTCGAGTTACGGTCTAAAAGTTACAATAACTCTTGTTTTAGGCTTTTCTAGTGCCGAATCGAATAGTGCCTACTAAATAGAGTTAAAACGCATACGATAACTCATTTAATAATGAAATAAACCGTAAAAACCAATCGAAGATATAGAATCAAGTCAAGGTTTATAAAATAGTGTTAAAGGCAAATCGCAGTTTAATTTAACGTAATGCGGTTACCTAAAATAGACTCCCTAAATTGCCGGTTGTCACAAAACCCTAACCCTTAGTTTTCAATCCCACAAAATTAGCCCATCCTTATGTTATATCTCCATTTCTTACACTCAACCCATCTTTTAATTTCATCAATTTGAAAGAAAAAAAAATTGGGAACCTTATTTGTGAGCTTATGAGCTTATATGATTTCGGCTTATTTTGAGACTTATGGGCTCATATAAGCTTATTATGATGTAATTCTTATTATACAATAAAGCTTTCAGATCAGTTGGTTTTAATGGAGTTTAGAGCATTTATTTCTAGTGGTTTTTCAACAAAGTCTTTTTGTGTACAGTTTGGGTCATTTATAAAAAGTTCACATTTTTATAATGCTGATCTTATAACGAGTCAAATGTTATACTAAAAGAGTAGAATGGCACACATGTGGAAGTACGTTAATATTTTAAGGAAAAAACCGATATGAATGCAGTTTCTTTTATATGTTTTTTAGGATACTGATTTGTTTGATATTTGATGATGGGGTAATTCCAAATTGCTTATTAGATGCGTAAGGTGTTTACCCCTTATTGCACTTAGGTATTGAGGATATGTATGGGCTCTGGACCTGATTATATGCTTATTTGGGGGTGAAATAAGCTGATATGCAGTTGCTTGTTTAAATTGTTTATTTCCTGTTATTTTGAAATAACGAATAGTTTGTCTGCTTAACACGTTTTTGGCAATAGGTATGCACTTATGAGTGTTTGGGCACTTTGAGATTGTTTATTTCAAACTGAATATAATGGTGGATTTGGTATTATAGCTTTACTCTTAGATTGAAATAAGCTGTTTTGAATAAGTTGATTATTTGGTTATTTGCATAAGTTATTTAAAATAGTAATATTAAGCATCCCTTATCTCGTTGATGTGGTAGATAAGCAGATTTGAGTGTTTGGATGTGATATGTGCTTATGCTAATGATCTCCTTGATACTATTATTATGTGAATGCGGTCTTCTTCTGACAGTATACTGAATTGGATTGTTTTTAGTATTTGAATTGTTTTTATTACATATTATCTGTTTATTTTGTTTTTTGAGCTGATGAAGAAATGTGACTGCTTATCTACTTATTTTAGAGGGGACATAAGGTCTTTTCAGTAAGATGTTTCAGATTGTTTAGTTTGAACTGGTTATTGTTAGTGGATCCAGTATCGGAAGTTTAACCTTAGGGGTTAAAATAAGCTATTTTGGATAAGTTGGTCATTGTTTAACTTAGTAATGCCAAACACCCCTTATAGGCTCATTTGATGGTGAACTAAGCAGCAGCTATAAGTAACAGTTTCGAAGTTGCCTAGTCAAACAACATATGCGATTCTGATTATGTTTTAAATCCCTAATTAGCTGATTGCCGAAACTTAAACAAATGCAATATCTGATTATCTGGTTTCGTTATTGTAGAAGCCTATCTACACACTTTTTGCAGCATTGCCTTCTGTTATAGCAATTGCTTATTTCATGAAAGCATAAGCAATTTTAATAAGAATTACCAAACATCCCCTGAAGTCAATGTAAGTATTGATGTTGTGCGCTGAAGTGACATCAGAAAACTCCTTCGCTATTAGTATTATGAATCCTTCTTACAAAAAAGGGACATTTATATTTTTCTTTAGGAATATCAGGGCTATTGCTTGTTTGATTAATCTAGTCCATATTACATGACGTCGTAACACTTTATCTTGCCCGAAAATGTTTCTGATTCTATGTTATTTTCTAGACCAACATGGGAAGGTTGTCAGTACGACGAAGATGAACATAGTCGATTGGCTGCTCTTCGATTAGAAATGGAATTAGGAGTTGATCATATCGATGTTGAGCTTAAGGTTTTCTTCTTGTTGACGTAAAATCGGTTTCTTTGTGTCATGGGCCCGTCTTAAGTACTATTATTGACTCAAATGTTATATAAAAGTATTGTGACTCAGGGCACACATGTGCAAGTGTGTTGATATTTTAAGGGAAAAAACCCTTATTTCTACCTCTTTAAATGAGTAAAATGTATCATTATTGTTTGCAGTTGTACCATTCCTCACAAAGAATCTTTACTTCAATGTTGTGATGAGGTTGATCCGGTTGCAAAGGTAATTTTCATTGTCATAAAAAGCTTTACCATCAAACAATATACAGACAATGATAAAAATATGGCGTTTAATGTATTGTGTTATTGATTGTATGTTACAGTCAATAGGAGCGGTCAATTGTGCCATCAGGAGACCAAATGATGGGACATTATATAGGTGTAGTACAGACTATGTAGGTGCTATTTCTGTTATCAAGGAAAGTCTTTGAGGTTTCTTTCTATACTTCCTAAAAGAAGTGATAATATGGGCGGTTGGGTCAAAACAGTGCATTTGGTTCACTTATAAAAGTTTCATATGATTTCACATGTTACTTTCTGCCCATTTGACCCATTTGAGATTCACTTAAAGCACTAATTGTTGCAACTGTCTGCAGGTTCAGGTGTTCAAAATGGTGCAACAGGATCACCCTTTGCTGGTAGACTATGTGTGGTTATTGATGCTGGCGATGCTGAAAAGCTCCTGCTTATGGAGCAAAAGCGAAGGGTGCAAGAATTATGATAGCAAATAGGAGTTACGGTTAGATTCAACTATCATTCACATTACCATTCCTAGTGCTCGTACTTGATTGCAAATAAAACATTATACTTGTTTTATTGCATTCTTATCAGTTCAATATGGTAAAAAAAAATGATACGGAAATTTAAGAAATAGAATTTATTGCGACATATATTTCTTCATTATTGTTTCCTTCGGATATAAGCTGATTTGTTGGGTGTGGTGGTGTCGGGGTCAAGAATGAGAAATTGCAGCTCTTTCATCTCGAGGTACCACAATTCTTTCTGTCTCCTCGCCTCATACACGAGTGTGGCAGCCTCATCTTTGCGTGTAAATTTGGAAGATAGAAGTCCCGAAATAGACTTTGTTTGACTCCTCCGGAGCTCCCCAAGATGCTCGATGCCTCAACCGACTTGGCTTTTTTTGAAGGTCAAGATTTACCGGCAGGGCGAGGTCTTGAATGAGGACCGAATAGATCCTCGAGATTTTTCAAATCAATCGGGTCTTTCGCGTCCCAATTGGATTATTGTTTCAAAACCTTCCACACATGATGTGTTGTAAATTGTTTCCCAAAACACTGAGCAAAATTAATGTTTGCATTATCGGTATGATCAACATCATTTTCTCCACTTCTACGGGTTAAATGTTTGTAGATAGCGTTGTACCTTTGGCAATCACCAATAAGCCTGCTCTACTTTCCCGAGAACATATTCTTGGTGGTACGAGGTTCACGTTTTGTAGTGTGGCTGGAATCAGCCATAATCTGGTTCCAAAATGTGTGATCGCTACGATCATTTCTGATTTCGAAGTTTTGGGAAACTTCCACCCAAGTCTCCGCTAGCAACACTTCTTTGTCGCATGTCCATCGGGTATTTGCTCGGATCACATCTTCCTCCACGTCAACCTCATCGTCCGCGTCCAAATTCACAACCAATGTTTTCTTTTCTTTTTTTTTTGACAATTTTGCTAATTTTTTTCCCTTTACGTCGTGCCTCGTTTTCAACTTGTGGTGGGGGTTGTGGTACTTTGAATTGTGATTATGATGCTTGTGATTCAAAGAATTGTGGTGGAGATTGAAGAAAATTTTGTTGTGATGATTGTGGTTGAAAGAATTTTGGTGGTGCATTTCTTTGATATCCGTATTGTTGGAATCCTTGTGGTTGGGTTTGTTGATACGTAACTTGTACTTGAGAAAGTTGCTCGGGTGTCATTTGTGAAACAAAAGGTGGGATTTGTTGTGAGGAAGAATTTGAGTTTTGAGACGATGGTGTAGACGGATTCGAGGGGTTCGAAGAAGAGTATGTTGCGGGTTAGACGGATTAGAGTTTAGTAGGTTGGTAAAACACCCCTCATTTGGACTTTGCGACATTTTTTTGGTTATGATTTGAGATTGAAAGTAAATTTTTTATTTTATTTTTTATTTTATATATATATATATATATATATATATATATATATATATATATATATATATATATATATATATATATATATATTATATATATATATATATATATATATATATATATATATATATATATTTAAAGTGGAGTGTTATATATAGTGTGTAATTTGGTTTAGTAAAAAAAGTGCAACGGTTAGTTTTTTTAATTTTCCAAATGGTTAGATTTAAAAAAGTGCAACGGGTCTCCACTTTATTTTTTTGTCGTTTCTGCTTCGTACAAACGAAGATTTGGCCTCGAAACATGAACGGCGAAGGACGAAGAGCACGCACTGTGTGGTGGCAAGTGCCGTTTCTAATGCCGCATCAAAACGAAGAGGTGCTTTCTTTACCGTACCGGATGCTCTTAGTATTTCGTTCATAAACACCTCTGGAACCTCTTTGCTATCGTTAATGTTTATTAGTCAATTTATCCATCTTACTGCTTAATGATCGACTTCTTTAAAAATTCCCGTTAAAAGTGTAAGGAAGTAGTTCGCCGTATCCGTCTCATTTGCGATGACAATCAACATAAGTCCGAGAAAATCACTCGGGCAAGTGGGTTTGTATTTGCCACGACCTATTTTTACGCATGACCAACTATATGTATCCGTCTCTCGCGCTAGAGCAAAAAAGGATTGAAGATGCTTATTCGCGACGAAGAAGGAAATCTCACTATATCACCACAGCGTGGTCTACATTCCGCGTAATGTTTAGCTAAATAGTTAGAAAATAAGTCGAGTTAAATGAAGCTTAAATTTATACGGCTCTATCAAAATAATGTTTAACAAAAAATTGACATTCTACAAAACACACAGGAAAAACAGTAATATACGGATTGTCTTTAACCCGAAAACTACTTAACATACACCAATACAAACTATTATAGTAATAGCCATGACCCAAGACTAACCCATTTAACCATGGCCTATATTTTCGGATCAACCCAATACAGTACAACCCAGTCCAAACCATAACCCGATCCCCTAAAAAAGCACATGGTGTTTTGTCAGCCGCCATCTCTTTCATCAACCATAACTGAATCACATTCCCCTAAGTGGTCACAGTGGCAAAGGATTCGACTTCAAGATCATTTAAATGGACTCGGGTAGGTGTTATATTGCATGCTAAGAAAATCTTTAAAAGATTAGACACAAAGTTGAACTATTTGTGAGATCTCTTTGAATTTTTGTATCTTGTTTGTTTGATGTAGGATTTGTTTTGTGTGTTTTGGCTTTTGGACTAATGATGTTAAGGCAAAGATTACGACTTGGTATTTGGTTCGTTTGACAGATTTTGTTATGGGTCGCGACTTCAAGATCTTTTAAAAGGCTGGGTTGGGTGGTGTGGCGTAGTTAGGTGGTGTGGCGTGGTAGCCCAAATGAAAGTGGTCTATTTACACATTAGAATGCATAAAGTGGTCTACCAAACCCTTCATATTCATCTTCTTGGTTAAATTTAATTCGGCAAAATTAAAGTGTGCATATGCCCTTTCGTTACCCATGTTTTTGATAAACTGATCATCTGCTTATTAGCTGCGTAAGCTGTTGACCACTTATTGCACTTTGATATTGTGGATAAGCAGTTTTAAATGTATGGGGCCTGGACATGATTATATGCTTATTTGGGGGGTGGAATAGGCTGATTGGAAATCGCTTGTTCATATTGTTCATTTGCTGTTATTTTGAAATAACAAATTTTGCTTTTATGGTGAATTAAGCTGTTTTCTTAGGGCGAAATATGTTGATCATCTGTTTACAAGCTGTTTGAGATAGTAATCCCAAACACCCCCTTATTGTGTTTTGATATTGTGGATAAGGTTTGAGTGTCTGGATAGGTATGTCTTTGACAGTGATTTAGTTTTGTACAAATTTTGAGTATATATTATACATTTTAAAAAAAAAAAGGTTTGAGTGTCTGGACATGATTATATGCTTATTTGAGGGTGAAATAAGCTGATTGGAAGGTGTGCTGACTTAATCGATATTAGACAGGATAGCTTGAAATAAAAAAGGTTTATTGATAGATATGATATCAAACCCTAAACCCCTTTGTAAATTAAGTCCTTTGCCTGCTGTTTTTACTTGCAGGTGCGGTTTTTCGATATATGAAACTGTTTCTGTGATATGAATGTCGTATTCATTAGCATTTTGATTGCTTGATGTGGGAATTGGGATTGTTGACTTTTGAGCTGAAAATGTTATGACATGTTAGTATAGTGAATTGTTTGACATGTGATGTGGGGTGTTTGGCATTTTTGCTTATCTAAACAGCTTATCTTCTTATTGCTTTTTTTTAAGCAAATGATAAAATTTGATATAAGGGCTTACGCTAATGATATCGTTACAATTCTTATGACGTGAATGCAATTTTCTTCTGTTGGTATACTGAATCTTCTGACATATGATGGGGATGTTTCAGAATTTGGATTGTTTTTATAACATATTATCTGCTTATTGTGTTTTTTGAGCAGATGCATAAATTTGACTATGCTTATCTACTTAGTTTAGGGGTGAAATAAAGTCTTTTCAGTAACAGATTGTTTAGTTTGAACTGGTTATTGTTAGTGGATTCGGTATGCTAAGTTTAACCTTATGGGTGAAATAAGCTGTTTTGGATAAGTTGATCTTCTGGTTATGAGCATAAGATGTTTAACTTAGCAATGCCAAACACCCCTTGTTGTGTTTTGATACAGTAGTTCAGTAGTAATAAGTGTTTGGATATGATTATAGGCTGATTATTTTACGTCTTAAATCCCTAATTAGCTGATTGCCGAAAACTTAAACAAATGCGATATCTGATTATCTGGTTTCGTTACTGTAGAAGCCTATCTACACACTTTTTGCAGCATTGCCTTCTGTTATAGCAATTGCTTATTTCATGAAAGCATAGGCAGTTTTAATAAGCATTACCAAGCATCCCCTTAATCTAGACCATATTACATGACGTTGTAAGACTTTATCTTTCCCAAAAAGGTTTCTGACTCTATGCTATTTTGCAGACCGACATGGGAAGGTGGTCAGTACGACGGAGATGAACAAAGTAGATTGGCTGCTCTTCGATTAGCAATGGAATTAGGAGCTGATCACATCCATGTTGAGCTTCAGGTTCCTTTCTTCTTGACATTAAATGCATCTATTCGTGCTCATAGGCTCGTCTAAAGTACTATACTGTTATTCCTAACTCAAATGCAGGCTGTTGATGATTTCAACAACTTAATCCATGGAGACAAGCCTACAAAGTGCAAACTCATAGTTTCTTCCCACAATACAGTCAACAGGAGCTGACATTGTCAAGTTTCCAACAGGAGCTGTAGATATAACTGATGTAGCACGAATCTTTCACATTACTGCTAATTCTCAAGTAAGCGGCGTAAGTCATGCATGTAATGAAATTTGTAAATTAGATATATTTTTTTCGCGGTTCTATTAGCTTACATGGTTATTTAAGTACCTTCATTAATCATTTAGGTTCTAACAATAGCAATGGTGATGGGTGAAAAATGTCTGATGTCTCGAGTACTCTGCCCGAAATTTGATGGATATTTGACATTTGGCACCCTTGAGCATGGAAAGGTATCGGCACCCGGGCAGCCCAGAATTCGGGATCTTTTGGACTTGTTTAATTTCAGACAATTAGGACCTGACACCAAAGTATTCGGTATTATCGGGAAGCCAGTTGGACATAGCAAATCACCTTTGTTAAACAATAAAGCTTTTGATCAGTTGGATTTAATGGAGTTTATGTACATTTGTTGGTGGAAAATGTAAAGAATTTTCTTGATACTTACTCATCTACAGATTTCGCGGAGTTCAGGTTGTGTTTTGATCTATACTTTTACGTTTGTGCAGTGTTACTTTTTATTTTATTTTTGTACATAACAAGTCTTTAAAGGAAGTCTTTGTGTACAATTTGGGTCGTTTGTTAACCGTAAAATTTAACATTATATATCCAATCTAAATCACACATATATAAACCTATCATTTTTTTATAATGTTGATCGTTTTTGACAGTCGGTTTTTGTGTTACCGAATGCCCAAATAGTATACAGAGCGATCTTATAATGAGTCAAAGGTTATATAAAAGTACAATGACTCAAAGGGCACAAATGTGAAAGTACGTTGATTTTTTAAGAAAAAAACCCGTATTTCTGCTTATTTAGATTAGTAAAATGTATCGTTTTCGGATGCAGTTGTACCATTCCTCACAAAGAATCTTTACTTCAATGTTGTGATGAGGTTGATCCAGTTGCAAAGGTAAGTTTCATTTTCATAGAAACCTTAAGCATTAAAGCTGATGATAATTATTAAATTACGGCTTTTTATGTATTGTGTTATTGATTGCATGTTACAGTCAATAGGAGCGGTCAATTGTGCCATCAGGAGACCAAATGATGGGACGTTATATGGTTGTAATACAGACTATGTAGGCGCTATTTCCGCTATCGAGGATAGTCTACGAGGTTTCTTTCTGTACTTTCGTATCATATTTCACGTGTGACTCCGAACCCATTTGACCCGTTTGAGATTTACAGGTTCAGGCGTTCAAAACGGTGCAACTGGATCACCCTTGGCTGGTAGACTATTTGTGGTTATTGGTACTGGTGGTTCTGGAAAAGCACTTGCTTATGGAGCAAAAGCGAAGGGTGCAAGGATTGTGATAGCCAATCGGACCTATGGTTAGATTCTACTTGTGTTCACATTGAAATCCAAAGATCCTCTTACATGCATAGTTTATACACCAACTAAAGTCTTCATTTATTGATACTGCATAGATCGTGCTAGAGAACTTGCTGACATAATTGGTGGAGAGGCTATCTCTCTTGCTGATTTAAGCACTTACATCCCAGAAGGCGGTATGATACTTTCAAACACTACATCAATTGGTATGCAGCCTATTACTGACGACACTCCTATTTCCAAGGTTTTCCTATCTACCTTTCTTGGGTCATATGTTTTAGAAACGTAATATGAGGTAATTTTGTGCCTGAGATAAAGTTTCTATTTCTTTTCTTTTTTTTGGTGGCAGGAAGCGTTAAAGTCGTATGCACTGGTATTTGATGCTGTGTACACACCGAAAATTACAAGATTACTTCGGGAAGCTGGAGAATGTGGAGCCGTAATTGTTAAGGGGTGGAGATGTTTATAGGACAGGCGTATGAACAATACGAGAGATTTACAGGGTTACCTGGTAACTTTTAAATCTTACCGTCATGCCTAAAATCTTACCGTCTCTTTTTTTCTTATGAGTTTTTTTATCCTACTTTTCTTTTGCAGCACCTAAAGAATTATTTAGGGAGATTATGGAAAAATCTTTATTATCTCGGGAATTGCCGTAGGTATGCATCTTTTTTGGCCCATTTGACCCATTTGGGCAACTCTCATTTAGTCAGATATTAAACTTTACCCAGTTGACCCATTTGGATGACTTTCATTTAGTCAAATATTAAACTTTATCCATCTGACCCATTGGAGATAGGGTATTACCCAAATCAGCCCAACTTCTAAGTAAATGGGTCAATTTCTACTGCTGCAGATTTTGACTTTGGATGAAAAGCTTTATTGGCTGATTCCATAAAATTATGTAAAGCTGAAGTTTTAGTTACTTTGTATACAAAAACAGGAAGCTCGAGGGTAACGTGTTGTGCAAAATGGTCACAGGAAGCACGGAGGAGGTGATTACAGTTCTTGTTTCTCCATCATTTGTTATTGTATCATTAGTATTTTGTTCGGACATAATAAGGAATTTTATATTTGACAGCCATTGTATTCTCAGTTTTGTGATACTAAAATTAAATTTATTTTTATAAATTAAGTACTCATAAATCCTAGAAAACGAACAGCATCCATATTTATCTGGATAAAGTGCGACTTTGTAGGTTTGCTGTGATGATAGTAAACTCTTTTGAGTATGTGTATGTTGATGTTGTGATAAATTGGATAGATTTGAGAATTTTGATGGACTATAGTAAAATGTCATAATAGTAAAAACTTTCAAAGTGAAAATTATGAATTACTAATTTATCCTCACTCCATATTCCTTCCGATATTATACTTTACATCTATATATATATCCCTATTCCTTCTGATACTCAACTTTACATCGATATATGTTTTCATTACACTACTTACAAGTCATAGTTAACCCATAAACAATAATCATTCTTTCATATACAAAACACTTTACCACAATTTCACAACTATAACTTTTTCCGGTTAATTGGAAAGAGGAGAAAATCGCGGCTATTAATTTCGTATAACACGGATGGCGCCATGTTTATGTATACTCGTAGAGTACATATGAGGGTTTGGGCTGGTCGATCGTTTTGTTTCCCGCGTTCGGTAAGGACCTAAAGTGTGACCGGAGTCACGAGTTGGGGTAACGCTCACGAGTCGACTCAGTTGGTGTGTGTCAATTATCCGAGAGGATAATCGACTTGGATGTGGAGTTTTCTGGCATGGCGTGAATTGCTTGGGGTTAGCTTGGGTCGTTTCGAGGGAATGACCAAGTATTTATAGGAGGTCCTTTAGGGTTGTGAGGAACCCATAAAGGCAATCTTATGGTCCACGTGGTGATCATCGAGAGAAGGAGTGAGGAGAGCACGCAATGCTCATCCCAAAGGCCTTGGCGAGATTGCTAGGCGTGTTGTTCGTCTAGACACGTTTGTCAGGCATGCTTTGTCTCGGCGTTGCATGGGGAAGTATTTCCCAGTGCCTTGTTGTGCTTATGTATGGGCCGAGTTTACAGTGTATGGGCCTTAGCCTGCCGGGCTGAAGGTCGTATACGCTATCGGTAACTACCAAGTTAATCAATGGTAGCTCGAACGTTAAGTTGTCCTTGCCCGAGTCCAAAGGATGATAATGGTTGTGCAACGATTAGAGGTGGCAATATGGGTGGATGGCACGTGTTTTGTAATGAGTAGAAAAGGTTTAAGGTCATAGTGTACAACTTTATGGCACATGCTGAGAGTTTGGTTGGGTAGGCGCGGAACACTTTTTGTGACAAAGTTTTGAATTGCAGTGTGTTGATATTACATTTTGCAACTTTCTTTCTATTGTCTTAGTAGTTAATCTTCTTGATTCCACTCGTTTGAGTTGTTAGAGATAAAACCTAACCCGAATAAATGAGTCAATTGCCTACCCTTTAGAAATGATAATCACTTTATTTGGTAGGTTGACTGTTTTTGTTCAAGTTACAGGATTTACATCTTTCTTCTCTCGATGAAGACGGGTCAGATTTAATTCAACAACATATAAATGATTCCAGTGTTCAAATCCATTGACCCTTGAGATCTTATAACGTAACCATAAGATATAAACTTGTCAGAAGTCTTACTGAAGTTCTTAGATTGTGATCTAAGAATCTAATTTAACAAAATATCAGATGAAATTACTGTTAAAATGGCAAGTTGATTAGATGAAACCGTTTTAATGAAAGAAACCATGAATATCTTAAATATCAATTTTTGCCCACAAGACAATCGGAATAGTACAACCTGATTCTATGATTGGTAATTTCATTAACGTCTGAAACACTAAGAGCGATTTGACTGATGTTAACATAGTTTGTTAGCTTAGTGTGACGCAAAGAATACCTGGTGTTTCCCTATGAATCATTCTTAACAAAACATAAACTTTTTCAAACTATCTTACAATAAAAGTTGTACACATTTTGCGCCTGTAGAGCAACTTGGGAAGCTGTTCGAAAGCTGGAAGTATGAGTCCAGCACAATCCTTGTAATTGTCTGTTAAAAAGAAGTCAAATTTCTTTCCACATAAAACATGCATAAGACAGACCTTCACACATAATTTTTATAATTATCTGGGTGCAACAATAAGGACCTTTTTCTGATACACGAAGTAAAATCATAAAATACTAGCTAGATACCACAGATAGTCCTTTTACAGTGGCCAAAACTCGAGGCCACATACAATGAGGCCAGATAAAGGTCCTTCATAACTTGTAAATCTCATATTAATCGGAAAAGAGTCATTCTCAAGGTCACGAGTTGAGTTAAATTTCCACAGTTGAATCTCCATCCATCCATCTTCCCTTTGTTTTGGAACCCGAGTAAAATCATTTATATTCAATGGGCTTGGGATAATAAAATAGATAAATTCGGCCATGTTATTTTCTTGGTGGATCAAATCTCGTACTTTCACCGGATAATGCAACCCCTGGCATTTTTCTGAAATCTTGAACACAATGTAGCAAATGTACTCTGTATCGGGTGATAACATTTGACTTTCAATTGTGGATTTGATATGAAATACTTGTTGTGGTAAAAGCTCACACACCTTCCGAAATCTGCATGTGAGACATACATAATATGGTTACATACGTCTTAAAAAAAATTCATTTGGAGACACAGAAAACTAAATTCATATGGTAAAGCTTTTCAACCATCTATTCATAAAATCTTTAATATTCTATTTGATAGTGTACATTTAGGTTAGCTTTAGCTGTTAATTAATAATGTTCTAAAGTTTGTTTAGAAAATCAAACCTGCAGTGAATTGATCTTCTTGAACTATAGAGATTCTCGTCAGAAAATTTGAATATAGTTGCCTTTGCAGAAAGCATGAGAAGTTTCTTCCCGTTTACTTTGCCCAACCAGAACATGTCCTCAGAGTTTGTGTACTTCTTAAATGTATCTTTAAACTTAGCTGGCAACTGTTGCAGTTGATCCACGCTGAAGTTTGATTTCAAGACCTGCGGGGCTTCCTTCAACTTTCCAACATCTTCAAGTTTCACCTGTATAGAAATCATGTATAAGCATGTAACTTAGAATATGTACTTTTTTTTTCCATACATCCACCAGCTTTATAAAATATAAAGTAAATTGCAAAAACCATCCACGTTGTTTGCCAAGATCGCTGGCGCAATCCCAGTAACATTAAAAGTGCATATAGTTCATTGATACGACTACTGGAAGATGGGGAAAATGGTATAAAAGGAAATCCAAACAGCAAGGGCCATTCGGCAAATAATTAACACACAAGGGTCGAAGAGCAATTAGTTTATTTTATATTTCCTTATTTTATATTCTTGGTTAACAAGTCATACATTAGTATAAATAGTTATAGATCATCGATGTTAGGGTTTATGAAGAGTTTTGTGAAGTCTTTGGACCTGGGAGATACCTGCTTCTCATATTAGCAGGAACTTTGCTATTTCTTTTGTTTACTTTGTTTATTTAGAACTTGTGCTAGTTGATTCGTATCAATTGGTATCAAGAGCTATTCGATCCTTAATTTAAAAAAAAAAAAAAAAAAAAAAGTTACTGTTCATCGATTTTACTGTACATCGATTTTTATTCAAATCTTTTGGGAGGATGACGAACATAAAGGTTGCAGAAATTGACGCTGACCTTGAAGGTTTCAAAACCGATGTTGGAACTAAGTTTCAGACTTTAGAAGACAAGTTTAGTTCTGGGTTAGCTGATTTGAGGGCTGAATTGAAGGCTGATGCAGCTAGACAAAAAGCTGAATTGGATAAACGCCATGAGCAATTAGTGAAACTACTTACAACCTCAGAGGCTCAAAATTCCCCAGCTAAGTCAAGTCCATCTGTAGGGTTTGCACAACATACTGATGTATTCAAACAACCTACTGGTGCCTTCAAGCTGGCAACAAATAAGTCCGGGGTAAGGTATGATGATTTGGGTTTTCAATACCCAGTTGATAGAGAAAATCCAGAGAGTTCGGTTCACAAGAACAAGGGAGGAGGAAAAACAGTTAGATTCGGAGAGCAGGGTTCTAATTTTGTCAATAATCAGAATGAATTCCCAGAGTTTGACAATGATCCAGGTAAGGATAATCAAATGGAAGGGACAGGGCCAAGGTTTTATGGGAACAAAGAACGCAACTACAATTATGAAAATCGGATGAGAAAGTTGAAGATGCCCGTGTTTGAAGGTTATGGATTCTCATTGTATCAATTGAAGTTTTAGAGTTAAGATTTCTTCAATAAAAGTCTTGCGTGTTACCTGGCAACTTAGATCTTTCTGTCAACATACTTCCTGTGTTCCTGTGTGTCGTGTGATTCATATAGCTGCTGTAGTGCAACTACTGCAACTCTCTGATATTCAACAATTGGTTTCAGAGCTTCCAGGTTTAGTTGGTGACCTGTAACCGCGATTAAGGGTTACGCAAACCAAAAGAAATCCTGAAAACTAACCTGTGCTTCTGGGTTAGTCGTGTGTTGATCCTGCGTCTTGAGGGATACCAGAACCTTGTCATCATTGGACTCTAACCTGCGTCTTGAGGTTGAGTTGTGCATCAGAGATTTGTGAAAGCTTAGGTGACCTTTGTAAGCTGCGATTAAGGGTTTACAGAAGCTAAAAAAAAAAAAAAAAAAAAAAAAAAAAAAAAAAAAAACTGAACAATTGTGACCTGCGATTAAGGGTTTACAGCAACGGTTTTGGACTCCAACCTACGAACCTGTGGTTGAGTCGCGTGTTTTTATCAGGTCTGGTCGTGGGTTTTTTGATCAGGTCTGGTCGTGGGTGTTTGATCAGGTTGGAAAATTCCATGTTACAAACCTGTGATCCAGTTGGTTTAGACGTAGAGTGATTGTGTTGCTGCAACTAAGGGTCACAAACACAATTAACAACAATAACTCCAAACCTGTGATTCTGTTGGTTTAAGGAGAAGAAGGATCAGGCGACCTGTGTAAACAGCGAAGTAGGGTTAAAGAAACCCTAATAATAAATAAAACCGACTTACAACCTGTGATCCTGTTGGTTTAAGTCGTGTACTCCCTGATATATTGGAGTGGGCTTATCAGTGTGTCTTGGAGTGGGCTGATCAGTGGGTTACAGTTCTATCAACGGGTTGGAAACGGTCCATTGGGCTGTTGATTGTCTCGTAAAAGGTTGAACTTTTGGTAGGCTTAATCCGGGAAACCGTTGATAGGCTTACACGTGTTCAACAAGAACTGTGAACAGCTTATCTAGCCGTATTGATAAAGTGCTGTAGATATATTCTCGATCAAGAAGACGAACTAAGATGGTGGTGGGAGAAAGCTCACAACAGCCTGTCAAAGAAACCACGTTGACGTTTCAATGTCCAATATTGACGTCAAAAAACTACACCATATGGAGTATGCGAATGGAGGTACTTCTTGGAATTCATGGAGTATGGGATGTGGTAGATCCGGGCTCAGACGATGCCAAGAAAAACAATATAGTTAAAGGATTATTGTTTCAATCGATCCCAGAAGATTTGATTTTGCAAATCGGGAATTTGAAAACCGGGAAGGAGATGTGGGAAGCAATAAAAACCCGTAACCTAGGGGCTGATCGTGTGAAGGAAGCGAGGCTTCAAACCCTAATTACGGAGTTCGAGAATCTGAAGATGTCAGATAACGGTAGCATAGACGAATATGCTGCAAAGTTATCAGGTATTGCGTCTAAATCAACCACGCTTGGAGAAGTCATGTCGGAACACAAGCTGGTAAAGAAGTTTCTCACAAGTCTTCCTAGACGTTTTGTCCATATCGTGGCAGCCCTAGAACAGGTTTTAGACCTTAAAGAAACGGGATTTGAGGATGTGGTTGGACGATTGAAAGCGTATGAAGAAAGAGTCAAGGAAGAAGATAAAGCAAATGATGCTCAAGAGAACTTGCTTTATGCTAGGACTGATAATTCTTACAGGAATAATGACTCAAGTGGAGGAAAAGGACGTGGTTCATACTCTCGAGGTCGTGGCCGTGGTCGTGGTCAAGGTAGCGGACATGGCAACAATCAAAACCAAGGTCAATGTGACTCCTCGAAAAACCGTGAAGATAATGATCAAAAGGGTAAACAACATGAGAAACGTGACCTCTCGCATATAAAGTGTTACCGTTGTGATGAGTATGGACACTTTGTTTCAAGATGCCCTGAACGAAACCGAAACCATGAAGTTAACCTTAATGAGACGCAAGAGAAAGATGTGTATCATGAGGAAGGTACGTTCTTTATGATGAACCATATTCAAGAAACGATTTTTATGAATGAAGAAAAGTACACTCCACCAAAGTGCGAGCCAAATGCCGATGAAGATGATGTATGGTATTTTGACAATGGTGCAAGTAATCACATGACAGGTAATTACTCTTACTTTTCTGAATTAAACGAAAATATTACTGGACGTGTTAGGTTCGGAGATGGTTCATGTGTGAGCATAAAGGGAAAAGGATCGATTTTGTTCCATGGTAAAAACGGAGAACAAAAGTTGTTGAAAGATATTTATTACATTCCCGCTCTTCGTAGTAATGTGATAAGTCTTGGACAAGCTACAATATTTGGTTATGATATTAGTATCCGAGGTGATATCTTAACCATGCGAGATAGTTGTGGAAATTTACTTATAAAGGTCCCACGTAGTGCAAATCGCCTTTATAAAGCTCAACTAAAAGTTGGTAAAGAAGATACAAACGAAGTGGAACGAGAATCAGTGGAACAACAACCTGTTATTGAAGTTGATGAAGTATTCGCGCCGGTAGCTCAACTCGAGACCATACGACTCTTGATTGTTCTCGCAGCCAGGAAAGGATGGAAGATTCATCACCTGGATATGAGAACGGCTCTTCTAAATGGTGATCGAAAGGAGCTCGATTGTAATTTAAAAGAGATGGGTTTTCTACAATGCGTGCACAAAAATGCGATCTATAGAAAGGTGCCCAATGGAGAATTTATCATTGTTGCGGTTAATGTGGATGATTTATTCGTGACTGGGACAAGCTTAGACCTCATACATAAGTTCAAAAGGAGAATGGTTTCTCAATTTGAAATGTCAGATCTTGGTGAGTTAACTTATTACTTGGGTATCGAAGTATCACAAGATGAGGATTGTATCAAGATCAAGCAAGAGAGATATGCATTGAAAATTCTAAAAGAAGTTGGTATGGAAGATTGCAATGCAACTTTATATCCAATGGAGAAGGGACTCAAGTTGACAAAAGGAGAAGATGAACCAGAAGTTGAAGCTACTCAATATCGAAATGTTGTGAGTTGCTTGCGTTACCTCTTGCACACTCGTCCAGATTTGACTTACTCGGTTGGAGTAGTTAGTCGATATATGCAAAGTCCAAGAGAATCACATGCTCGTGCAATCAAGCAAATCCTACGCTATCTTAAAGGTACGACTTCGTTTGGAATTAAATACAATCGTTGTAATGACATAAGACTTGTGGGATTTAGCAGTCATAATATTGATATTGATGATGGACGGAGTACTACTGGACATGTTTTTTATCTCGGTACATCACCTATTACATGGTGCTCACAAAATCAAACTACCATGGCGTTATCTTCGTGTGAAGCTAAGTTCATGGCGGCTACTACAGCTGCGTTTCAAGCAATTTGGCTAAGGGAGTTATTGGCGGAAGTGACTGGGAATGAGCAGGTAATTGTTGAGCATGTATCCGATGAAGAACAAAGAGCAGACCCATTGACGAAGGCCTTGGCGCGTATAAGGTTCAAGGAGATGAGATCGTTACTTGGTGTACAAGAGTTACCCTCTTCGACTCAGAAATTCAGGGGGTGATTGTTGGGGAATTCCTGATCTATTGGATGTGGCTGTAGAGCGTGTTCCAGAATCAGGAAAGCTATCCTAGTTGGAGTAGAAGTCCAACAAGTTTACTTGACGTGCAAGTAATTATCTTCTAGCTTATTAGATAGTTATTAGGTTAAGTAAAGTATAATCCTAGTTATAGTCTAATATGAATAGATTAGTCTATATATACCGTGAAGGGTATGGATTCTCATTGTATCAATTGAAGTTTTAGAGTTAAGATTTCTTCAATAAAAGTCTTGCTTGTTACCTGGCAACTTAGATCTTTCTGTCAACATACTTCCTGTGTTCCTGTGTGTCGTGTGATTCATATAGCTGCTGTAGTGCAACTACTGCAACTCTCTGATATTCAACAGAGGATGCATATGGATGGATATACAGAGTTGAGCGTTATTTTGAAGTTCAAGGCATTCCACCACAGGAGCAATTACTAGCTGCTGCAATTTGTATGGAAGGTGAGGCTTTGTCTTGGTATCGTTGGAGTGAGGGTCAAAATCCGTTCTATTCGTGGGATGGATTTAAAAGGCGTTTATTACTACGATTTCAACAAACACAAGGAGGAAATTTGTACGAACAATTTTTGTCTATTATTCAAGAGGGGACGGCTCGTGAGTATGTTGCTATGTTTGAAAAGTTGGCTTGTCAAGTGGTTGGGGTCGCGCAATCTGTGTTGGAAGCTACCTTTATAAAGGAACTCAAACCAGATCTTCGGGCTGCAGTGAGAGTCATGAAGCCTGAAAGTTTGGCTCATGCAATGGATTTAGCTATATCAATCGAAGACAACCAACAATTTGAAGGGGTGATACAAACACGAGTAGGTACTTATCGGTCTAACACACTTGGATTTTCTGGTTCTAATCGTAACAGTGGCTTGATGCCAACTGGTTCTTCAGTTTCTACAGCTCGAACCGCTAATCCATCTACTACTATTCGGAGTGGATCAGTTAGTCGACCAGGGCAGTTTAAACGGCTAACCGCGGCTGAATTTTCTGAAAAACGTTCTAAGGGTTTGTGTTTTAAATGTGACGAGTGGTATGCTCCTGGTCATCGTTGTCCAAGCACCTCATTACAAGTTCTATTGGTTGGTGATGACGAGGATGATATTCAGGAAGAAGAAAAGGACACTTCTCACGTTCATTTGGATATGGTTGAAGTTTCTCTCAATTCAGTCATTGGGTTTACTTCTCCTCGGACAATGAAAATCCGTGGAAGTATTGGTGGTCTTGACGTGGTGGTTCTAATTGATTGTGGGGCAACTCATAACTTTATATCACATAAGGTTGTGGAACAATTGGCGCTAACGGTTTCAGGTACCTCATCTGTAGAGGTTATGATGGGGAATGGGAAGTTTGAACAAAGTTTAGGTTTGTGTAAAGGGGTGGTTCTCGCATTACCAGAATTGCAAATCGTCGAAGAATTTTTTCCTCTTAAGTTAGGAAGTACAGATGTTATTCTTGGAATGAAATGGTTACAAACTTTAGGAGAGACATCAAATAATTGGAAGGAGTTAACTATGTCGTTTGATCATGGTAATAAGCGAATTACAATTAAAGGAGACCGAGGGCTATGTCGATCTTTGGTGTCTGTTAAATCATTGTTACGAGTTTTGCAACAGGAAAAAGAAGGGTTACTCGTTGAGATGAGAAACTTAGAACAACAAAAACCCCAAAATAGTGTTATCAATGATTTATTAACTGAGTTTAAAGATGTGTTCTCACTTCCTCAAGGATTGCCACCTCATCGTGGCCATGAACACTCGATTGTTCTCAAGGATGGTATTGAACCAATAAGTGTTCGACCTTATCGATATGCTCAGGCACAAAAAGATGAAATCGAAAAGTTGGTTGAGGAGATGCTTACCGCAGGGGTGATACAACCTAGTTCGAGTCCTTTTTCAAGTCCGGTATTGTTAGTCAAGAAAAAGGATGGAAGCTGGAGGTTTTGTGTAGACTATCGAGCTTTAAACAAGTCTACAGTATTAGATAAATTTCCGATCCCTGTCATTGATGAATTGTTGGATGAATTACACGGGGCAACAATCTTTTCAAAGCTTGACTTAAAATCTGGGTATCATCAGATTCGTATGAAAGAGACAGATGTTCCAAAAACGGCATTCCGAACGCATGAAGGGCACTACGAATTTCTAGTGATGCCTTTTGGATTAACCAATGCACCGTCAACTTTTCAGTCATTAATGAACAAGGTGTTTAGATCTTATTTAAGGAAATTTGTTTTGGTATTTTTTGATGATATTTTAGTTTATAGCAAAACATTGGAGGAGCACAAGCGCCACTTGATTACTGTATTTAAGTGCTTACGAGAACAACAATTATATTGTAATAAGAAGAAGTGTTCATTTGCTCAAAATAGAGTTGAATATTTGGGTCATATTGTTTCTAAGGAAGGAGTAGCAGCTGATTCGACCAAGATTTCAGCTATGTTGGAGTGGCCCATTCCAAAGAACATAAAGGAATTAAGCGGGTTCCTTGGTCTTACCGGGTATTATCGAAAATTTGTACATGGGTATGGGAAGATTGCGTGGGTTTTGACAGATTTGCTGAAAAAAGATAACTTCAAATGGTCAGAAGAGGCGACTATTGCATTTCAAACATTAAAGGAAGCCATGACAAAAGTTCCCGTATTGGCATTACCAGATTTTACTAAGGCCTTCATCATTGAAACTGATGCTTCGGGTCAAGGTGTTGGGGCTGTTTTGATGCAAGAGGGCAAACCAATAGCTTACTTTAGTCAAATTCTTGGAACTCGAGTGAGACTCAAATCCGTTTACGAAAGGGAGCTAATGGCTATTGTCTTGGCCATCCAAAAATGGCGACCTTATTTGCTTGGAAGGCATTTTGTTGTTAGAACCGACCAACGCAGTCTAAAGTATTTATTGGAGCAGCGTATGATTGATGGTGAACATCAGCGATGGTTGTCGAAATTGTCAGGATATGATTTTGAAATTCAATATAAGCCAGGGAAGGAGAATAGTGTTGCTGATGCTTTGTCAAGACGAAGGGAACCTATTGCTTGTCATACACTAACGTTTACAACAGTTCAGGACTGGGATGATTTGATGACTGACTTATCACGGGATGTCGAATTAACGCTTTTCAAGAAGCGTGTACTCAATAATGAGCAGGGACTCGATGGATATACGGTAGAGAATGATCGTTTATTGTATAAAGGACGTTTAGTTTTACCGCGTACTTCAAAGTGGATTTTTCCTCTATTTCGTGAGTTTCATAGTAGTGTTGTGGGTGGTCATGGAGGAGTACTTAAAACCTACCAACGAATGGCGGGTGAGCTATATTGGGTAGGAATGAAAAAAGATGTGGCCAAAATGGTTTCTGAGTGCGAAATTTGTCAACGACATAAGTATTCTACCATGTTGCCGAGTGGATTGTTGCAACCATTAGAATTACCAGAAAAAGTTTGGGATGACATAACCATGGATTTTATTGATGGGTTACCACGTTCGGAGGGGTATACTGTTATTTTTGTGGTTGTTGATCGTCTTAGCAAATATGCACATTTCATACCTTTGCGCCACCCGTATACTGCGGTGACCGTAGCTACAGCTTTTCTGCGTGAGGTGATTCGATTGCACGGCATGCCAAAATCTATTATTACAGATCGAGACAAAGTATTTCTTAGTAATTTTTGGCGGGAATTATTCAAACATCAAGGAACCTATTTGAAACGAAGTACGGCTTATCATCCTCAAACTGACGGTCAAACGGAAGTCGTTAATCGAAGTTTGGAATCTTATTTGAGATGCTTCACATCAGGTAGTCCAAAACAGTGGGCAAAGTGGCTATCTTGGGCGGAATATTGGTACAATACATCGTACCATTCATCGATTAAAACTACACCTTTTAAAGTTTTGTATGGGCGAGACCCGCCACGTATAGTATCATATGGACAAGGTTCTTCTCTAACATTTGAGGTCGATCACTATTTACAGGAGAGAGATGGAATAATTCAGGAGTTAAAAGTGCACTTAGCAAAGGCACAACAACTCATGAAAAACAAGGCGGATGGTACTAGACGGGACGTTCAATTTGAGGTTGGTGATCGTGTTTACTTGAAACTAAGACCATATAGACAACGAACGGTGGCAAGACGCATAAATGAGAAGTTAGCACCCAAGTACTTCGGTCCATATGAAGTCTTGGAAAAAATTGGATCTGTGGCATACAGACTTAAGCTTCCTGAATCAGCAGCTATCCATCCAATTTTCCATGTTTCACAGTTAAAGAGAGCAATTGGAGAACAAGAGGTTGCACTAGTGCTACCAGAAGGGTTGACTGAAGATATGGAGGTTTTATTGGAGCCAGAAGAAGTTTTGGGAGTTCGTAATTCAGCAGGCAATCATGAGGTGCTTATTCGTTGGAAAAATTTACCAGGTTATGAAGCTACTTGGGAATTGTCTGATCATGTGCAACAGCAATTTCCAGATTTTCACCTTGAGGACAAGGTGATTTTTTGGGAAGGGGGTAATGATACGACTACTGGAAGATGGGGAAAATGGTATAAAAGGAAATCCAAACAGCAAGGGCCATTCGGCAAATAATTAACACACAAGGGTCGAAGAGCAATTAGTTTATTTTATATTTCCTTATTTTATATTCTTGGTTAACAAGTCATACATTAGTATAAATAGTTATAGATCATCGATGTTAGGGTTTATGAAGAGTTTTGTGAAGTCTTTGGACCTGGGAGATACCTGCTTCTCATATTAGCAGGAACTTTGCTATTTCTTTTGTTTACTTTGTTTATTTAGAACTTGTGCTAGTTGATTCGTATCATTCATGTGGTGAACTTTCGGTTCAATTTTCGTCCTTGACCAAAGTGGAATGACTTTCATACCCATAATTAACCTTTTTTACCCAAATGACCGAACGTTCCCACAAACAAACTGTGCCTGCACTATCGGAGTTATAGCGATTGCGCCCATGAGTTGGACAAACCATAAGGACAGTTTGTTTACTATATATGATAAACAATAATTTAGAAGACAACAAAGGAATATATTCAAATTTACCTTCTCAATGGCTCGAAATTCAATGCCTTCAACATAAATCGCACCATCTCCATACTGGAAGGTTGAAAAGCTCTCTAGTAGAAACTCAAACACGACATCCTCTTTCTGGTTTGAGTATCGGTCCAACTCAATCATCATCCACTCCTTGTCTCTCCATGTTGCAAAATATGCATGCCGACTTTCGGTCCCCTTCCTATACTTAAGGTTAACATATGCCGGTCTACTTGAAAAGTTTCTTGAATCACAAAATTTGAAGACTAAATAGACTCCATAAACAACATCTGGAGATAAAAATTGAGCATTTGTCTTGATGTTGATGTTTAAGTTGGAAATATCTGACATCTCCACTACTGTATCAAACCTGCACATATTATAAATAGATGTTCATGATGTGTTTATCAGTAGCAGCTTACTCCCTCTATCATACACTTATACTTTTGAATTTAATAACTGTTTTTTCTCTATAAACATTAGAAAAAGAAAGATATACACAGTCCAACAACAATGCCTATATTGACTTATCACTTGTGTACTAATAGGGGTAGAGAGAAAGAGAGAAGAACCTTGATTCTCGAAGAGATTGCCACTTCAGTGGACAACTGTGTATGTATGAAAATGTTGTGGCTGATACCATTTTATTTCTTTCCCGATTACCATCGAATGACAGCACCTGTTATACGACGACATAAATTAATTCAGACTCGATTTATATCATGTGTAAGTGTAAATGCAAGTATGATTTTTCAGCTGTCCCTCAAAATAAGTAAAAGATGCCTAAAACACTGCAAACACAAAATAATTGAGATATATTAACGAATTGACTACCACTTTGTCCTGTTGAAGGAGGACTCCTGTTGAGAATATGCTGTAAAGATCCTCTTTCTTCATGATAGAATAATTTTCAGAGCACTTGGACATCTGGATTATTTCTTTATAGTCTCTAGGCAATTTCGGCTCCCATATCTCATAATCCTCCTGTACATTAATTACACAGTTAATAAGCTCATATTAATTTCATACAATCATATTTCTACCGTTAAAGAAACTACTAAAGACCTTCTACTAAACATGGACAACACATTTATTTTTGCGATCATGTAGACTTGTTGTCTTTTTCATTTTGAAACTTGATTTATTTTTTTGTTTTGAGTGATAAAAAAAGAGACCGTCTTATTAAGAAATACGTTTGTTTATCATGTTTTACGGTTCAACAGAAGTGTAAAACTTATTTGAATATCCATGAATATAGTTTTAGATATTTATATGAAACGAATGGTAGCATAATTTGAAATAATTATAAAAACTTACTTGGAATTCCAGTGCTTTCTTAAGTTGTATTATCACTTCACCTGCTGTTGGCCGTCTTTCTCTCCTGTGATGTAAGCATTGAAGGGCAATCCTTGTAAACGTAGTATATGACTGTGGCACAATTTGTTCTTTGATACCCTCAAACACTAACTCATCAAGTTTTTCTAAATGATAGTGTTGTTTAGCCAAAAAGGGTAAATAGAGATACTCGTCATCTAGTTTTACAGATGATAATTTCCCACACAATATGTCAAATAAGACGGCACCCAATGAGAATATATCAGACTCTTTGGTTAAGAAGCCTGTTTTTGAGTATAGTGGGTCACGATAGCCGATTGTGCCTATAACATTGTCGATGACATAGTCTACATTCTGATTTGTTGGGCATACTAAGGAAAGCCCAAAACCGGTAATTTTTGCTTTCCAGTCATCAAATAGTAGAATGTTGCTGCTGCTGATGTCCCTATGTATTACCATTTCTGGACTTGAAATAGTTCCATGAAGAAACTCCAACCCGACTGCAACATCGATGCATATTTTAAGCCGCATCACCCATGTAAGACTATCATTGCTCAAGTACTTATCAAGACTACCTCTGGATGCATACTCATATACTATAATTTTTTCATCCTCTTCATCACAGTAGCCTACAAGATCAATGACATTTAAATGTTTATACATCATAAGGATGTCCAACTCTGCCACGAATTTAGTTGTTGCCAGCTCTGTGAAAACATCAGCATCTCCTTGATCCGAATTCTTATCCAACCGCTTTGCAGCAATGATGTTATCTCCATGAGTACTGTGAGTAGCTCCCTTGTATACCTTCCGAGAATCTCCATGTCCAATGATATTGTCTTGACTGAAGCCTTTCGTTGCCAACTTTATATCCTCAAGTGACAGTTTGAGGTTGTCCTTGTAGTTCTCCTGAGATTTATTGGATAATCAGTCAATTTTTTAAGTTAAAAATAGAATGAAACTACTTTCCATCTAAAATTCGTTTGATTTTTTTTTTTTTTTTTGCGTTTTAGATTCTCAGTCTCCAAGTTCATGTCAATGTTATAGTTTTAAATCAAGCTTGGTTGTTGCAATTTCCATATTAAAGGAAAAAAAGTATAAATTCATGGAAGAGAAGAGTCACGAGGTTTACTGACTAATCGTAGCACGCCATAAAGTTAAATTACTAAGTTAAATAAAGTTTATGATAAAAAATCGCAAAACTTAAGAACAAAGAAAAAACTTAAATGATAAAATCTATATTGAGTAAAAGTTTGACAAAAATTTTGTTTACACAAAGTGTATTGTATGAAATGTCACATATTACTATCAAGAATATATAGAAATAAAAAAGTTTTCTTTTAAAATATCGACTTACCTGAGAGTCTAATGCTTTTTTGAGTTCGTTGATGACAACTTCTATTGTTGGACGTTGTGCCTGAGTTTCTGCCACACATCGAAATGTGATATCTAAAAATACGTCCAAAGACTCTTTATCGGGTCCTTTACTTACAGAAAAGACATGTTCATCAGTCTCCTCCTTTATCTTGTGATCAACTATTTCCATTATTGTTCCCTTTTCAAAATGATCTCTTGCAATGGGTGCAATTCCCTTCTCATTCATCTTGATGTATTCACGATCATAGGCCATCTTCCCGGTCAAGATCTCAAGCAGTACTACTCCAAACGAGTAAATGTCTGATTTCTTACTTAGTTTACCATCCTCGTGATATTCTGGATCCAAATACACATCCGTACCTGCAATCATATTGGTAAAGATAGTGTCGGCTGGGTGGAATTTTGAGAGCCCAAAATCCGCAATCTTAGCCTTCCAATTATCTCCCAATAGAATATTATCGCTCTTGATGTCACGGTGTATCATCTTTTGTTTGCCATGATCTGTGTTGTTGTGAATGTAATTCAAGCCATGTGCAATATCAAGACATATGTTAAGACGTTGCAACCAATTAAGATTAGCCATTTTATCACTTCTTCCCAAATAGCTTTCAAGACTTCCTTTCGATGCATGCTCATAAACCAGGATCATTGCACCGTTACCTTCATAACAAAAACCGAGAAGAGAGATTATATTCTCATGCTTACAACTAGTTAGAGTTTCAATTTCTGCTATGAACCCTTGTAGTCCATCTTGATTGTTAATGCGCTTTATGGCTACCGTGCTTCGTTTTCTGGGTAAATTGCATTTATCTACACCTTCTATTGACGAAAAATTACTGCTATCAAAATGTTCAAGATCTGCTTTGTACACTTTACCGAATCCGCCAAACCCGATGCAATATGTATCGTCAAAATTCTTTGTAGCCTCGTTTATAAGATCTAGTCCAATCTTCAAGTGTTCCAAATTCTCCTGTACAACACCACAGTAATGCTTGTAAGGATTGGAGTGAAATAGAAGAGAAGTTTTTATAAAATGGTAAGTGGCTTTATCCCTAAATTTGAGTTCCTTTGAAAACAAGTATTTTGAGGAATTATATATGCAACTCTCTCAAATTTAAAGGGTTTAACCAAATGGTTATAAAACCTTAGGAAAAAAAAAAGGCACCACCCCAAAACTAACGCTTATTATGATTTGTTTTAAGTTAACTATTAAGAAGATGATTTTCATCCCTAAAACTAACGCCTAAAAATACATCTGACAAAAAGATCAACTTGTGTGACAAGATTGAGAATGGAGATTAAGAAGATAATACATATGTTGTGATTCAAATGGTTATTGAAGTGGAAATTAGTTGAAGAATATTAGTTATATCTCGTTATCATTACTGTACTTTATAATTTTAAGCTATTACTCTCTCCATTTTAAATTTGGGGATATGTTAGCTACAATCTTGTAGCCAACTGGCTACAATCCTCCAAAAAAAATACACAAGAAATTAATCAAGGACCCGCAAAAATAACTTAGGACCCACAAAAAGAGTCTGGGACCGACAGTGTGAAGCACAATATTGTAGCCAATTAACTACAAAATATTGTAGCTAATATATTCCCTTTAAATTAATTGTGACGAGAAAAAAAAAATACACACTTTATAAAAAGTGGAAACATTACACTTTTCAACCAATCAAAAATCATTTCTATGCTTTTCGATTTGTTAAAATGAGAAGTGAATAATTATTAATTTTGGGACATCCTATAAAAGAAAATTGGACAATAATTTTGAAACGAAAAAAGTAATTTTTATTGAATATGCTTTCATTCTAGGTTCTATCAATGTATGAAAATCAAGTTTGTGTCTGTAATTTTTATTGTTTTTGTTTAGTTAGTTGACTTAATTATATAATAGGGGGAGGACAAATTTTGCTTTTAGTTAAAAAGTTTTGCTAATATGTGCCCACTATACACATGTTAAAGTGTATTCAGTGAACACATGTTTTCCTTTAAAAATGCATTTGAACATATTTAGTTAGGCTATTAGATTAAGGGTTTCTTACTTTATTTACCATAGTTCTGCTAACCTTTAGATGAGAAACTCTCAAGGTGTGTTTGATTAAAGACTTCCGGATTTAAGTAATGAAATAAAAGAAAAGATAGATGTTTGGAATAAGGGGAGGGGGGATGGTTGTTGAATTTAAGAATACATTTCATTACTAAAAGTACAGGTTTTGGAAACTCCTCATCACAAGTAGCTTTTGGTATTTAAGTTACAAAAAGTATACCAAAATCACAAGCGTAGCCACGACGACGCGTTGTCACGCGCCGGAACAGGCCACTGGACTAAAAAATAGCATATGTTAATTGTGTTACTTATAACTCTCAAACCACTAAGAGTTAAGTGACGTCGTTAGCGGTCATTGATTTGTAATTAACTTACGAAGAAAATGCTATCAGAATCGCCGCCTCCATCGAGCCCAAGCGTGCTTGTGGGCTTTGGGTCCGTTAGGGGTTCTAAGATTCTATTGTAGTCACACTGTAAGGGTTAATAAAAAAATATTTTATTTCAATAAAATGAGCATAAGCTAGGTACAGAACTTTTTTTTGTTATCTTAGTTTCTTGAACTTATAAAACATGACATTTTAAGATCACTAGACTTATAAAAGTATGCGTAAACATCACTGAATTTATAAAAACATGACATTTATGTTATCTAACTTATCCAAAAATATTCGTTTAAGTCACTCGGATTAATACTGCAATTAAAGAACATTATGCTTCCTATAAATTCAGTAATCCAAGTGAATAAAATGAAAATCCAATCCAATTGCTTTTCATTTGACCTTTTTTTTAAAAGAGTACTAAAATGCCATCATGTTCAAATCTTAATTTATACTAATATACAACTTTATATAAGTAACACTAAGGTTGGTGTGTTTAGGAAAAAAAACGCAGCTTTAAGATACGATCATTTCAAGTCCTTAAATCAACTAAATTGTATCACATCCGTACATAAGTTTTGTGCCCGCACACGGTCCAAGTATAAAGAACTTTTACTTAAGATATTACGTATGAGAATTTGATATGTTGTCCATATTTACGAATTTTCTAACAAATAATGATATTTCTATTTATATAGTTTTCAAAACTGTATATGCACGGTCAAGTCCACAGGTCTTGAATCACATGCGCTGAAACAAGAACATAAACAAGTAAACTGGAACTATCACAAACAATCACACATGAGATATCCTGGAATACGCTTTCCAATTAATCAGTAAAATATAAGCTCTAAACAACTGATCGTTTTTCTCATCTATCCAACCACATGCTCGGCTGGTATATATAGGTGCTAGAATTTGCTTTCTAATCCTACTACAATTCTAATAAAGCAAGATAGTCCTTAACAAATAAGGAATCCTAATTAGACTAGAATTGTAAACTTCCATATGCTTGGAAACTGTTTTGTCTTTCCATATGCTCGGTTCTTTGGACTGCACATTAAGCTCGTGACTTTTGAACTACTCATTAGCTCGAGTAGAACATTAGACCAACATTCACCCCCCTAATTTCTGACTCGAGATAGGTAGGTCTTCAACTCCGAGTAACTCTTGCATCTCCTTGAACTTAATCCTTGCGAGAGCTTTTGTCAGAATATCAGCACGTTGCAACTCACCTCTTACAAACTCAACTTGTACTTGGCCTCTTTCAAAACATTCTCGGATAAAATGATAACGTGTGTTTATATGCTTGCTTCTCCCGTGAAAGACTGGATTTTTCATAAGTGCAATAGCCGATTTGTTGTCAACAAATAAGACCACCACTCTTTCTTCCATTCCGGTTATTTCACTCAACAACCCACGTAACCATATCCCTTGACACGCGGCTGAGGTTGCAGCCATGAACTCGGCTTCACAAGACGATAGAGCCACCGTGTTTTGCTTTTGTGAGCACCAAGTGATAGGTGATTTACCTAGATAGAATACGTGCCCAGTTGTGCTTCGACCATCATCTTGGTCCATAGCATAACTACTATCACTAAACCCCACTAACTCCTTGGTTTTCTCTTGGTTGTATCGTATTCCAAAATTCAAACTACCTTGGATATACCTTAGTATTTGTTTCACAGCTGCCATATGTGATTCTTTTGGTTCTTGCATGTAACGACTAACCAAACCAACCGAATAAGATAAATCGGGTCGAGTGTGTAGTAAATACCTTAAACAACCAACTCGTCGTCTATACAGAGTTGCATCAACTGGTTTTCCTTCCTTGTCCATGCTTAACTTCATTCCAGGTTCTAATGGACACTGAGTAGAATTCGCTTCATGCATCCCAACATCTTTCAAGATCTTCTTTGCATAGCTTTCTTGACTTATTGACATACTCGAATCCTCTTGCTTTACTTCAATGCCAAGATAATAGCTTAACTTTCCCAAGTCACTCATATCGAAAAATTCACCAATTTCACTGTTTCGTGCTATGGATGGTGGAGAAATTGGTCCACATAGGTCGGCATGTATAAGTTGAAGAGGATGTGTTGCCTTAAATTTTGCAGCTTTAGGAAACGCCTTCTTGGTTTGTTTTCCTACCAAACAAGATTCACACAACTTGTTCTCTTGATGAATTATTGGCAACTTTTCAACCATGCCCTTCCTTGCCATTAATTCCATCGTCTCAAAATTAATGTGACCCATCCTAGCATGCCATAACCAAGCATCATCTTCCATCTTTGCTTTGAGACACACCGGACTTCCAACTTGGAGCTTAATCTTGTAAAGTCTATTACTTGTTCTAGGAACCTTCATCAGAAGCTTTCCATCTGAGTCACGCATAGTAAGAAGGTTACCTTTCATACGAATGTCACATCCGCCTTCGGTAGCTTGCCCAAGACTAATTATGTTGCTTTTTAGCTCGGGTAGGTAATAGACTCCAGTGATTAACCGTTGCTCACCCGTTTTCCCTTCAATGATTATCGAACCCTTCCCTTTTATCTCGATGTAGGAGTTATCACCAAACTTCACTCTGCCAGAGATATTCTCATTCAAATCCGAAAAATATTCTCGGATCCCCGTCATGTGATTACTTGCTCCATTATCCAAATACCAAGTGTCTTCCTCGTTTGGCTTAGTATTCAATTGGTTTGGGATAATCTTTTCTTCATTCAAGAAAACTACTTCTTGAACGCTTTTCATCATAAAAAGTGTCGGGTCATCATCATCCTCCGTTTGCAAAAGGTTTGATTCATGCTTTTGCTTCTGTTCACTTCGTTCAGGGCAGTTAGAAGCAAAGTGACCATATTCATCACATCTAAAGCATTGAATCTTTGAAAGATCTCGACTTTTGTTCTTCTTTTCCTCCGTATTGCTCCCGGAGTTGTTACGGTTGTGGTTATTAGCTTGACCACTATCATGAGATTTGTTTTGAGAAGAAAAGTTTTGACCTTTACCGTTGCCACCAGAGGAATTCCTTCCTCGACCTTTCTTATCATATCTTTCAGCCCTTCCGAACATCAACTTGCCTTGATCTTCAGAAGTGGTGTCAACACCCTTCATTCTTCCTTCAAAAGCTTTCAACCTTCCAATTGCTTCTTGAAAAGACATAGTATTCAAGTCAGCAAATTGTTATATTGAGGCAACAATTGCAACATACCTATCTGGAACGGATGCAAGTAGCTTCTTAACAAGTTTCTTGTCTTCATAAACTGTTCCCAAGCTATTGACTTCTGTTACAATTTTGCCCAACCTAGCCGCAAAGTCATCGATTGATTCGTTGACTTTCATCTTTAAAGATTCGAATTCCGTCTCCAAGGTTTGCAACCTTGCGTCTCGAACCCGATCAACACCCACATACCTGGTCTTCAAAGCTCCCCAGATTTCTTTGGTTGTGTTGAATTGTGAAACTTGAAAAACAAGTTCTTCTGGAATCGCCTGGAAAAGTAACGCAACTGCCATGTGATCTTGCTTAGCAACAACTTGTGTTCCTTCCCCTGGTTCCAGTGCATCGAGTATTCCATGGACTCGGAATACCGCTTTAACTCTTATTGCCCATATGTTATAGTTCGTGCTTGTTAACATTGGACATTGAAGAGCCATTTTAGAATGTTCAATAGGTGGTTGACTCGACTCGCCTTGCACCATCCTTCTTGAACGCCTTTTGTAAGTTACAGGTGTTGTTTGTTCGCCTTCCAGCCCTAGGTTCTAGAGGTCGAGTGATTTACTTCCTGCCCAAGTAAACCAAGTCGAAAGTTTGAAACTTTGATCGACTTCTTGCTTAAGTCGAACCCTAGTAAAACCCTTGTGATCGACTTCTTGGTGAAACCCTTGTGATCCTTCTTGGTTAAAACCCTTGTGATCCTTCTTGGTTAAAACCCTTGTCGATCCTTCTGCTATTAAATAACCTTGCTCTTGATACCAATTCAAGTCCACAGGTCTTGAATCACATGCGCTGAAACAAGAACATAAACAAGTAAACTGGAACTATCACAAACAATCACACATGAGATATCCTGGAATACGCTTTCCAATTAATCAGTAAAATATAAGCTCTAAACAACTGATCGTTTTTCTCATCTATCCAACCACATGCTCGGCTGGTATATATAGGTGCTAGAATTTGCTTTCTAATCCTACTACAATTCTAATAAAGCAAGATAGTCCTTAACAAATAAGGAATCCTAATTAGACTAGAATTGTAAACTTCCATATGCTTGGAAACTGTTTTGTCTTTCCATATGCTCGGTTCTTTGGACTGCACATTAAGCTCGTGACTTTTGAACTACTCATTAGCTCGAGTAGAACATTAGACCAACACACGGGTTGTTAATATAGTTAGTCAAATAGGATTTTGTGTAGGGAAGTGATATTTCCACGGAGGGAATTGATTCATACACAGAGAATTATTGTGTACTGACCAATATACCCCTGCCATATATTTGTCAAAGTTTTTACTTATTAGTTTCATTATATCTATCACCCAGGTAGGCAGCCATGAGCCATTACAACCCAAAACTGCAAAACATATGCGCTTTATTTCATCATCCAGTGACACAAACTATGAAAATTAATATGCACTCATCTTGATTGTACAATCATCGTTTCCTCTTGTGAGCCATTTATGGCTGCACCAAGCCATCAGCATAAAAAAAAAAAAAAAAAAAAAAAAAAAAAAAAAAAAAATTGTTGGAGGACGCAATCAACGGGTGTCTTGCATAATCAAAGGTAATTAACATATGAAGCAGGGAATTTTTCCCGTCGAATAACACCGCATTCTATCTTTATTTGTGTAGATTGTAGCATCCTGAATCATCTCATCCACAATCACAGTCACCGACCACTTCCTGTTACGCACAATCACCGTTGTTGACCACCCACCACTTTCTCTCCCTCTCAAGGTCTCCAACGTCATCACTTGCATCTACACCCACTATATCGTGATCCAATCATATACATGTATGTCATGCGAGAAACGTTAAATATACCATGCCACCATTGGACGTAGAAAAACACACGTTAATTCGGGTTTCAGACATGATGTGAGGTGGTGTCGGCCAGATCAAGTGGAGGCGACTGAGAAGTGGAATAGAGGGATACATGGATGGTTTGGTATCTGGTTTGATGTACAACATGTTGGAGAGAAATTTTAAATTAGACTAAAATATTTTGGGGTATATTGGTCAATACACTTTAAATTTCTGTGTATGAATCAGTTTCCTCCGTGTAAGTATCACTTCCCTTTTGTGTATTAGATTAATATTACTCTAAAAATGATAACTACAAAAATACTATAGATGTTTTTATTTTATTTTTCCTAAATCAGTGCTAAAGGTTATGGTTAATAGAGAATATTCTTTTTACAATTAGAAGATAATACTCTGTCCAATAAAAAAATAAGTGTTGATTGTGTATCTACATTTTTTGAGATGGTTTCCGTTTTCATCAGGATTTTCATCTAATAAGAATTATTTATATGTGACACTATGATAGATTCATTTGTTATTATTAGCAAAATACTTTTTATTGACATATAAAGTTTGGTGAGTATTTTAAAATTTTATGAATTTATCAAAAAAATATTGAAATAGAGAATTTTACACTTAAATCAACTAAATTCATTTTAAACTTAGATTATTTTATAAAATTTTGTACTCAAATGTAAATTTTATTAACTGGTCATAATATAATTTTTTTTTTTTTTTTTTACATTTGAGTCCAAAAATAAAAAAGAAAAAAAAAATGTTCTCAAGGTTATGCATATTCTTATTTTCTTTATAAAAAGTAAACAAATAATATAGCGCAATCTTACCATTGGCAAAATGCAAATCTTTTATTGTTACAATTGGGTTTTCTTACCGTATTTCTTTTGCACAAAACTTATTTATGTTATTGTATAAAAGAATTGCCTCCTCCCTTTCCTCCCCCCACCCCCCTCCAAAAAAAAAAAAAAAAAAAAAAAAAAAAAAAAAATCTCAATTAACACTAATATGATTGCCTCTTATAGTATTTTCAGAAAAAAATAACTAATGTTTTAAAATTCTGGTTGATCTGGCCGGATCATCGATTGAACCGTGAAACGGTTAGGCAACCGTAAGCCTATAATAATAACTTTTGAATATTTTTAATTGTTTATCTATTAATTCAATTTATTTATAAAACAAAACACACTTATTATATCATTACTTATTATCAATGAAGAAATCTCTTGAATGCGTTCAAAATGAACCCACAATTAAAGTTTTTACATAAGTAAATTTATTTCATATATACATTATATTATATTAGCTTTTTAATTTAATTATGAACATTTCAAATTATAATATGTTTGTCCACATAAATATAAAACTTAACCTACATTTGTTGTAATTAGTGTTCATCTGTTGTAAAGCTATGATCGTATTTGAAGTATTTTCGATTGTTTGTGTCAATTTGTTGTAATTCCTCGTTAAGTAAGCTTCATCTTGATTCATTATTTAGCTATTAGTTTATCGAATATCAAGTAATTGAAGAAGAAACTGAACGAAAAACGTGCCCCATTTTTCGCTCTGTAAATTGATGAATCTGTAAGATTCTTATGTTCATAAAGTCGCGTTTGTTATTTGTCATTATTGCTTCTATGCGTTCGTAAGTAATTTGTGGTTTATTGGTCTGTTTAGGCTGATGTGTAAATACAAATAGGACCAATGGTATATGTTTTGTCACATAAGGATTTAGAGGCTTTTTGTGTTAAAAAAATTCTATGATTTGGTGAGGAGGCTTTTTGTGTTTAGGCCCTTTTGGGATGCATTTGTGTGAGACATATAGTAATGTTTTTTTCAGTCCCTTGTTTGAAGTATGATATGTTTTTTTCAGCCCCCTCTAGCGCATCACCACTCATGGATCACTACTAGTCACCCGTCATGGATCACTATCCGGCTAAATATTTTAATGTTATAAATTTATATGTTGATTGATGTTATTTGATATATGAGAGATCAAATAACAGATGATGTTTTGTAAAGATACTTAGAAATGTTTTATCTACTTTTCTTGGTTTATATCAGTGGGCATAATTATGTACATAGAAATCTTGTATGGGCACAGCTAGTCATGCTGCAGAATGAAGTATATTATGTTTTATAAGAAATTGGTACCTTTTATGTTGAATTTGGGCTGATAATAGTTTGATGTGCATACAGGGGTGAGAATTACAAAATATATTGTATAGGGGTGAGAATTGTAGAATTATCAAAGAAATAAAAAGTGACACTCGAAGTACAAGTAAAGCCTTTTTTACCCCAACAAGGGTGTATTTTATAGTAACATTCTACACACTTTTTTCCGTCTATTTGGATTGTAAGTTGTGACGGTGACTGGTGTGAATATTCATTTGGTTTATCCATTATATAAAGCGTGTAAAAATTTGTGACGCCAATATTCTCCATGCAACACAAAGTGTGGCTTTAATAATTTTACCGGAATTGGGCGTTTACACTTTACATATCTTATAAATATGTGTATATATTATGCTTTTATTGTAGTAATTAGTTTATTTGTTGTTTCGTTTATACAAGATTCTGACCGTTACTTCTTTGATAATATTAATATTAACTTACTTACAATATTTACAACAAGTCATATCAATAACTATTTAAACTAATTATTCGCTTAATAAAACAAAGATCATGCCATCGTGGTTAACATTTGTTGAGAGAATCAATTATTTTTTGTATATATTGAAAATGTACATAGTACATAATTCTATTACATGCTTAACTCAAATAATATATTTTCTTACTCCCACTTACTTTAATAACACTCGTTCACCCCATTTATCATAAAAATCTTAGTTTTATATAATACTTTTTAGTTCTATGATATTATATTCTAAGAAATATAAAATACAATGTTAAAAGAGTATAATAATGACCAAAGAGCTTGTATCACAATAGTAACTCATGATGTGTGAGAAGTTTAAACTTAATAATTGTGAGTTCAAATCATGTGCTTAAGACATGTGAAAATATTATGAGATATTAAAATTGCCCTTCAACGAAAAAGATTATAATAATGTAAAATCAATAACATAAACGTTTTAGTAAGGTAATAGTTTTTTAATACTTTACAAGAAACGTACAATTGTCTTATTTGTAGCGAGCATAGATAGTGGATTAGTGGTTATATGGTTAAACAAGATGATAACGTATTGTTGGTAACACTCTTTTTGTTAATAACGATCATCGGCCTTAAACTAAAAGTTAAAGTAAATTAGTTGTGCACCTTCAATTGAATGGATGATGTACGTTTAACTGGATTTTCATGGTTCCGCTGAAGTTCCAAAGCTTTCTCAAGTCTTGTGACAACCTGATCAATATATGGACGATCTGCTCTTTCCTCTTTTATGCACCAATATGCTGTTTCTGAGAAGTTTTTGAATGCTTCTGGCTCCATCTGTTTTTGTAAATGTGGATCGATCATATCCTCCAAATGAGATTTAGCCAGTTTACTTAATAACCCCTCTCCCACCTCGTCTTCGCTTTCATCTCCGTTTTCGTCTTCGTTTTTGCTTACATCTTCGTCTTCATCTCCGTTTTCGTCTTCATCTCCGTTTTTCTCTTCATCTTCATCGTCGGCACTCCTTCCGCACAAGACTTCAAATAATATAACACCGAATGAATACACATCTGACTTGTGGGTCACACCGCCAGTCTTTTTGTATTTTGGGTCTAGGTATGCATTCTTATTGATATCATGAGTAAGAAGAAGACGGAGCCTCCGAGCTACTGTATTTTTCAATGAAAGTTCAAAACCAGATAACTTGGGTTCGCATTTGTCATCTAGTAAAATATTCGAGCTCCTGATGTTGCAATGTATGACACTAAAATCCCGTCCAGGATCATAATGGATGTAACTCAATGCATTTGCAACGCCAATACATATCTTCAACCTTTGCATCCATGTGAGGGTCCGGTCACTTAGATATGTTTTGAGACTTTGGGTAGCCTCCTTCTTGTATACGATAATCTTGTTCACCTCAGAATCATAAAACCCAATAAGAGACACTAGATTCTTATGTTTGAGACTTGAAAGCATCGAAACTTCCGTCCAAAACCTTTTGCTCTCATCTTTTACATATTCTACATAGAACCTCTTTACAATAATATCGATGAATTTCTCAGAATGTAAGAGGAAACCTTTAAAAATTCTTCCAAGCTTATACTTTTCGATAATATTCTCATCAGCAAAATTGTTGGTTGCTGATATTAAATCTTTGGCTTCGAGTTTTAAGTGAGAAAGGTCTTTGAGGAAAGACTTTGTCTCTTTGCTGACATGGGACTCAACACGTGTAGGTATGGAAGTCAATGATCCCTATATGTACCAAATAAGACAACATTACCAAATGTTCCAAAAATGACACGTGTAAATATGGAGATCACTTTTATAAAATTCTAGTGGCTTACAACAATATTAATCAGTAAAAAATAACCTTGTCATGATTGGATGATATATCTTCAACTTTGGCCTCAACTATTGAACGTTCCTTTAATATCATAAATAGAGTAATAAGTAAATAATTTAACACGTGTTGATATTAATATTATCAATAAATAGAGATTAGCTATTATAAAAGAAATATGAAAGAGAAAAAACCGTCTTACATCATTTTGACGTTCCATTTGAAGTTTCAACGCGTTCTCAAGTCCTGCGACAACCTCACTTATATCCGGGCGTTGAGATCTTTCTTCATTCAAGCACTCATATGCTATCTTTTCGAAAACGTTGAATGATTGTGGATCTATTTGTTTCAATAGAACCGGATCAATTATTTCATCTAGTATTTTCTTTTTATAATGGAAAACAGCCACCGAAGCCAAATGCTTATTATCTTGATCATCAATTATTGACATCCTACCACACATTAGTTCAAACAATACAATCCCAAAGGAGTAGATATCTGACTTGTGGCTCACACTTTTACTCTCTATATATGCTGGGTCTTCATACCCTTTCACATACTTAAGTTTATAAGTATGAAATGAATGGTGCCTTTGAGATGCTTTGATCTTAATGGAACATTCAAAACCAGATAACCTGGGTTCCCAATCATCATTTAATAAAACTGTGCCACTGTTGATTCTCCGGTGTATTACGCTGAAATCGCGTGGCTCGCCATAATGAATGTAGCTCAATGCATGTGCAACACCGACAGATATCTCCAATCTTCGCACCCAAGTCAACGAAATCGGGTCACTTAGAAATAGGCCGAGACTTCCCCTGGTCTCAAATTTGATAATGATGATCTTCTCATCATTCTCATCACAAAACCCAACAAAAGAAACCACATTTTTATGCTTGAGACTTGACAGCATCGAAATCACAGTCCAAAACTGTTGTTCTTTTCCATCCCATTCTTTATTCCACCTCTGAGCATGGATATCAATAAGCTCGCCGGACCACCAGAGCTGCCCCTTGTATTCATTTCCAAAATCACTTTCTCCCCAAAAATTTTCTTCATGGAAGTTGTTGGTGGCAGATAGGATATTTTCAAAGGGGACTCCGAGGTGAGCAAATTCTTTCATTATCTGTAAAATAGTCAAATTAAAATGTGAGTTAGAAAAAGGGAGTTTAATAATATGTACAAAGTGTTTGATATAATCCCTGAACCATGTGAGTTAGAAAAAGGGAGTTAGAAGTTTAGGAAGTGATCAAGTGAATGGTCTTATTAAGTTTCATTGTTTTGGTTAATGACTTCATGATATTTGGTCTTGGTTAATGTAGTCAATATATGCTCCTAAGGTGTTTTTTAAAGCATTTGGTCCTGAATCAAATGATGTAAATATGGACTACATGGACGATACTTTGTCTACCTGATGCAGTTTTGATGGGATAATATGGATTGGAATTGTCTTGTTTGTTCCCTCATTGCATTCAAAGACATGTTTTTGTCTTGTGGATAAGTTCATAAAGTGGTATTCAGAAGGAAAAAAACCATGGCATGTGCTTTGTGTAACAGTAAACTTTTTAACGTTGCAATATAATTTTGTTTAGTGTTGATGTTTGAAGTTACTTCCAGTGACATGTTTTCGTAGCTGTTGCAGGATACTTTATTTGACAATAGTGGAATTGGACGATTTTTCAGGATATTGAAAGGAATGGAGAGACATTATTAAATGTTGTAATGGAAACTTTTAAAGCCAAGTTGCTGATTTTGAAAGGGAAGAACTCTCCTGTTGTGGAAAGAAAAACTAGCAGTAAGATATGAAATTGAGTGTATATGAAATTGGAGAGCAATGAGACACATGAATATGAAGTAAAGTATATTCCAGGTTGATGATGTTCAACTCATACTTTGAGATTTGTTCATCACATTTAACTGTATATACTTAAGTTATGTTCATCTCATAAAGTCATAGGAATGTGAATATAAAGCTGTTGAGGAAGAGCAAGAGCTTGTATAAGTTTGATCTCTATAGAACTCATTTAGATTTTTTCATTTACCTTTAGCGAAATATGGAAATCTGTTGAGTTTGAGTAATCTTTCTTTAGACTTTATGAAATCCAATGATTATGCTATTACTGCATTCATTCTAGTTCTTATATACTACTCATTCTTGTTTCAAGCACAAAATGATTTTTCCAAGGCGTATGAGAAGGGTACCCATAATACAAGGACCAATTGAAGGACTATATATGGAAAGCCTTGAAAAGTGGCAAGGTAATGTTTCAAAGCAGATCAATAATCCCAAAAAGTCAACTGATAACTGCTAATATAATACAGTAAAAGAATAACGCTGAAATTAGAAGGTTGTTACCCATTTGACCCGTAGCATTGTTTCAACTTTCAATGCAGATTAGCTATCCCAAAAGGTTGTTACCCATTGCTTGCCTACAATATTGATAAGGAGTTCGGGCGCGTGTTGAGTGTAGATGTCAAATCTTATTTTGTTGAGTATTCTTTTCTGAAACTAATACGTGTCTTATCTTTTCCGTTTATGCCTCTGTTAGTTGTGATGTTTTGTTTATTGGCCATCATTTAGCATCCTTTTTCGCCTTTTTAACATGTCGGTTTTTGGTGTTTCATGGTGCTTATGGGATATTAATGTTGCGTTTAATCTCTTACATTAACTTGAAAAAAAAAATGTCAAAGAAAAACTGATAGTCAAATATATTTTATAGCCATATTATTACAATGTTAATCTTTTCTTTTTTTTTTCTTTTTCTTTTCTTTTTTATAAAATGGAATTAGAAAGTTTTCTTCACTAAAAATACACTGTGGGTGACTATCAAGTCTTAACCAGTGACCTATAATTGACCTTTTTTTCTTATCAGTTTTTCGTTTTTTTATCCCACATAGAGACAAACCAATGTCACATAGATCGCGGTACGCTCCGGTACGGGAACGGGGATCGGGAACGCAGATCGCGGCTTTCTATAATTCGATACGCTTGGGGGTAGGCTCATTTCGGATCGCTTCGGTACGCTCCGGTACGGTGTACCATATAACATGATACGGTGTACCGAATAAGAGCTTGTAAACTGGAACTTGCAGTGCTTACAAACCCACACTTTTATGTTTAATGTTTCCGTTTTGTATAAGTTTTATATGTGCAGGGTATTTGTGTCATTCTCCTCATTCTCCTTTTTGGTTAAAGCTGCTCTTGGCGTGGCAGACAAGAAGACATGAGATTCTCTTTGTGTCCATACCTCTTTATTTTATTCTTCTCCCCATCATGGTCTAGTAACGTTGGATAATGAGATGTATTTCCAGCTCATGCCTTATATAGAGAGAGGGTGACTATCATATAGAGGGGAGACAAAATATTCACAGCTCCACTCTTATTCATCGACCCATATTCAGATTCTGGGTTTGATAGAGAATCTTGTTCATCTTGTATTACTTCTTTTATATCTTGTAAGACTATTATCAATAGATAATAGGATCATACCAGCTTGCTGTGGTGATCTCTTGTATTAAACATTCTTCCGCTGTGTTTCTCCAATTCATTTGATTCATATAAAGACATATGTTGCTGAATATCATGCTTTTCTACAAAAGAAACAGAGGAGAAGGATGACAAACAGAGAAGAGAAGGAATTGATGATATATGAAATTGAAAAAGCGTATAAAAAGCGTATCTTATAACGTTTTGAAGCTGACTGGAACTTGTTGACCATCCACATGGAACACCGTTGACTTTGATTGAAAACGTGAATCGTTTAGCGAATGGAACGCGATCCATTGGGCGTTTGGAACGCAAAACGTACCCGTTTGGGAACGCAAAACGAAAAACGCAGATCGCGGGTCATATAGCGATTTATGTGACTATGAGACAAACCATAACCTTGACAGACAAATTTACAAGTAAATGAGTCGAACCAGTATAACGGAAGTTGCTTCTCTTCCGGTCAATGCGTCATAATTAAGTCTGTTAATATTTGAAGATTACAGTCCCTAAAAGTTTTAGTTTTGAGGTTAAAAGACACAAACAAAAAGGCGGTGGACAACTCATATGTAGCTTACATGTAATTTTGAAGAAAATTTGGACAAGCTACAGTGCAAGGCCATATATACTACCTTGTGTATATCGTAATGAACTTTCTAAAATACAGGTAGATTTTATAACTATACTATTAAAATTTTGATTTTACTTTGTAACTTAGAAATCCCCTAGTTTCTAATTTTAGTCGTTTACAAGGGACACTCCCCCAGTTTCATATAAAGGTCATAGTTCACAGATGTTTGCAGACATCAACAAATATTTTTACTATACCAGTTTTATTTTTTTCATTTTTGAAACCCGGTTTGACCGGTCGAAGTGGTTCTGAAGTAGATACAGGTCAAAAGAAGCCGGTTTTTAAGAATTCAAAACCCAGTGTGACCCGCCGGGTTTTACCCGTTTCTATAATTCCGGCTGGGTTTGTCATTAAATCTTTTATATGTGTTCCACATTGCTTTTTACAAGTTTTTAAAGGCTTTAAAAGCTGTTTAGACAGGTTTTTATGGTGTTTTAAACACTTTCTATATGCTATTTGGACAACAGAAGGATGGGCTGTTTGGACATGCTTATATGCTGTTTTAACGGCTTTTATATGTTGTTTTGTAGCAGCAATTACAGCTTTTATATGCTGTTCCGACACAGTTTAATACAGCAACCATGTTTTTTAAGCAGCAATTACATGTTTGTATGCTGCTTTTTACAGCGATTTGCAATTAGATACTTTTAAAGGTTTGTATGTTGTTTTTCAGAGCAATTACATGCTGTTTGGAAAATGATCAAAGGCTAATATGGTACTAGGAGTTTATAGGTGTATACACTCAAACAAATAGATATATAGTAGTACTGATTATTATAGAAAGATGGAAGAGGAAAAACGGTCTTACCTCATTTTGATGTTCCAGTTGAAGTTCCAACGCTCTCTCAAGTCTTGTGACAATCTCATCAATATTTGGGCGTTCCAATCGTTCTTCATTCAAGCAGTCATATGCTATTTCCGCAAAGATGTTAACTGATTGAGAGTCCATTTGATCCCATAGACCCCTATCAATTATTTCACCGAGTCTTTTCTCTCTATAATGGGTAATGGCCAGAGGAGCCAAATACTTGTTATTATCGCCGTCAATAACTGATTCCCTACCACACAGTAGTTCAAATAATACAATCCCAAAGGAGTAGATATCTAACTTGTGGCTCACACTTTTAGTCTCAATATATGTTGGGTCTACATACCCTTTCACACCCTTAACTTCATTAGTATGAAATGAATGGTGCCTTTCAGATGCTTCAATCTTCATGGAACATTCAAAACAAGATAACTTGGGTTCCCAGTCATCATTTAATAGAACTGTGGCACTGTTAATGAACCGGTGTATTACGCTGAAATCGTGTGACTCGTCATAATGAATGTAGCTCAATGCATGTGCAACACCGACAGATATCTCCAATCGGCGCACCCATGTCAACAACATCGGGTCACTTAGATAGTAACCAAGACTTCCCCTGGTCTCAAGCTTGATAATGATGATCTTCTCATCATTATCATCACAAAACCCAACAAGAGAAACCACATTTTTATGCTTGAGACTTGACAGCATTGAAATTTCCGTCCAAAATTGTTGTTCTTTTTCATCATCCCTTTCTTTCTTTAACCACCTTCGCACACGGATTCTAATCAACTCACCAGACCACAAAAGCTGTCCCCGGTATCTCTTTTCAGATGCATCTTCTCCCCAGATATTTTTGTCATCAAAGTTGTTGGTGGCTGATAGTATACTTTCAAGTGGGATTTTTAAGTGAGCAAAGTCGTCATGATTGAGTGAAGACATCATGTAAGTATCTGTTTGTTTATCTGAACAAAAAAGGGTGGGTGAGTTGTTACAAAAAGAAGCGAAGGTGTGTTTGAGTGATATACATAAATCTGTTCAGTTTATATTTGTATATATAGAAGATGTGGATAAGCGTGGAGGTCTGCTAGTTGCAAGTATTATTGCAGTAGACTATTGACTTTTTGACCTACTATTAATTTCACACCAATTGTCTATAGCGTATAGGAACCGGTACTTTGATTGAATTATTCAAAGTTTGAAATTAGTAAGTAACAAAACCACAAACATCAATATCAATATGATGATAAGGGTGAGCTAACTTCAAAAACCCATCCTCAATTCGGACAAAGCTCATTTTTGACGAGTCATTAGGTTATTAACTTAAACTTATAAGTCCATAAGCCTAAATTGGTAAACTCGTAAAAAGTGAGATACCATCTTTCCAAATTCAGTAAGCCTAGAAAATAAGCTAAACAAAGCACCCCAAATGTGTAGATAAAAAAACGGGTAAATAGATATGTTGAGGCTACCCGGAAAAAGTCAAGCCTTTTTTGGCTCTGATGTACGCGGCCTAACGGGTATTCCCGTGGCCGGGACTTTACACTGGCCATCCCGTGATGTTTACTTACGCTGTGTTCTTGAGTTTTTTCATTAAAGAAAAGGAAATGAAAGTGGAAGTAAACACTTTACTTCCATTTCCTCCCAAATAAGCCTAATTTTACTTCCATTTCCTTTTCTTTTCCTCCTTAAGTAAAACTCAAGAACACAATGTGGAAGTAAATATCTTCACTTTACTTCCATTTCATTTTCTTTTCCGTATTAATCCATCTCGAGAACACAGCATTAGCGAGATTTGACGCATGGTTTCTTTTGAGACCTCCATGACACCTTACCACTATGCCACCCATATTTTCTTAATATTATTCGTAACATATAAGTTTAGTGATGGTAAACATTATTGTATGTTGTAGAGATGGCGGGTCTACTAGGTGGCTGAAAATCCAAAAATGTTTGGACAAAAGAGGAGGAAACATTGCTAGTTGACGCATACATGAAGTTACATCTATCAGGGGAGTAAGTATATGCTGATATAGAACCTGCGTATGTTTCGTGAAGAAATGAAAGTCATGATGTCTACCATCCTTCGTCATGTTAACATCTCCTTAGTAACTTTGGTTAGGATTTCTTAATATTTTTTTGTTTGTCCATATCTTTTATGTATTAGGATGCATATTATCTAAGATGTCTTATTAGGAACTTTTATTAGCTTTATTAGGATGTTTTATCTTGTGTTAAATGTTTTATTTAGGTTTCTTGTTTAGTCATGATTGTGGTTGTGTTCATTTTCTCATGTTTTGGTGTATTGCACTACTCTTGATTGTATATCCTTTGTTATGTTGTGGCGTGTTGGTATTGCACTAACTAGTTTTTTTAGTACGTCGCTATCATTTGATTCGTTGGTGCCCTTAACAAGAGGGAGCATATGCCAAGGGGGAGCGTTTGCAACGAATATTTTTCGCATTGCTTCAAAACTCTTTTTGCTTAGTCAAAAAGGGAGAGAAAGGATTTAAACTCACCGCTAAATATTTATTTATTTATTTTTTACATAATATGAGTTTATATTTTGCCATTATCCAAAAAGGGAGAGATTGTTAATACAAATAATTGGGTAAAAGCGTTATTTCTATTTTACAATTTCTCTACGTTTTGTTGATCAAACATATAAACACGTATTACGTAAAAGTTCAAGTAAACAAGTTTTAAAGGTAATTATCCATTTGAAGTACAAAGAACATTTTATCATACATATTGCATTAAACACTTGCAAAACATTACATACTTCTCATATGCCAATAACAATTGCAGATCCGTATATACAGATTCTACCCGGTAAAATTAGACATGGATACAAAGAAGCAAAGGAGTGCTTGGGTTATATACAATTGCTGGTCAGTATGTTCGGTTTGTGTTTGTGTATCTTGACGATGTGGATAAGTGTATTATCTTTAATGTATGGAGGTCTGGTAGTTGCATTATTATTATTAGTAGACTTTTTGACGTAGTTCACACCAATTGTTTATGGCTTATTGGAACCGTTCCTTTTATTGAATAATTCAATGTTTGAAAATAATAAGTAACAAAACCACAAACATCAATATCAATATGAATATAGGATAAGGGTGAGCTAACCTAAAAACCCATCCTCGGTTCGGACAAAGCTCATTTTTGACGAGTCAATAGGTTATCAACTTGAGCTTATGTTGCTTATATAAGTCCATAAAGCCTAAATTGGTAAACTCATAAAAAGTGAGATATCAGCTTTCCAAATTCAGTAAGCCAAGAAAATAAGCTAAACTAAGCACCCATATGTGTAGATAAAAAAGGGGTAAATAGACATGTTGAGGCTACCTGGAAAATGTCGAGCCTTTTTTGGCTCTAATGTACCGGGCCTAACGGGTATTCCCATGGCCGGGACTTTACGCTAGCCATCCCGTGATGTTTACTTAGCGAGATTTGACGCATGGTTTCTTCTGAGACCTCCATGACACCTTACCACTAGGCCACCCATATTTTCTTAATATTAAGTTTAGTGATGGTAAACGTTATTGTATGTTGTAGAGATGGTGGGTCTACTAGGTGGCTGAAAATCCAAAAATGTTTGGTTGGCAATTACATGAGTGGATAGGAGAAATCGTGTGTTGTTGCAGATGATCACGTATGGAATAAGTACATCAAGGTATCGACTAAAGTCAAAGCAGCTTATTATTACAAATTTCATAAAACCAAAATTAGTTGACGCGTATTTGTAATTCCTTGTAGATTAAAAAAACTGCTAGTCGGTTTAGAAAATGGTCATTTCCTCATTATGACAAGCTTTGCATCATCTATGGTAAAGAAAGAGTTAGGGGCCTTCAAGTAAGATGGTATTGGAGTTGAAGACGACGTAGAAGAAATCAAAATAAACCAGATTTTTAAAGCTGAAGACGACGTTGAAGGTGAAGAGAACGCTTAATAAATCAAAATAAACACGAGTTTTAGAAGACATTGTTGAAGGTGAAGACAACGTTGAAGAAATCAATATAAACACGAGTTTGGAAGCTAAAGTGTTGCATGTTAGCGTGGATGTTTCTTTATTCGATGGAGGTAAAGAGAGCGTTGGTAATAAACGCAAAAGAGATGAAACTAGCGAGCTAAATGAAACTTGTGTGGAAACAAAAGTGGCTAAGCAATGAATCAATGTAGCGAATTAGATTATGGACATAGTAACGACTCAAATGAAAGATTTAGATGGTCTTACTCTTGATGAACGTCTTTTAGTGGTGTATGTGATTGGTAGGAGTGTACCGCTTTCACTAATGTTTGAACGGCTGGACGATGAGGGAAAGATTCGTATGGCGCAAATGGTTGCTAACAGTTACTATACATAACCTTAGAAAAATAGTTTTTTTTTTTTTTTTTTTTTTTTTTTTTTTTTTTTTTTTTGTGCAACATTATGTTGTTACTGTACTAATGTTTTGTGAATCGCGTGACTTCAAGTTCTGGTTTAGTAATGGTAGCTAATTTACGCAAGTGTTTGTATAAGTTGAGTTGTGTCTAGATAAGATGGACAATAGATTAGTTCAATAACCAAAGACATGTATTTTAGCATAATGCTTATTTTGTGAACTATGAAATCATTTTGACACAAACCATTTGAGCAACAAACCGTGACATTGTATTGAATTATCCTTAAGATGCAAAGAATTCCACAAAAATCATCTCCGAGAAAGATAATTTTCACCCAACTTTTTGCATAAATCATCCTTTAAAAAGATAGTTTCTTTAGACTTTTGTCTCTTATGGATGATTCATGGTGATATTCTTACTATAGTACAATTAGCAGGATATCCAGCCCATTACATAGCCCGTCCGACCTATGTTCGGTCTGGGTTATTTTAACCCTAACCCGGTTCTTCCCCACTCACAATCTCTCTCATTTTCAGTTTCCCTCTGATTATTGTGGCTCCTTACCCGATCCGAGAAATGAACAAAGCTAGCTATAGTACCAACCACGTCTTTGCATGCTTTTGCCATCTGCATGCTTTTGCTTTTGCCATTTTTTTTTTTTTTAATATATAGCTGATAGTAGTGTGGATGATTCATGGTGATATCTTTTAGGGTCACACTATTAATACCCCCCCTATGATGTCAAATCATAGGGGGAATATTCTCTTTGTCCCCCACTTTTTCAATACAGCACAGTTTTTTGTCAGTTTCTGTTCCGTATTTCTGACAGTTTTAAACGTTTGACGTATTAAACTTTATATTTACTCCATTTTCAGGTTTATAGCTTTTTGATATAAACAAAATTATAAAAATAAAAAATAAATAAAAAAAATAAAAAAAAAAAAAACAAAAAAAATAGCCACCGTATGAATAAAAACATAGCCACCGTATGAATAACTCAGCCCATCTTTTAACATGCATGGTTTATTTCAAAGCGGACAAACTAAATTAACGGTTTTTGGAGTTTACTCTTACAACGATTTTAAAAACGAAGTTAAGCTATTATAGCCATTTTTGGCTTAAAAGTTGGTAAATCATAAATGGATATGGGCCTTACATTTCTTTCTTTTGAAACGAGAAGAAAATAAATATCGTTTATTAAAAATATAAATATTTGTCAAACAATTACCATTTCCTTACTAGTTTCACTTTTAAATTAAAACGCTGTAAACAAATAAAAGCATTCCCGAACCAAAATGATGCTTTATGTTGACGTTTTCGAGTATCCATTTTCAGGTGTTAAGAACGAATCGCGTAGAAGGTTGAGTATGGCCTGGCTTAGCAGACATATGACGAAACTCTACCGGGTTGTGTTCACGAGGAGTTATGCATTTGGAAATGCCCCCTTAAGACTTGATAATTGTGAACTTATGTAGTAAGACTTGTATTCACCGTATTATGGGATCAATGTAACATTTGACTTGTGTTGTGATGAATGCATTTAGTGTTTCTCTATTTAGACACCTTGTGTTCTTGGTTATGAAATCATACCCCGTAAATGCCTTTCCGTTACGCCATTTTTGGGGTGTGACACCATAAGTTGCAAAGAATTCCACAAAAATCATCTCCGAGAAGATAATTTTCGTCCAACTTTTTGCATAAATCATCCTTTAAAAAGATAGTTTCTTTAGACTTTTGTCTCTTATGGATGATTCATGGTGATATCTTTTAACATGCATGGTTTATTTGAAACTCGAAAAACTAAATGAACGGCTTTTGGAGTTTACTCTTACAACGATATGAAAAACGAACTTAAGCTATTATAACCATTTTTCGTTTAAAAGTTGGTAAATCATAAATGGATATCGGGTTTATATTTCTTTCTTTTGAAACGAGAAGAAAATAAATATCGTTTATTAAAAACATAAATATTGTCAAATAATTGCCATTTTATTACTAGTTTCACTTTTAAAAAGCTGTAAACAACTAAAAGCATTCCCAAACCAAAATGATGCTTGATTTGAGTAACAAGAGTTTTTTCCATTAGAATCTACTTATATCTGATAAAGTCAAACTAATATTCTAACATTGCTATAAATTATTTGACAAAAATTAAAGTCATAACTTCTCATTTCTTTATTAGCATAACTTTCTCAATATTTATCAGCTTAACGTTTTTGTATAATTTCGCAATATAACTCATCGTCCTTGTATCCGCAATAGCCAGCCCGTTATACAACAATGATAACAAAATAATACTAGTAGGAGGTTACTTAAAAAATAGTAAGTTGTAAAAACATCCAAGTTACATACTCCGTCTCAAAATTTTCAAAAGTGCAAGCAAAGTCTTTATCAAAAAGCTTCAATTCATATTTTGTTCATGTCTAAAGCGATTGACTGATATACAGTACTGCTCTGATCATATAGGTAAAAGGTTGAATATGAATATTTTGGTCATTTTACTTTTGCCCGAGACAAAAATTAAACATTTTTTTTATTACAAATATCACGTATGCACTTCAAAGTTATGCAAATTGCGCTGATTTACTTTTTAAAAGGAACTATAATAATTGTTAAGAAACTAATTATATTCAACCATTAACATTCACAAACATCAATCATTCTCGATTATGAATCATGGTTGTTAAAATCTCGATCATAATCTTAATTACTTATGAATTTTTACGATACTAAGAAGCAAAATGATTCAGATGTTACGTAGGTTTTGTGGCAAGTTTAAAATCTTATACGATGCCGATCTCGACTATAAAATCTTAAAATCTAATCTAATTTGATCTTACTTTTTCGAATCGCAAACTAAAAAATTAGTATAAGTTATGGATTATGTTTTATATAATTTTAACAACAGTGTGTTAATCTTTTAGACATTTCATATTCATAATTTAATACAACATTTTTATGAAACATTTATATAATCTTCTGATATGAATAAAATAACATTATAGTAGTATTTAAAAATCCAATCTTACAATCTCAATATTGCAAAAAATAAATAAATAAATAAATAAAAATTAAAAAAAAAATGATGAATATAACCAACCTAAAGGAATTTGATAGCCAATACTATGAATTCCTTATAAACAAGCATTCACTTCTTGTTTTGGGCGATGTGGAATACATCCTCTTTTCCAATTTTGTATGTTTCAAGTGCCTCACTTAGAGACACGATATCTCATTCATTTCAACTCCATTTTAGACATACTTTAGCTCGTTGCGAAGCTCTCGTCGAGGAGAATGCAAAGCTACCAAAAAATATAACTATATATAACATATACATATATTAAATAGCGTCCAAAATTTGCAAAAACTCATTTTGCAAAACTCATTTTCCAACATTTACTTAGCGAGATTTGAACTGTGGTCTCTTCTGAGACCTTCACGACACCTTACCGTTAGGCCACCTTTACTTGTTTAATATTACTCATAACATATTAGTTTGGTGATAATCCACCCTCAGTTCGGACAAAGCTCATTTTTGACGAGTCATTAGGTTATCGATTGAGCTTATATTGCTTATATAAGTCCATAAGCCTAAATTGGTAAACTCATAAAAAGTGAGATATACCATCTTTCCAAATTCTGTAAGCCTAGAAAATAAGCTAAACTAAGCACCCCATATGTGTAGATAAAAAATGGGTAAATAGACATGTTGAGGCTGGCCGGAAAAATTCGAGCCTTTTTTGGCTATGATGTACGCGGCCTAACGGATATTCCCATGGCCAGGACTTTGGTCTCTTGTGAGACCTTCAAGACATCTTACCACTAGCCCACCTTTCCTTGCTCAATATTACTCGTAACATATAAGTTTAGTGATGGTAAACTTTACTGTATGTTGTAGAGATGGTAGGTATACTAGGTGGCGGAAAATCCAAAAATGTTTGGACAAAAGAGGAAGAAACATTGCTAGTTGACGCAGTACGTCATGAAATTACATCTATCAGGGGAGTATGTATATGCTGATATCGAACCTGAGTATGTTCACGCAGTGCAAAGTTTCGATTCAGAAAACTTTATTAAGACTAGGATGAAGTTTTTTTAAGAAAAACTTCAACATTGTGCATGACATATTGGTCGGCACACACATGTCCGGATCTAGTTGGGACCCTGTAAGGTTGAGTGTTATTGCAGACAATAAAGTATGGTACGAGTACATTAAAAGTAAGTTCTCAGCAAACATCCTTATTACTCATTTGATCTCTTGTCAGTAAAATGTATCCCAAATTGATCCATTGGAGTTAACCCACACCAGGCCCTCGTACTGGGCGAGCTGGGCGACAGCCCGGGGCATCATACTTAAATCGATGTTCTATATTTTGTGAGGACAAGAGCAAATTATGAAGAATAATTAAGATATTGGTTTTTCATGGTAGTGGAACGAAACGTGATATGTATGGAGAGAGAATAGAAAAAGTAGACTTAGGTGTCGTTTGGTTTGTTGCTATGAATCACACTTGGTATAACTTTAATAAGAGGGTAGAATGAGTATGTGTATTAGATGGAATCGATTCCAATATCATTGTTTGGTATAGCCAATTAGATTTGGGTATCATAAAGTGGGCCCCGACATATGAAGTGAACGATCAAACAAATAAATATTTTTCATGAATTATTTGATTATCTAAAGATAAAAAAAGAGTGGATACCACGATATACTATCAAACCAACATTATGATGAGGAATGGAGTGTGACTAATATCTCGCTATCATAGTCAAATATCATAGTCTTAGACATCAAACAAACAATGTTATTCACAATTAAAGTATTATGTGATTGTCATTCCAAGTTACCAAACACACCCTTATTGTTATGTAAGGTCTCACGTGGGTGAGTGAGTGGCACATGAGGAATAGAGTTAAAACTGATACTCCATATTACAATATATTGTATGTAGTTAATTTATCCATTTAATTTTCTCCAAAACTTCAATCGTCTACTTTTCACTCGGAAAAAAACTTCCCATTTTTTCGCATCATTGTAAATTTGAATATGGATTATGGATGTTTATTTTAATTGTTTTTGTGTTACTAACAGTTTTTCGTTTTCAAGTGTGTGTTATCCGGTTTTTATGGGTGTGTGATGGTATGGATCATTGTGTGATCCGGTTTTTATGGGTGGTGGTGATGGGTTTTCATAAAATGACTCTACAAAATCAATGACCAAATATGTAATTTACTAACGAAGTGGCTTAACGGAAGTTAATAAAAAACCCAAATCCGTCAAAAAAATTTGTTGGCAACCTTTTTGTGCAAGAAAAAAAGAAGAATGCCTTGATTGAATATGGACCCTAACTTTAGTACCTTTTTGTGCCATTTGCCCTTAATTTATCCATTTAATTTTCTCCAAAACTTCAATCGTCTACTTTTCACTCGGAAAAAAACTTCCCATTTAATTTGAATATGGATTATGGATGTTTATTTTAATTGTTTTTGTGTTACTAACAGTTTTTCGTTTTCAAGTGACTAATTTACGGAGACTGAATACATCGTCAAACTCACTTAAATAAGATAAACCATTCTTTCTTTTTTATGAGTTTGGCATAGTCGCTTTTAAAGTCTGTGTACTTAGCAAAAATTGAAAATGACACATCTCATATTTTAGTGACGAGGGTCACAATTATTTGCCATTAAACCATCCATGAATGATTGAAACTAAAGATGTTTATATTGTAGTTAAAAAAAAAAAAAAAAAAAAAAAAAAACTCATTTTTATGAGTTTACTAAATACTAATATTTTATAGCATTTGTTGGTTCAATTATTAATTTTATAGTGTTGGACTTTCATAAGATTTAAGATTTACAGTTAATTATTACAATTAGTTCGTGATACTGTGATATTTTATAGCAAATGCTAGCTATAATGATGTAACTGTTAGACGATATATTGTACATGGCCTGTTAGTATTTTTATTATGTAGGCCTAGCCATGGGTTCTAGAATAATCTTATGTTCTTTATTTATTGGTTTTGTGTAACCTAATGAAAATCAAGGGAGATAATTACCTTTCTTCATGGTAATTAAAGCCATCTAATTTTTCTCCTAATTTCTCTCTAGTTCTCATCCCTTAATCTCCTTCTAAAAGTCACGCATGTGTTTTCTCCAAAAAGCAGCTATTGTTGACCTATTAGACATTTATATATGAATTGTTAATTGATTATATAAGAGACAAGTGTGTTCTGTTCCATTTGTTCAATCTCTACGAAGTGTGCCATTAATTGTTGACTTATTACTCTTGGTCTTGTATCAATTATTCAATTGATTGTTCAAGAAAAGAAAAAAGGGGTACGTTCTATTATTATGTTCCAATTTCTACAGTAGCATTAATTGGTTTCTTCATTGTTTTCGACAGCCAATCTTAATTAGATATTAATTTAGCCGCTCGTCTTATATATTGCTTGGTACTAATGGCTAGTACTGTCCCGGATTATTGTCGGAATTTTGCGAAATGTTTTTGAAAATTTGGTGATAAATGCAAGTTCATCCATGATAGTAGAAGAAAAAGTGTCTCTGGTCAATGGAGTAATATGGGATATAACCTTTGTGGCATTAATTTTGGTCCAAATGCACTGACCCAAACAAGTTGGGTTCCTCGTGGGCTATACCAACATAGACAGCAGGCCCAACAACATGCATACTATACAAATCCTAATTCGTCGCAACAGCATGTAGCACAACCAATTCAAAATGGCATATTAGGTCCGGCTCCTGTTTACGTTCCGACACATGGGACTGCTCTTCCAAGTGCATTTATGACTCTTCAAGACCCGACATGGAATATGGACACAGATGCATCTTCTCATTTAAATTCTAATGCAAGTAATTTAGGTACAATTTTTAATAAACATTTATACCCATATGTACACGTTGGTGACGGTAATTCCATTCCCGTTATCAATATTGGCCATAGCATTATTCCATCTCCTCATCGCCCACTTCACCTTCATAATGTTCTTGTTACTCCTAACATCATTAAAAATCTTATTTCTATTTGTCAATTCACTAGGGATAATAATTGCACTATTGAATTTGACGCATTTGGTTTTTCTATAAAGGATTTCCTGGCCCGTCATATCCTCCTTCGATGTGACAGTTCGGGTGACCTCTATCCAGTTACCAATCCGTCCACTATCCCTACTGCTTTACTTTCCATAAGTTCATCCACGTGGCACCAACGCCTCGGACATCCCGGTGACGAAGTGCTACGTTCTCTTGTTTCACGTCAATTTATTTCTTGTAATAAAGAAAAGTCTTCTCATGTTTGTCATGCTTGCCAACTTGGAAAACATGTCAAGCTTCCTTTTTATAGTTCGGATTCTATTGTTGAACATTGTTTTGATATTATTCATTCTGATTTATGGACATCTCCTATTGTTAGTTCTAGTGGTTTTAAGTATTATGTTCTGTTTCTTGATCATTTCTCTCACTATCTGTGGATATATCCTCTTCGAAATAAATCTGACATGTTCGCCAAATTTTTGCATTTTCGTAACTATGTTAAAAATCAATTTAAATGTAAAATCAAGAGTTTTCAATGTGATCATGGTGGTGAGTTCGATAATCACCAAATACATACACTTTTTGCTAATCATGGTATTCAACTTAGGTTTTCTTGCCCAAAAACCTCTCAACAAAATGGCAAGGCGGAACGAATGATACGAACAATAAATAACGTCATTCGTACACTCTTGTTTCAAGCACACCTACCCCCTCCTTTTGGGTCGAGGCTCTCCACATGGCTACTTATCTCTTAAACCTTCTACCATCAACCGCTATCAACAATGAAGTTCCCTTCACAAAAAATTTTAACAAACAAACCGACTACTCCCTGTTAATACAAATATCGTCATTAAACGTTATTTATATTTTTGATCTTTACCTAAGTTTTTTTAACGACAAAAGTAAATTTAATTTGTATAAAAGCTTAAAGCTTGTCAAGTTTAATAGTTATTAAAACAAGCTTTTTTAAACAATATATTCATCATTCAAGCATTTACATTTATAATTAGTGACATCTTGATATGACTCTAATCATTATGTATGATAGTAGTTTTTAGAATGTGTTAGGTTCTTAAAACCAAACACTAACTTAAGTACTTGCATATTTCTAAAAATAGAAATACAACATATGACATCATGTGTTGCATCATGGAAATCATTAGAAGATTTCATTAGATATTTTGTGTGGATTTGTACTCTTCATATCTTGCACAATCTCACTTAGATAGAGTTGACTTTAGCAAGATTTGATATCTTGGCTGTCAGACCCGGCGGTACCAAATTGGTACACGGGCGGAACCCTTTTAAGGGTTCCGCGGTCCGTAGACGCTCCTGTCCATTTTGGCTATAAATAGCAATGCCAAGCCAAGTAGTTTCTCATCCCTTTCTATTATACTCTCATACATATCTTCTCTCTAACCTTTCTAACTCAGTTTCATATCATAGTAGTGATCTCTTTTGTAGCAAAGAAGATCAAGTCACATTCAAGCTTCAAACGAGAAGTTGGAAGTCTTGTTTGTTTAGTGTTGTATGATCTTGTGTTGATCCATACTTCATTGTTGTATTAAACCATCATAATCTTGTGAGTTTGAGTGGTTAGTATTTTAGTCCTCAAAATACATTGTGTGTGTGAGTAGTTGTACCCTTGGAAAGAACTCGACATCTAGCTTAGTGTCGGAAATAGTGTAAGCGAAGTGTCAAGGTTTTCTCCGCCGGTGAAAGGAGCTTGTTGACTAGTGAAGTTAAACTCTCGAGTGTGAGACTCGGGGAGTGGAGTAGGGCAAGGAGAAAGAGTCCTTGTAGACCGAACCACTATAAACAACTTGTTGTGGTTTGATCATTTCTTTCCTTATTTACTCATTACATATTGCTTGCATATTTCATTAACATGCTCAAGATCAATATCAATTGATCTTTCAATAAGTTTCAAAACAAAGTTTTTAATTGGTAAACTATTCAACCCCCTTCTAGTTTTCTACACTCCCGTTTACGCATATTTGGGTGCCATTGTTACCCTCATCTTCACTCAACCCATAAACTTGCGCCCCGCGCTACCCCATGCATCTTCTTGGGCTTTCCCGCCTATCACCGTGGTTTTCGTTGCCTAGACCTTGAAAAAAACAAAATTATTCTATCTCGTCATGTCACCTTCGATGAAACACAATTTCTGTACCGATTTATGTATTGATTTGGAATTCGGGGAATATCATGAATACGGAAAACACAAAAGATATGTCTACAAAGGTAACCATGTCGGTTATAATGACCGCAAGAGCATTGGACAGTTCCATCAATTTGATTAAAAGTAACCTGAAATGACAAAATAAAACCATTACTAATTCTCTACTGAAACTGAATAATATAGTTTTCCATATATGCTATATAAAATAAAAATACCGTTGCATCTATGACTTTATTGGATCGCTTGTCCATTTGGCGTATGTTGCACGTTACAACAGAACCTTCCAATTGGGAATTAAACTGGGAACATGAATATAAACCCTTGTATATTTCATGTTGAACCTCCCTGAATATCGATTGTGTATACAACTCACGGGCATGTGCCTCAATTGCTAAATCAGTCAACAAAGAAGGATTTGATCCATTTTCCTTATTGTCCAAAACACGTTGGGTGTATCTTTGTTTCTCCATGGCAGATTCGAAACACAACATAAACTGAACAAACGTGTTACCTTTGTGTGAAAAAATCTGAAAAAACGCATTAGAACTTTCTGAACGAGACGTGGTCTTCATCAAACCACACATAGGCACTTCGCTGAAATAACCAGGGATCCACCTATCTCTGATTTCGTACATGTCGGACAACCATTTGTTTTCGTGCAAGTTATACCTATTAATCAAATCATTCCATCGTTGTTCAAAAATTTGAGGAGTAATGTATACATTCCAGATGAGTTTGTGAAAGTCTTTCCGAAACTCAGAATCAACCTCTAAATCACCTAATACCTGTCAAAACAAACAATGTATGTATAAATTGATAAATAACATGCATGCACATTAAAATGTCAAAAACAAATGAGCATCAAAAACAAAAATTTCAAAACCACTATATTACGCTATGTTACTAACTCATGTACCAGTAAACATACATTTTAAGAACAAAACAAACATATATGTTCAGTAATCATTAAACACCTGCTTTTACTGATTATGTTACTAACTCATGTACCAGTAAACATACATTTTAAGAACAAAACAAACATATATGTTCAGTAATCATTAAACACCTGCTTTTACTGATTAAACATATATGTTCATTAATCTGATAGAAAAAATTTTAACATGATGTAAACATTCTTTATGCATTCATAGTGATCTGTAACAAACATTTGAATAACAAAACAAACATATATGTTCATTAACCATTAAACAACTGCTTTTACTGATTAAACATATATGTCCATTAATCTGATACATAAAATTTTAACATGATGTAACCTGATTAAACATATACCTTCAATAATCAGTATATGTTTATTAACCATGTCTTATCCTTTTATACTAAACATATATGTTCATTAATAAGTATGCATTCATTACCGTGATACAAACATTCAAAATGAGAAGAAACATATCTGCTCAAACAAAATCTAATGGTCTATAAACATATATGCAAAATGGTCCAATCAGTTAAGTACAAGTCCGAAAACAAATGAACTACAAAATTTTACCTTTCCCGGTAGCTTTTGCGTTATGTGCCACATACACAACCTATGATGAGACTGGGGGAAGATTTTCACAACAGCTTTCCTTAAAGCTGCATCTTGGTCTGTAAGGGCAAGTGGTGGCTGCTTAGTATGAACTTTTAAAAACGCCTCCAACATCCAACAATATGATTCGTACGTCTCATCACACAACAAAGCAGCACCAAATGTTACGCATTTTTGGTGGTGGTCAATACCAGTAAATGGGACAAAAACAAAATGATACCTGTAAAAAGAAAATTTGTTAAAAATATATAATTAATCCTCGTATGTAATGTTACAATAAATATATAAATTTGAAATTTACTTGTTAGTCCTGAAAGTAGCATCGAAGGATACAACATCACCAAATGCAACATAGTTGCTCTTCATCGTTTCGTCGGCCCAAAAGAAACTGACCAACTCTCCTTCAGTATCAATATGATACTCAAAACTAAATTCGGGAACATGGTTTTTCCTGTTTATCATCTTGTCAACTAGCATCTGTGCATCTCTGTCTCCAACAAATGAGTTGACAGCACGCCTAAAATTCCTCCAATCCATTGGTGTTCCACGCACTTTATCATAACCACCCATTAGAGCTACTTTTAGACGGTGCGCTTTAGTAGGTCCTACATTGGAAAGAGAAGCGCGATGAATAAAGACGTAATCACCAAACTGCAACTGTCTTCGAGCGCGTGATAGATCCATATTGTTCTCATTCATCAATGGGTGATTGTGATTTTCAACAAAGTCGATAACCTTATATGCTGCTGTGCCACGAATAGCTCTCAAAGAAATCTTCGCAGGACAATTACATGCCTTAGAAACGGTTCTTCTTTTCCTTTTTTTTTTATTATCACCTTCGTCTTCTTCCTCGCCTTCCTTCAATGTATTCACTTCAACTTTAGATCTCCGTTTACCAGCTCTGTTGCATAATATGGACCTATGGGTGATTTCACGCTTGTTATTACGCTTTACATTTGACTTACGTATGTTGAACCTACCCTTCTGTGAGTATTCCAAATACATATCATAAGCAAGATCAAAGGTATCAAACATAACACCCCGTTTAGGTTTCTCATCTTCGGGAATATCTGGGGCCCAATAAGGGGTACCTTTTAGAGTGGGGACAAATTCAGGATCAGCTTCATATATATCAATATCAGATTGATCTACAAAACAATTATACAAAAATAAGATTAATAAAAAAATGTATGCTAATAACGTTATAACAGACTGTTTTTAATATTAACCATAACTCATAAATAAAAACATGTATGATTCAGTTGTTATGGGCACTCTACTAATATCCATATCAAATCCTATACATGAACAATCTATAAAATATATAATATCATCCTCCTAACATGTGATAACATGAATAACATACTGTGAAAAAACAATATCAACAACATGTATTATCCTAAAAACATGTATGCTAAACTTATATAATTCAATAAACATTTATGCAACAATAACAACCAATTACAGCTACTATTACTACCTAAAAACATGTATACTAACCATATTACTAACAATTTTATACGAAACCTATATTCAGCAATTAAAAAAAAAAAAAAAAAAAAAAAAAAAAAAAAAAAAAAAAAAAAAGCATTTAACAAAATTACCAGAGTGTTCTTCGAGATTAGCTTGATCAGTGATAGTAGTATTTTCTACTTGCAAATCTCTGGAAGATGAACCCTCTCCTAACTGAATCGACCCTTGTTCAGTTATCTCAACCATTGTTTACTCCAATTATTAGATAACAAAATTAGGGTTCTATGATAATTGAATGACGGATTGATGAATATTTATAGGTATAAAAATTGTGATCACGATGTATAAGAACCAAGAATGAGTAAAACACTGATTCCCCCATCGTTATCATCTGAAACCAATCTTGTTTTTGGATAATCTGTAAATATTTTGAAAGAAACTTTGAATATGATAAGTTCTAAAACCGCCTGAATCATAGGATATTAAGTAAATTCAGAAAAATTAGGAAATTTGTAAAATACCGTATATACCCTTGGCTGCTTTTGTGAATTAAATAAATGAAAAGTATTTTATTAATTTCTGATTGGTCAAAAGTGGTACTGTAAAGTACTGTATATAAGAATGGAACTGCATAGAATATATCACTAATTATGTAACGTTATCATTCTTTATCTTTCTTTACTAGTACAACGTTACAAACAGTAAAAAAGAATCCCCAAAAAATTTCCCTCTAAAAAAAACCCAAATTTTCACCAAATCCCAAAACCAATTCAATTTCCCTCCACTTTCCCCCCAAATCAAAACCCTAACCCTAACCTTTCAATCCCACAAAATTAACCTTCATTTCATAAAAAGTTCACATTTTTATGTAATATCTCCAATCTTTACACAAAACCCATCTTCTATTTTCATCATTTTCATCAAATTTATAAAAATTAATGGGTTTTTTACTTTTTTTTTGCAGGTGAGATTGATAATATGGGTGGTGAGGATGAATCGGATAGTAGTACTACTTGGGATTTCGGCGGTGAAGAAACCCAGATCTTTGAGTCGCCTAATTCTTCTTTTGGTATTAAAATTTTAGTCCTTTTTATTTATTTATTATTGTCTGATAACAGTATCGGCGTACAAACATGTTTACATTTTTTTATAACTTTGTGTTATAATGTTGTCATTTCGCTATATACGGTTTACGCCGTATAATAGACACGTACTTTCAGTAATGTCCCATTTCTGAGTACCTGAACTAAAAAGTGTCCCGTTAAATGTTACAAACTTTCAAAAAGTGTTTCAATATGCACATTTTAGTGACGTGTCATGAAAAAGAAAAAGTGGCGCGTGCCGCGCCACTTTTGGGGGTATGACACGTCACCTGAATGTGCATATTGGAACGCTTTTGGAAAGTTTGTAACATTTGATGGGGGACTTTTAAGTTCAGATACTCAGAAATGGGACATTACGAAATGTACGTGTCAAATTCACGGCGTAAACCCTATAAAGTGAAATGACAACATTGTAACATAAAGTTTTTTAAAAAGTTTAAATGTGTTTGTATGTCGGTGTTATTATTTTAGATAATATCGTATGCAAATGAGAATTTGAGTTTGTAGTTAAGTACAAAATCTTGATCAAATAAGTCGACAGTTGACAAAGTTTACACTTTATATTTTCATTTGTAGTATTTGATCAAACTTTGGAGCGCAATCCACACAAAACAAGTTGAATGTTTCAACTTTTTGTATGGATAATGCTTTGAAGTTGTATCATCCACTTTTGACGAGATATGCCAACTTATGTCATTTGAATTCAAAATATTGATTAGTTTCTACCAATATATGAACTCTAAAAGCAAGTCGTGCATAATGAACAGAATAAGATTAGGGGTCTTTTTAGTGGAGATTGGATATTACAGTCTACGGAAACGTCTATTTGACTAGTATACATAAACTTATCCATTTCCTGCAACATCTTTTATTTTGTGCATTTTGTGGCCTGGATGTGTCTATAGTATGCAATCTGATTCGGTTCTTGCAAAATGCAACAGTAAAAGTTAAATGTTCATCTATCCGGTGTTTGGTATCGCTTATTAAAACTACTTAACTGTTCATTTCACTTACAATGAACTTTTCTTTATCGCAAACACCCCTCAAAACTGTTTATTTGTTGTTTAAAAAAGCAATAAGCAGTTAAAATAAGCAGTTCCAAACACCCCCTTAGTTTTGTCAAGATCAGGGCATTAGTGCCACTTGATTGGCTCATACGTATATTATTTAACTTAGTAGTTGGAACGACACTTTATGATTGATTTTTTTTTTCTTTTGAACTAGGTAATAAATTCGATGGTGACGAGGCTGACCCGTTTCATACGCTACAAAGCACTCTTCCGTTTGAGGACACTGTCAGGTGTGAAGATGAGTTAGCAACCCAAGTGATGGATCTTGAGGATGAAACCCAACTGTTTAATCTTGCAGGCGAGACCCAAGTGGTGAACTTTGATGACGACATTGAAGAGATGGATATTGCTGACACTATTGAAAACAACGAGACACAGCTATTTAATGATTGTGATACCGAAGAAGTTGCAGATACTGATAACGAAGGAACTGAAGTATTGGGTGTCTCTGATGAGGAAACTGATGATGATTCCACAAGTCACCTATGCAAGAATGATAGAAAGGAACATGAGTCGGAAACAAATTGCGGAACGAGTGAACAAGTTACATCAGGTAGTTTGTTAAAGGATTATTTACATAAAACACTAACGTACTTTTTCATTTGTTCTATTCGACATATCTGTGTTTTCTGACATGATATTTATGGTATTCAAGTGACAGGAGGTGGTTCGAAAACATTTACCTCGATTCGTGCAGCATCCCTTAGGGCATCTGGCCTCGCAGCACTTAAAAAGGCTTCTCAAGAAAGTCAGAGTCCATCATGTGTTAAATTAAGTACGGAACCAGACATTGAACGAAGAATACCGGAGCATGACAAGTTAATCGATCGACCTGGAAATGGAAGTAAGTCTGGATTTGGTAGGTCAACTGCAAGGAAACTGTTTTCTGATGATTCACTTGATAATACAAATGACGATATTGCCCTTGGTGGCTTGAGTTATATTGAGTCTCAAGAGCCTGGTGACGCATCACAAGCAAACGCCCTTGACTTTGTGGATAACTTTTTGAAAGTTAATATCGAACCTGGTGAAAAATGTGACACCAATAAGTCAACTGGAGGAAAGTCAAAGCCGGTTTTAACTGCTAAAGGGACTCAAGTCTTTGCTAAAAGTGCTACTCTTATTAGTGCAGTTGATAAAAGATCGATTTTTAATTTTGATGATAACTGTGAAGATGACGGAGAACCTGAATTTTTCAAAAAGAAGAAGGAAGTGTTTTTTGGTAGTGGAAGTCGGAAGGCAAAATCTTCCGTTTCTTCCGGAAAAGGCCGGAAGGTGGGAGAGCCACGACGCAAGAACATGACGAGTTTAGTTTGCTCTGACTCGAAGGTGGTTTTGGGTATTCCAAAATCAAGTGATAAACCAAAGAAAAGTTTAGGAACGCACATAAAGGATCTGACATTGCCGAAAAATCTTATTGATGAGTTGGATGAACAAGCAACAGATATACCATTGCCAAGTGGCACAGATATTCAAGAAAACACAGAGGCTCGTTTCGACACACAAATGGCTGCCGAAGCAATGGAAGACCTGTGCGCAATTCAAACTCGGGCCCCACCTTTGCGTAACGAGGGAACCAGAACAACACGTTCAAAGTCAAAGTCAAAGTTGACAGGTGATCAGCCAAAGGAAGTGAAGAAGTGGACCAAGTCAACTGCTAAAAGGAAAGTTGCTGTCAGTGAAAGCAAGAATCTTGACAAATCTGACGTGGCGAAAAGAAAGGGAAATTTGTCTTTGAAAAGACGCGCAGTTGCTGCACCTGAAACTATTGTTGACCAAACATCGGTGAAGAAACAGTGTATACAAAATGTTACACCAGTAGCTCGTCGGACTAGAAAGTCCATAGTAAAGGACTCAAACAAAGTCGAAATTGCTCCTAGTTGTCCCACAGAGAAGATCAGTATTCCAATTGGATTTCATCCGAAAGGTAAAAGAAGTAGCCCAAAATCATCATCCACGAGATTAACACGGTCTAAAGCTGCTATTTCTAGTAAGCAAGACAAAGGCTCACTAAAAGAAAGACGTGAGCCAGTTTCTTCAGCGTGTACTACACCTGTCAACCGCGCAACGCCTGTTAAAGAATCATCTCCAGTTTGTATGGGAGATGAATATCTTAAGCAATCATGGAGAAAGAGTCGTATACGGGCGTCACTTATACAAGAAGTCCGTAGCTTGACTCCTGTGGGAACATCGATTCTGTCTCCAAACAAAGATACACGAGAGAGGCGAGATATATCTTTGATTCATGTTTTGTTTAGTCGCCACTTAGATGGCGATATCATTAAGCAGCAAAAAAAGGTGATATGTTCTTCGACTTACCCACTTTAGTAAATCTTTACGTACCTTTTCGTTTGTTATTTTGTTCATCTGAGTCGCCAACAGAGGACATTGTGTTCCATCTGGGTCATTCTGATACTAACTTGTAAAAACTGGCGCCCAAGATGTGATTTTTTCTGTGAAAATGTCAAATATAGCGTAAGTTTCTTTAATAGTCTTTGTGGTTTGGCGAAAAAGAATTGAAACAGTTTCTTCTTGATACTGCTTGCATAAATGGTCACCAAACCACATGGACGATTTCTGTAATTTACTCTTGAGTTAATGTATACTAGTGGCTGATTTGTGTATAACGTCATTTTTAAGATTGTGGGGTTACAAAATGACCCAAACATGATACAGACTCATCTTTAATGACTTGGATATACAAAAAATTTGTAACGTGCCTAAAATGGGTCAGATAAAAAAGTATGTTGGTAATTTCTGCAAAAAATCATTGCCCGCTAACCATTAATTGTTTACTGGCTGTTTACAGATTTTATCTCGTTTGGGAGCTTCTGAGACATCGTCAATGTCAGATGCAACACACTTCATAGCAGATGATTTTGTACGTACAAGGAATATGTTGGAAGCAATTGCGCTTGGGAAGCCAGTAGTTACACATCTTTGGCTCCAGAGCTGTGGAGAAGCTTGCTGTCATATTGACGAGAAAAGTTTCATACTGAGAGATGCTAAGAAGGAAAAGGAAATCGGGTTTAGTCTTCCTACTTCATTGGCCCGTGCACGGCAAAGTCCACTGTTAAAGGTAATAGACTACTGTTATTGGATGTATATCATATAATGTAGTTGCAGTTGTTATAACAGATTGTAAATTTTGTAGGGGCAAAGAGTCTTGATTACACCAAATACAAAGCCTGGTAAAGAGATATTATCCAGCTTGGTTAAAGCAGTTCACGGAGTGGTACATAATTTTCTTTTGCTGTATTTTGGTCTTGACAAGTTTATTGAATTTCACTTTTATTGGGACTACCAAATAACTGAAGAACTTTTGATTTAATTTTCTGTTCATAGAGTTTCAACGTTTACATGTTTCTGATTCTTAGTCATTGTACTTATATGTACATCTTGAGTCGGTCTGTGTCCGGTTTAGGTCATTTTCTTATAAAAACCATTAAATTGATGTATTTTAATGATAGATTTATATATTTTTTGTTAAATATTGTATAAAAACACCAACATTGCGAGCTATACAATGACCCAAACATGACACAGAACCGTCTTGGAATGACTCATGTACAAAAAAAGTATGTTGATATTCTATGGAAAAAATATTTTTTTATTTTTTTTCCTTTGGTATAAACTTTTGCTGCTGTTATATATTGAGCAACAAGGGTGACGTTTTAATTTATTTTCAGGTGGTTGAGCGAATGGGCAGAACTGCCATGAATGATGATAAAATTTCCGAGGGATTATTAATTCTCTCATGTGAAGAAGATTATGGAGTCTGTGCGCCCTTCCTTGAAAAAGGTCTTTATAATTTTTCTGAAATACTTTCAGTAAAATACAGAGTTATGTTAACATTAGTTGAACCGTTTAATGTCATCTTTATGCAGGAGCAGCAGTTTATAGTTCAGAGCTTCTCCTCAATGGCATTGTTACCCAGAGACTAGATTACGAAAGGTGGGTCCTTATAACTTTATTTGGTGCAAGTGGCAAATATAAGGCATTTATTAGAAAATGGGCGACAACCCGCTGGTTGTTGATAACGGGTCAAAACTTGCACAATGTATTTTGAAATGCATGACTAAATTGTATTTCTTATTTAAAATACAAAATAGGACATAAGAGCGTTGATGGGTTGGTCTAACCTAACCCTACTAGTTTGGCCCACACATAAAATTTACCCATAGTGACCCATCACTAAGCGTGCCTGCTATGCAACGCCTGATATCCATATATTTATCGATTGGCCAACAATGAGTCCTTAGTGGAATGATTGGTTTAACTGATCTTATGTTTTATTGTAGGCATCGCCTCTTTGCGGATCATGTGAAGAGAACCCGATCGACAATGTGGGTGAAGAAAGATGACAAGTATAAGGCTGTCAGCAAAGCGAAATAAACGTCCCTCCCAACAGTTTTCTTCACTACCTGCACATTTGTTGTTTTATCTTTACTTCTGCGTTTTCCATGTTTTAGTTTAGTTTGTAAATGTTGGAAAGGAGTACAGTTTGTAGTAGTGCAAAAGCTTATTTATTTCTTTGTAATCCATGCTGTTATGTTTTTCTGAAATTTCTTAAGACGTTACATCAATCTTTTTTGCAAAATCCCTTAAAAATTTAGGTTCTTCTGAAAGTGGCAAAGTAGTCTTTAGATGGACCTAAGGACCTTTAATTGTGAGTTTGTGACACAATGAAATTATTTCTTTAAACATTTAAATTCTGACTTAATTAAAAATTTCTTTAAACATCTAAATTGTAATGGTATTTTTCACTTAATCCTTAAAAAAAGACAAGCTCCCAAATGATTGTGTGTTTTGTTTACTCACTTTTGATAAACTAGATGATTACCCGCGTGTTATGGCGACGGTTACGAGTAGCGTTAATTTGTGCGTGCAATTTTTTTTTATGTATATATGAATGTGGAGTAAATGACAGTGAATAAAGTCAGTGGTTTAAATTTTAATTAAATATTTAAATAGTTATTTATATTGCATTGCTTTTTATAAGTTAGAGCCTTTTAATCTAACATTATTTTCTTTTTTTTAATTTTTAAATTTTAAGAAATATGTTTATTTATATGTAGTATAAATAAATGTGTAGCATGCTGTCAGTTGTATTAAACATAGACCATATAGATGAGAAATGATGAGATTATGAATAACAAACAAAAATATGGTTGAATCTTTTTCACCATGAAAAAGTTTACAACAAATCCAAACACAACCTCCAAGAATAAGAAATGGGAATTTTCCAAATCCGGGGATGTTTTTTCTTCTACTAAATGAGAGCTAATTGTGGGAATCAGATAATGGTTTTTCCTAAACGTTTAAAGGGTTCGACATGGCTTATTAGAATATGCATACGAATGCCATATGAATATATGCACACCACTTGTCATCGAACCCTGAAGTGACTAAAAAAGGAACTCGGGTTCTATCAAAAGGCTCACATTCTCACAACAACAAAAACAAAAGAAGATCATGTGTTAGCCTCGTAAAATTCAGTTTGAGTGAGTGTCACCGCCACCATGAGTAGTACTATTACTGCTACCCGTTGATTGTGAAATTTGCATGCTTTTTGAGAAACTTGATCCAACGGTAGTGTGCTCGGGCCTTAGTTCTGATGAAGAGGATGACAGTGCTAAAGTGGCGACGTAAGAACCGACAGGGTAAGGTACAACTGGCATATCAGATAGTGAAGATGCAGATGGGCTATAACTAAGTGTTCCCATGGGATGATCGAACTTGCACGATGGACCAAACTTACACACCCCATTTTGAGCATAATGTAAACAAAGAGGTGAACCCTGCAGAACGAGGAATATGATCAACACTATTAGAACAATACACCAATGTTTAGACTCTAACGAAGTCGTTTCTTTATCATTCACAACGTTAAGATTGGATACTTACAGGACGAAGAGGAAGGCCCATGGGGCTAAGGCCAAAGTTAGTGTTTGGTACAATCAAGTCTAGTGGATGATGGTATCTACACGAGGAACCAAATTTACAATCCCCGGTCTTGACATAGTGTTGACATTCAGGTTCACCAGGTCGCTGTGGAAAAACATTCTCCTTTTGACTATTGGTCAAAGAGTATGAAGGAAAGGAAGTAGATAACTGAGTCATAGCATAAACTGATCCTCCTCCAAGAATCGGCTGTGGATTAGGAGAGACTGCCGGATGTATAGGTGCCTGCTTTAAATGAGATACAAACGTGAATTAGAGGATGTTTGAATCCACATTTTGGAAATACGAATATGGTGTTCGGAAATAATTTACTACCTGATAAGGATTCCAACCAGGAAACGGAACCATTCCAGGGGGAACCAGCATTGGACCGTACGTCCCTGGAAGATACGAGCCAGGAAGGACAGGAGGCCTAGCGACGGGCCAGTTGCCGGCCAATACACCATAAGGCTGAGAAGAAATTACAGAAGATTGCAAATTTTGGTAAACAGCAGAAGGCAAGGGAGACAACTGTCCAACTGAGACTGCTGGTGCTGGTGACGGTACCATGCTAGTAGGCTGCGGATGGTGAAATTTACATGTGACACCAAACTTACATTGACCTGTTTTTACATAGTATGAACACTCTTTCTCACCCTGTGTGAAAGAAAAAAATTAGGCAAGAAATTTGCAATATGGGCATAAATGGATTTAGGAGAATATAGGAACTGACCGGACGAAGTGGATATCCAGATACATTTAGTGCCACTGGGCTGGATGATCCAGTGCCTTGCCTAGGATGATGATACTTGCAAGAAGAACCAAATTTGCATAATCCGGTTCGCATATAGTACTGCAATTGTGTCACGTAGTTAGCATAGAGTTCATACTTCATAATATTTCAACTAATGCACATTACTTACAGAGGTGAAAAAAGGTCCAAAATGGTTTCCGGTCATTAATATAACTTCTTTTTAATATTTATAATCTATTAAAGTGTTATGTATGATTAAAACTATATTAATACGATAGTTGTCTAATTTTGTTAGGGGGTGTTTGTTTCGGCTTGTATAGTCGGCTTATGGCGTATTTGGTTTCGGGCTTATGTTTCATAAGCTCACTTTTTGTGACTTATTTTTAAACTTTTCGGCTTATATAAGTTTATTATGTCATATAAAGCTTATATAAGCCGAAAAGTTTCAAAATAAGCCACAAAAAAGTGAGCTCGTGAAACATAAGCCTAAAACCAAATAAGCCATAAGCCGAAACAAACACCCCTTTAATAGAGCAGTAAGCAGTAAAAGACGTGTTATGTATTACAGTATACATGACTTTCGACCCGTTAGTCCCATTTGACCTTTTTAAGATAAAATAAAACACCAATCAATCCATCATACAAGTACACAGATCAAAATTGCTAAAATGAATGGTTAGATGCATCTCATTGTTCATGATCCAAGACTTTGGATTTTTTACTCCTTGTTAAAAAGGCAAGATATAATTTAACTAATTTAGATAACTTTAAAATATTTAAATTCTACACGAATCAGTGATAAAAGTAACTATATCCAAAAGATAAACAAGCAAATAGAGTAGAATTACTTATTTGGAAACAAAGAAAAATACGTACTTGCTAACTTTAGATCAGAAGATCTATAGAACAAAAATGTACAGGAGTCCATAAATAATCCATATTTAACAAGAACATGCATCAAACAGCTTCAAGTTTGGAAGCATTAATAAAGACGAACTATTGAGCAGCATATATACATTCTATTTAGTGCATAAGGCAGAAATTTTGAAATGAGGTACCTGACACACAGGCTGACCAATTCGCTCGGGATACTCCCCATCACTACCCCTCATAGCTCCAACAAGCTATCAAGCAATCAATTATCAAGAATTAGTGGTCGCACCCAAATAATCAAATCTAAAGATAAACTTTCCCTTTTCAAGAATTCCATGATCAAACTAAAACACACAAATATTGCACAGCAATTTAATAAAGAACATTTCCTTTTCAAGAATTCCACAAATGCTCACACTCAAACACACAAAGAGCCGACATAATGTCAAAATGATCACATTTTTCCACACAAAAACTCGCCAAAACGCACACGCCCAAACACACCAAACATTCCCTATTTCACAATTCCACAAACAATCACACAAAACCATCCAAAAACCTTACCGATCCAGCACGATCACGCGGATGATTAAACCGACACCTAGAACCATACCCGCAAACACCATTCCTCAAATAATAAATACAGTCAGCTTCATCAGGTCTTTCAGGATACACCTCATTCTCATTCTCATTCTCGTCTTCTCCTAACCCCAGTTTCCACAAAGGCTCTGCATTTATCACCAAATCACACAAAACAAAACATACCCATTACTCCAAATCCACATTACATCCTTAAAAACCAAATTTTATAAAAATTTACCAAAAATTACCAAAAGGGTAAATTAGTAAAACAGTAAATTCCATAAAGACCATCCATTTATCACCAAATCACACAAAACAAAACATACCCATTACTCCAAATCCACATTCCATCCATAAAAACCATATTTTATAAAAAATTACCAAAAGGGTAAATTAGTAAAACAGTAATTTCCATAAAGACCATCCATTTATCACCAAATCACACAAAATAAAACATACCCATTACTCCTAATCCACATTACATCCATAAAAACCAAAAATTACCAAAAGGGTAAATTAGTAAAACAGTAATTTCCATAAAGGCTATGTCTTTATCATCAAATCACACAAAACAAAACATACCCAATACTCCAAATCCACATTCCATCCTTAAAAACCAAACTTTATAAAAATTTACCAAGAAATACAAAAAGGGTAAATCAGTAATTTAGTAGTTTTACCTTCTAGGCCTATTCCATCACTCCATTCTGTAACTGGATCCGACATTGTATACTATTTATATAAACAAGTGTACAAATATATTTATATATGTGTGTGATCAAGCAAGAAAATAAGCAATCTATGAACAAAAGTTAAAAGGGTAAAATCTTGTGGTGATTTTGGGACTTGATCGGGTTTAAAAGTGTGAAAAAAAGAAGAGGGTTTTGAGGGTTTGTTTGTGTTTTGTTTTTTCTTCACACATTAACTGAACACAACACACCACAACACACTTTGAGTTTGTGTTTGTGAGTTTGTGTATGGTTTTGGGTTTGGTTTGGTTTGGTTTTGTTTGGTTTTCTCTCTCTGCTTTTTGTTTTACTTTTCTTTTTTTTAAGTCTTTGGTTATTTAAAAGAAATTAAAAATAAAAATAGAAATATATAAGTAGCTTGCTTAGAAAGTTAAAAATAGCAAGATAAATTAATTATTTATTTTTGCGGTAACCAACTCGACTTTTTTTTTACTCCATCTTTCTCAATTTAATTGTCCATATTTTTATTTTTGAATGTCTCAAAAAGATTATCCATTTTTTTTAAGTAAAAACTAAATAATCTAAAGAAGGAATATTCTATTCGTGTGGTTGAAAATTAAAATGGCCCAACTTTTATTAAACTTTGTGATTACTCTCTCATGACAATTAAATTGAGACGGAGGGAGTATAAGAAAATGAAAATAAATGATACTTATTCTATTCAATGACCTTAATAATTCTTTTCGTTTTATATTATATACTTGACATAAAATATATAAATTGATTGAGTATGGTTTTAAAAGACACATAAAGACCTCGCAAAGACGTGAGGCTTGATCACGCCGTCACGTCACGCCTTATAATTTTTTTTTGTAAACTCGACATATATGAAATATGATATAAATATATCAATATTTTCGTATTTGTGTCGCCTTATGCCACGCTTTATAAGGCGTGAGGCTTGGTCATGCCTTCAAGCCGCGTCTCGCGCTATTTATAACCTTGGTATTTTCATTGATATAATTTTTATTAATTATTACATAATACAAACAAAAATATTTAAAATTAAATTTGAAAAAAAAATTATAAAAAATAAATTGGACTTATATTTTGAGACAGGCGGAATAGAAAACTAATTTTTTTTATGTTTTGAATTTTTTTTTAAAAAAAGAAAGAAAACAAAAAGAAATGACATGAAGATCATTTTCCGTCCAAATATAAGCGGATTTTAAGTATATAAAGACCGAATATAAATGATGTCTTTTTTTTTTTTTTTTTTTTTCTTTTTTCTTTCTTTTCAAAGGGACAAGTTATTTGGACTCTCTCATAGGGGGTGTTTCGTGGAGTCCTGTGCATTGCAGGTTTGTATGATGTGCATGACAGTTTGTATATTTTGAGCAAAACCCATTATTGTTGCATCATAGGGGGTCTTAATAACATAACCACTTCTCAAATTGATAACATACATTCTTTCTTTTTCTTTCATTTCATTTCATTTGAAGAAAAAAATTTAAGAAAAACAACTTTTTTCCTTTTTCATTTCTTGTATTTTCTTTATCTATCATTTTTATCCTCACCTAAAATAACTCAAGACAACGTTAAACAAACATGTTGTAAATTTGGGAAATCGGAAAATCACTGGCAATTTGTGATTCTGAACTTTTAGTTTGTGACGATTGAAAAAGTTGAAAATGTTATATTTCGAACAACTGATATCGTGAAAGTATCACAACATTTTACTTTTCAAATGTTTAAAATTACATAATGGGAAAAATCTTGACAGTGATATTATATTTTATATTTATCTTTACTAATTATAGTATTTTTGTTACAAGTAGAGTTATATACACAATTTTTAGATAATAAAATGATACACGAGTAGTACCTTAGTATTATTGATGATGTATGTATTTAACCAAACTAATAGATGCTATATTTTTCAGCATTTAAACAAATTTGATATCATGTCATAATCCTAAAATAAAAATTAGCCATACATGATTTTAATTTTCACGAAAAATATATACACCTAATTACGTGTTTGACTTTTTGTTTTACAAGTTTTCTTTGGGTTGTTAGTTAATATTCGCGCCAAATAAAAATATAAAATATTTGGTTCGTTAAAAGCTTATGTTTCGAGAATATGTATACGGGACAATGGTGTCCATTAAATATATTACACGTGCACCAAGAACAACTTCACCATTCATATTTTTTCTTGTGAGTCAAAGGTATAATATTGGTGAATGGTGAAGAATCAATAAACATAAACATCATCATACTTTACGTCCATTGACATCTTTTTACATAGTTTACTACTTTATAGGAACCGACATTGTAATTTTCAAATGTAAAACTTTAGTTTATATGGTAAGATCATGCTCCTTTTGATAATTAAATAAGTTTTTTTTAACATATCCTTTGACCTCTTCTCCCACCTACGTATGTTCTTTTTGTATTTTATGGATATACAAATGTAGAATAACTATATTTAGAATGTTGATTCGTCTTGGTAATTATATTTATTTACTTATATTGTGTCATATTCTATCTTAATCTTAACTACATAAAATAAGAAAATAGTCAAAAAGTTAAAATGAGAAAAGTGAAAAGTGAAAAATGTGAAAAAGTGAAAAATTATTTTTGGTAACTTAGAAAATTATCTTTGATAACTTGGAAAACTTATCTCTATTGCATGATGTACAAATCGACGATTTAATCCAATTCTCAAATAAACAAAAACCCGGTCCTATCCGGCCCAGCGTCCAAGCCGGTACCCAATTTAACCGGCCGGCTCAACATGGGTTTAAAAACATTGCTAACAATCATATCGTTAATTGTCTACCACTAAGAACCGCTACCGTCAGGCAAGGGTACTCACCTATTTTTTAGAATGTTTTAATTAAACAATTTGATCATATTATGGTGGGTTTTGTATTATATGGACCGATGGACATACAAGTGTCAGAGAATAACTATATTTAAAAACGTATAAAACAAATAAAACACAAGAAAAACGTAAAAACGGACGAAAACGTATAAAAACGGATGAAAACCTATAAAAACGAATGAAAACGTATAAAAATGGGTGAAAACGTAAGAAAATGTATAAAAGCAGATGAAACGTATAAAAACATAAAAAAAAATGGACAAAAGCGTAAAAAATGGAGGAAAACGTATATAAACAAACAAGAACGTATGAAAACGGACAAAACCGTATGACAACATAAGAAAACGTATAAAAACGGATAAAAACGTAGGAAAAATAGACGAAAACGTATAAAGACGAACGAAAATGTAAAAAATCAGACGAAAACGGGTGAAAACGTAAGAAAACGGGCGAAAACGATAAAAACCGCGTAGAAAAGAATTTTCTTTAAGAAAACCAAAATTTGAGTTAATTAACGGTCGTTAGTATAAAGAACTAACGTTGCAAACGATCATTTGGTTATTGGACTAACGTTGCCACTGTGCTAACAGAGAAGATAACGACAGTTAGCGATAAGGACTGACAACGTGCAATATGTAAACCATATGGAGCAAAAAAAATATATATATATATCAGAGACTACGGTAGTGATTTGGAGCAAACCACAAGGACGAACGGTGTAATTTCTCTAAAAGGTCTTTTCTTTTTTCTTTTTTTAATCATAACTAAAAGGGTATTTTAAACATAACACATTACTCAATTAAGTTTTTAATAAAAACACATTGTCCCTTTATACATGATTAAGATTTTTTTTCTTGAGTTAGCTATGACTAAATTGTCAAACTTATTCATCTAAATTAAATCATTTAGAAGAAAATGATAAAGTTTAGGCCGAAAAGATTTTGTCGATCTATTAATCATAGTTACCAAACATCACTAACTAAATGTCTAAATGACATCAAAAGTGTATATGAGGACTTTAGGACATTCTTTATTCTTTCAAGTTTATCTTGTAACACATGTTTTAATCATGATTGCTTCAATGCATGTTTTATAATCTTAAAACAATTTAAACAACCAATAAGACTTTTTTATAATCACAATGGCTTTACATTTGTTTGTAATAACACAGGTTATGTCCAACATTATTATCATGTTTAGTTTTATGAATAACGAATCAATGTGTACATTGCAAGACATAAATTTCATTTATTATAGAAAAAAGGGTACTAATTAACGCTTAAAAAACCCATATAACAATTGAAGCAACCATAGAGTATGTGCAATGGCACAATTTTTGTTTGGGGTAGGAAACCTCGGGTCGGCGTGGGTCTTGGTGACCATTGTGGATGTTTAGTGGTGGCCTCGGAGTCGAGTGGCTCGTGGTCACAAGCCCGAGCAAAACTCTTGTTTCTCTCCTTTTTTCTGTTATAAATTTTAAGCTAGTTAGAGAGGGGGGAGTGGTCACCTAATACCCTAGGTGCCACCTCACCTCCATCCAATAACCACATTACACATCAAAAGTACCCAATTTTAAGCTAGTTAGAGAGGGGGGAGTGGTCACCAATTTGTACCCGATTTTTTTTTTTTTTTTTTTTTTTTTTTTTTTTCATACATAAAATCACATACAATATTTAAAATAAAAACATACCATTTCATTAAATAAAATAAAACATTACATAATACTTAAAAAAAAAAAAGATAACATAATACTTAAAAACATTACATAATTTGAAATTAAAACAAGTTGAAACTACAACTTAAAAATTGCAAGCCCATCCGTGTTTGGCTGCAAGTTGACGTTTTTGGTTCAGAACGAATTCCAACATAGCGGGATCGCGAATGTGATCATGCGGCTCCAAAAAATACTTCATCTCCCGTTGTTCATTCTTGAACTTCGCCCCCTCGATTTGTGTAGCCAACAATTGTTTTGCCAACGCATCCTTCTCGCGTTTTTCTGCCAAATATTCCGTCTTCTTTTGTGTGTACGAGTTGATTTCTTCCGCAACACTTGAGATCGACGAGGATACAGCTTGCTTCTTTTTCATCTTTCTTGAAAGTGGAGGGGTGGGGTCTTCATTCATATCGGGAACGGTGTTGCTTGCCGATTCATACTCCCCCGACTTCCTTTTTGAAGAGTTGCTTGTCGAACCGGGAATAGCTTGAAAACATTCTTGCTCTGTCCATTTGTCATGACCTCTGACAACCTCCCACGCCAAAGTATGAGTAAATTGTCTTTTCTTTGCTGTATAGTAATCCAACTCAGCTTGCCTCACCACGTCCAAGTCGTTGCACCCACTAGCCTTAGCACGTTTCTACATTATATACAAAATAATAAAAATATAGCTTAAACAAATAATGTAATTGTAAATAATATAGTATAGATTATGTAAAATAAAAAGTATAGATTATGTAAAATAAAAAGTATAAATATAACTTGTACCGCTTGGATGTAGTAGCCGTTGAAAATACCCATGGCCGTGTTCATTGTTTTCCACTTGGTATTCAACGAATGAAAAGTTCGTGAACTCGAACCCATACTTGACTCGTAATGCTTGAGAACCCGTTTCCAAAAACCGTCGGACTTTTGTTCATTACCGACAACACCACATTCGGAGATTTGAATCCATGCTTTCGCCAAAGCCTCCTCTTGTGCCGGTGACCAAAATTCACGGGGCCTCCTCCCGGCGAAAGCTTTTTTCTTCCCTCTCGGATCAACTTCTTGAACTTCCTCATCTTCGTCTTCTTCGTTTGGTAGTGGTTGTGTTTCGGGTACGTACTCTACTTCTTCATCAATGTTTTGGAACGGGGAAAACTCGCTTGTAGTAGTGATGTTGTAGTGTTGTGGATTCATTTGAGGAGGACCCATATTATATTGGAAAAAGGGTGGAGATTGGGGTTGTGGAACGTAAAAATTCGGGGGTGGTTGAGAATAAAATTGGCTAAATCCTAACGGAGTTTGTTGTGGTTGATTCGGGGACGGTTGAGAACGACCTTGACGCGAGGTGAAAGGTTTTTTACCTCTTCTTGAATCCATGGTTTCGCCAAAGTTTGAAAGATTAATGTGTGAAATGGTTTGGTTTGTGAATTGTTATTTTGAAAAATGAAGTGAAATGGTTTGGTTTTAAAGAGGAATTTTTTTTTTTTAATTTTCGGCCAAATATAGCCGTTGTCACATGCAACGTCCCTTTTTTTTCAAAAATACGCTGCTACAAACACACGGGTTACCAAGCCGATTTTGATAGCCGAATTTGATACCCTAGGTACCGGCGGCGGTGTTACCGCTCGGGTACCCCTACCCGAATTGGTACCCGATGCCCACTCCCTCCCCTCTTAGTGGCGTGTAGTGACGATTGCTGGTAAAAATGGTTAAAAGAATTGTTAGAAATAGTATGATAAGGTGATGCTTAGATGACAAGTATGAACAATGTTTTGGTACAATCAATGTATTGCTATATAAAAGTAAACTAGCTGGTACCCTGCATGTGCAGCGGCGATTACTCTAAAATATATATTTTTTTCAGTAAATCATGTATTTTAATTTATTATGTTATTTTTGACAATGAATTTACAGATATCAAAAATTTCATGTGAAATATTTCAACTTTTTAACGAATGCCAATGTTTTTCATTATACAATTGTGATAATAAATATTTTAGTGAACAATGTTTTTTCGTCATTCAAAATATCTATTTGATTTATATAAATCTAAGTTTTATGGATACAGGTGTTAAAAAATATGTTAAACCGACCAACCGAGCAGATCCACTCAACCCGAAACCACAAAAACGATAACTAGGAAATCGAATCCGAAAAAAATTAGAAATCGGATAAACCCTCTTATCGCGGTTTGATTTCGGTTTTTATTTTTAAATATCAACGGTTACACGAATCGAACCGTGTTTTATATAAATGTAATTTAAAACAAATTAAGCCTGAATTAGACATAAGTGTAAATATAGAGAAAAATATTTTGTAACTTTAGCCTTATTATTTTTATTTCTTAAAATGTTGTTTTTGTGTTTGAATAGTTTGTATAATATATTTTATTATTTGTATTATTTTATTTTAAGTTTCAAGTATTTTAGTGACATTTAATGTAAGAATTGTGTTTAAGTTGGTTGTTCAATATGTTTAATAATTTGTATTTCTTATGTAAAGTTGTTTTAATAACTACATTAATTGTATTTATTGACCAGTTAATTTATGCATGTAGTTGTGTAAAAGTTAATTATACATAATATGTTATAACATATATTACTTAAAATTAAGTTTAGGTTCCTTAGCGTATTCTTAGTTTTGAACTCTTGGTTCCCTTTCTCCTTTTAATATGATTGATTATTGGCGTGAGATTTTTATTTTTATTTTTTTAAAATATTGTTGACTTTTTAAAAAAGAAACAATTAAGTTTAGAAGTGAAATAAATATATGTACTGTAAACTTTAGGCTGGATACAGTCGTGACCCGGATCATCCCTTGTCATATCAATTTTTTCTCTCCGATGACCAGACACGACCAAGTTATCGCAGTCGGTAACCAAGTTAAAAAAAATATATAGAAAGAAAGAAAGAAGGAAAGAAAAATGTGTGTGTAATAATCAGTCGAATTTAAGACCGATTGTTTTTTTTTCCAGCCCTCGACCGATATTTGACCAAGATCCTACTGTGGGGTTGACCGACTTCAAAGTCGGCCGAGCTAAGCTCAAGAACGACTTTTTCCGTCCCACTGCTACCAGCCTAATAACATGTAATCTTTAAAATTAAGTTTTATCTATTTAATAGAGGAGTGAAATACCTTCCTCCTTTACATGTAAGATAGATTTGCATAAACATGGTTTCATAACTAAAGAGAAAAGGCATTAATTACGCTTGAAAAAACATACAAAAATTGAAGCTAAGAACATAGTGATTGTACTTCACATTTATTTTGAAAATGTGTTTCATCTTTTTAAGCTACAAATAAATGTATGGCTCGACAAGTTGAGTTGGAAAAATTAAATCATGCTTTAATCAATGATTAATTGTACAATGGATCACAACATCATGTCAAAACATAATCTTAACTTATATTGTTAATAGGCTTCGCTTAAATCGAAATTTCAAGGTTAGAGAACTTTGCATTTACGTTACGAGCCAATTTCATATAGCAATCTACGAGCCAATTTCAAGGTTGATGATATTGTGGCTCGTTCATTTACTTGGTGTAGATTTAGATGCAAATCAAATTTTAGTTGGGTAGACTGGTTAAAAAACCCGTTACTTATATCTTTGTAATCGTTTTTCTAGCTTCTTGCTAGTGCTTTATTAATATCCGCCGTTCAAAAAAAAAAAATAAAAAATCTACTAGTCGTGTCAACTTCTGTTTTGTTCGATCAATCTAGTTCCTTTCCGTTTCTTATGGTTGTCAAGGAGCTAAACGACTAGACCGGTCCCTAAACATATTTTACATCAATCCATTACGCATATATTAAGGTTAATGTTTTTGCGTGGAAAGTGAGGCATGATTATCTTCCATCTAGACTTAATATTTCGCGTCGAGGGATGGACATTAATTCTTTAGCGTGTTCTCTGTGCGATAATGAAGTGGAGTCGACTAGTCATCTTTTCTTTTCTTGCATATTTATCAGAAATATTGTTCGTAAGATTGTCCGTTGGTGGGACATTAGCTATGTGGATATCTCCTCATATGACGAATGGATATCTTGGTTTTCTACTATCCGGCTTTCAAGTAAGCTTAAAAGTGTTTTTGAAGGAGTTTTTTATGTTTTGTGGTGGCACATTTGGTCTTATCGTAATAAGAAGATTTTTGGAGCGAAGAATTCTCATAAGGCGAATATCTTTGAAGATTTGGTGTCAAGGTCGTTTTATTGGTGTCGATATAGATGTAAAGCGTCTTTTAGTTGGACTGATTGGATGAAAAATCCTCATCTTGTTTCTTTGTAATTTCTAGCTCCTTGCTAGTTGTTTAATAAAATTCGCCGTTCAAAAAAAAAAAAATCCATTACGCATATATGCTAAAGAAAAATTGTCTATTAGATATAGTAACAAATCGTTAAGGCACACGAGGTCAGGGTTTCTCTGTCAATTTAAATATTTTGAAAACATATGGTAACAAATCAGTAGGGATAGTAAGAAAAAAAAAATCATAAAGTTTTATATCTAGTTAGAACTTAGAACATGAACACCAAAACTTCATAGGAGAAAGGAAAAAACATGATAAATTTAAAAAAGCAAGTCTTATCAAAATACATATTTCCTTATTCATAATTCAATCATTTTCATGAAAACTTTAATTGAAATTTATCTCATAATCTTTGTTTTCAGGTGTGGAACCAAAAACTAAGGGATTTGTTGGTTAAGTTGTAGTATCATTCAATGTTTCCTAGTATTGTCTCGAGAAACTTTTTTCCATTAGGCTAGTCCCAATCGTGATCGGAGATGACCCAGGTCACCAGGTGCCATATCACCTTTCTCTCTCCGACGACCAGACATGACCAGGATGCCACAGTCGATGACCCAAATTTGTTTTTTTCTTTTTGTTTTCTTTTTTTTTGTTTTTTTTTAATTCAAACATTTTAAACATTAAATTTAAATTCATTAAAATTAAAAAAACATTACAATATGAAATTTAAAAAAAAAAAAAAACATTACAATACTTAAAAGATTAAAGAGTGATTCTTTTTTTAAGTTTTAGTAGTTTTATTTTCATCAGTATGTGTTGTATTTTTTTATGTTTAAGCGTATTATGTATTTCGGGTTTTCAGTTAATTGTTCAAGTTTCAATTTGTGTTTTTCATCAGTATGCGTTTATGTTTGCATTCTTTTTTCCTCTACGAACCTTTCAATCTTTATAAAACACATCACATTCAAAATTATTTACCCTCTCCAAAAATAAAACTCAAGAAATAAAAAGAAAAAAGAGACCAAAAAAAAAAAAGAAAAAAAAAGGAGAAAAAAGTCGGTCAGTTTTTGAACCAATGTCCAAAATTTTTAGACATCGACCGATGTCACGCCCGAACTCCACATCCATGATGCCCGACTCCAATCGGTCGAATGAGAACTATTTTGGTGCCCAACCGATATTAACCCTTCGATTGGGACTAGCCTTACAACTTTTCAGAACCAATAACCAGAAATGAATAATGTTTAGACAATAACTATTCAATCACTTTAAAATCTAAAAAGTTTCTTTAGATCTACAGTTTGATTTCAGTTGTTTTTGTACCTCTGAATTTCATAGAACATCTCTTTGAAAAGAAACAAAATCGTACGACACATAATAATTTGAGAGTTTCTTTTGGCTCCATGTATGTGTCGAATTTCATTGATAACGAGCGGAGTAGCCCGCGCGTTGCTGCGTGTTTGTTTTGTTATTATTTTTTTCTGTAATATCGTTTTTTATTAATCTTTTTTTAGTATTATATATTTTTATTACTAATAAATTTTTTAAAAGAATTAGATTTTTTTACAACAGTTTGGTTATATATATTTTTTAACGAGTGGGATTTTTAATTATAATATAACATAATTTGTGATATATCAAGTGTGTAAATGTATTTTTTTTTTAAAAGTTAGCGAGCGTGGGAACCCGCGCGTTCCTGCGAGAATGTCGTGCTATTTTTTTTGAAATCTAGCCATTAAGGAGTAAATTTGAAAAAGACCAATAAAGCCAAGGACTATTTTCTAAAATTATTTTTGGAAATAATATGTTTTTTTACAAAAAGGACCATAAAAATCTTAAAGTGTTGCAAAGTTAGTCCTAACAAATGTTAAATAACAGCTGTTAAGGACTAACTTTGCAACGCATTCATAACCTCAGGGGTTTTTTTTTGTCCACTGTTTAGACCATTGTAGCAAGCGCTGTAGCAGCTACAATGTTGTTATAGTAAACGTCTTTGCCCTGTCCCTTGATTGAACCGACACAACCTAGAAAGCACAAATCGAAGCGTAATCGGCAAGAAAATTGATTTCAAGAAAGTTATGTGTATTTATACTTGTTTTTATCAGAAAAATTATTTTGTGAACAATGATGCAAGTTTCTTAATTTTTTGAGTCCGTTTGGTACGTCAAATGGGTCCCACAGTGTTTTTATGAAAAGTTTAGCCATCTTGGCAAGTCTGGTCCCTCCGCCCCTATTTTCACTACTAACCTTTGAGTTTTATTTGCACATGTTCTGTCACACCCCCAATTTACCTGTTTTGCAGCGGAATGGAATTCCTGGGGATTGACTGTCATAGCATCACAATCACAGTTATATTGAACGACCTAAAGTGTCGTTTGAAAAGAACATCGTTTGATTTAATAAAACAGTCAGAGTTTACAAAGTAGGTCCCAAATGAAAATCAATTTGTGCGGAAATAAGTTTGTTACAATTCAAACGATGTCTAAAAGTACGCAAAACCCAAGTGAGACGCGTCGTCACCACGACTCCATGATGTGTCCCAATGCGTGCCATGAAGTGAATGCCTTAACTACCTGAGATTAAAACATGCTAAAAGTGTCAACACAAAGGTTGAGTGAGTTCATAGAGTTTGGTTTGAAATGTAAAGCCTTCCAAAAATCGTTTATGCAGCAAAGGCATTGTAAATCCACTCAGTTCCAAGTCCCGCCCATACAAAACTTGCAACCTGTGTGTTCACAACCCATTGCCAAGATGTGTATAGTTTATGTTCAAACATATGATGTCAAATGAATTCACAATAGTACCTAACTCGACGTAGAACAATAGCACTTAATCAATAAAACTAGACCTAATGTATCAGTAGTCAACTGATTTAGAACATTATACGACGAAGAACCGTAGCACATAATCCATAGCACCTAACTCAATTTGTCAGTAGTCAACTGATTTAGAACGTTATACGACGTAGTACCGTAGCACGCAAACAAGAACAATTTATATAGTGTAACCTTTGATTTAGAAACAATGGTAATCATGATAGAGTTTAGCCTCGAAAATCTAAAGTACTCGTGAAAAATAATTAAGCATGCATCTCCCCCAAAACAGTTATGAAAACAAGTAAAAGCAGGGGCTATGAAACTCACTTGGATAACTGGAATGATGACAAAAGTGAGTACACTGAGGTATAATGTGATGCGTCAACCGAGACCTATTATCAATGATATGATATGTCATGAATTGCAATGTAATGTTATGCATGCACTTCGTATGTTATTTATACCATTTACGGGTTTTTGAAAATATTACTCGTCGTCGAAAAATACTCTTTTGACGTCTTGACCCTTCAAAAATGACCTTACATGTTTTTACGTCAAAATGTCATCCTATAATGGTTTTATAATGATTTTTGATGAAATTATCACTTTTCGTCGCAAAACAATGTCGTCGGATTTTTCATGAAATTAACAAAAATGGCTCCGGAAAAACAGTCGTAAAACGGTGTACGTCGATCGTTAGAGAACGAACTCGACGGTTTTGGAAAGTTTGTATCGATATCTAGAAGTTTCAGTTCAGGAGTTTTCGTCCAAAAGGTCTCGATCATAAAGATATTAAGGGTTAAAGTTGGTGATTTTGGCTAATTGTGCGCAGAAAATAAGTTTCGGCCAAGTTTGAACATCCGTAAATAATTCACTATAACTCCGCTTGACAAACAGCTTTTTGTTTTGAAAAATATGGCCGGTGAACTTGATTTTACTAGAAGACATTTTGTTCCAAAAAGTTTCACATCATGGTTAAAAACAGCCGCAAACATAGCCTTTACAGCTAATGAAATACTTGTAACGTAAAAATAATATAGTTTTTCAGAAAATAATATTTACGGCAACTTTATGAAAACATGCATATCTTTGTCGTTTCAAATCCGTTTTCTACGTAATATATGTCCTTAGCTTCGTATCGAAGTAAACTAATATATTTTTGACAAGTCGAAATAATTTGTGAAGCTTAAGGCTCGTTTTTGACCCGAAAACACTAAAAACTGCATGCTGAAATTTTCTGAAAATAATACGTTTCTTCGTCAAACTTTAAAAATCCATAACTTCTTCGTTATAAGTCCGTTTTTATCCGTTCAAGCGGCCACGGATTCGTTTTAAAGTATATTTTCTAAATATCAAGGCCAAAATCTCGTACCAACAGTAGGTTTTTCCAGAAATTCGAATTAAGGACAGAACACAAAAATATAGTTATCGAAAATAGTTTTTCTCGGACAAAACCTATTCTAATCCCTTCAAATCAACTCCACAACTAATCTAATCCTACCATACACCTCCTTAGGGTGTCATGGGTTCCTAATCACCATCAAGACCAAAGAATACCATGGGAATAATTATAGGATGACTAATATGTATATATAACTTCTAAAATCATGAAATAAATGGTATAAATCACATATCATGCATAATATCTCCAAAAATAAAAAGGAAACATGAAAATGATAAAAACATGCTTACAAGTGATTATGATGAGGTGTAAGTAACAAGGTTAACTTAAATACCCTTGGTTTTTATTTCAAAACCATATAAAGAGTATATACTAGATTGTATAAACACTTGAACTCAAGAAAAATTTTGATCCCTTGTATCCTTTAGATGTAGAACCGGTTTGAGAAGAGAGAACCCAAGAAAACACACTTTACCAATTATTGAAAATGATAAGAATGAATAAAAGAATTGAGTTTGGAGTATGTACATGGACAATCAAGAATTTTTTTACCATTTCAATTAATGCTACACCCATAGGGCCGGTTTTTGGGGAGTACTTTCAACAAATATATATATATTTTTTTTTTATAAAATGTTGTATAATGTTTACTTGAATAAATTGGTAAGAAAGTGTAAGCAATGTGTAGTTAAATGTACAAGTATAGGTAAATGAAATTTTTTGGTACAAGTAAGTTTTTAATAGCTCAAAATAGGATGTAATGAGATGATAAAAATTGTAAAAATACTTTCCTTGTGAAATTTGGGTGATAAAATAATTATCGTATAATTTTTAAGAAACACAACGTAATAATTTAACTTTAACAATTTATGTACCAAATAAATTTGAAACACTAGGAAAACTAAAAATATAGTTTTTATAAACTAAATGTAAGTTTAAAAATACATCGGGATCATTTTTGAAAGTAACGGGTTAAATGTTTAAAATAATAACTCACGCGATAACGATTATTAAATATAAAAATTACGCGTTGAATGAGAAATGAAATGTCGTGAATGAACTAATGAGATGCAAATGATGTCAATGAAATGTAGACTAATCTTAGTCCATATGAAATGTACGTGATGTCATGATCATGAATTCGCCGCTAAACCTCCAAGGTTACGCGAATTTGAAACAAGTAAACCAAGTTTACTAAAAAATGTTGAAATAATGAGACATGAACTGTGTCGAGAAATGACCTGAAATTGCGAGTTGTCACATTCGCCCATCCAAAAAGGAATTCAGTCCCTGAATTCAATCGTTGTTAGGTCTAACGGGTTTAGGGTTTGATGTGGCAAACTTTCCCATTCCCGAGCAAAACCCTCAAAAGACTTTTTGGTAACCGATTTTTACTTAATCCCACAACTCATCAAACAAGAACTGTCATACGATTAGGCTAAATCGGTTTAGGTAACAACTTGTTTCTAGCTCGATCTTTGCAACTCATCAAACAAGAACTGTCACGCGGATCAAACTGGAAACAAGTGGTTTGAAGAAAATCTTTTGAAAATTTGGCTCGATTACGGAATTGCTTGCACATATAAGCCTACTACTCCCTTCATTGCATGATTCTTCCTGAATTAGACATAGGTGATCAGGCTATGTATAATTTAGGAGTAACTATGCAATGCTTGGACTAATCGACTCATATGTTGTTTGGTGTTGAGTCAACTGATTTTAAAATTGTGATGAACATCGAGGAGAGAAGACATGGAGAAGTGTCGTTAAAATGGTAGTTAAAGTAAAAAGAATTAAAATCCTCGTAAATGATAACAAATCGGAAAGAAAATAAAGTACGATAGATGAGAATATTTTACAACGAGTGGTTTAGCAAAAGTAGTACATCGTTAAGTTATAAAGATTCGGATACGATGGAAGACATAAAATTAGTACGACATAGTACATAAGGAAAAAAAATTAAGACTGTTAGTTTCCAAACTTCTTCAGTCTTCCGCGTCATTGATACCTTGACGAGCTCCTCCTCCTCCTTCTAACATATATACATTCCCATGAGCACCTTCGACTTGTTGACCTTGGTTTTGAGGACATTGGTTCCGATAGTGTCCTTGTTCCCCACATCCGAAGCACGTAACTATGGTCTTGCCCTTACAGTCCTTAGCAAGGTGTCCTACTTTGTGACAGCTAAAACATATACCACATGGACCATTATGATGTAGCGTGCATTGGTGGCATCGCGGTAAGTTTCCTGCATAAGCTCTTCCCCTTGCTGGTGCAGCAACATAGACCCTGGCTACTTCTTGTCTTCTATTCTGTTGTTGATGATGGTTTGTGTTACGGTTTTGGTTGTTGTTGTTATAACCTCCTTGGTCGTCTTCCCATTTTCTTTTGTTGTGGTTGATTTGGTTATCGTCGTTGTTGTTGTTGTTGTTTTGGTTATTGTTGTAGTTGGTGCAGTTGTAGGGGTTGTTGTTGTTTTGGTTGGTGTTGGTGTACTTGCCTCTCTTCACTACCTGGGCCATGAGCTTTTGAGTCAATCGAATAGCTTCCTCAATCGTTTGCGGGTCAGAAGAAGTCACATCTCCTTGAATAACTTCGGGAAGTCCTTCAATGAAAGCCTCCAATAGCTTCTCATTATCTGAAACCATAGATGGGCATAACACGGCCAATTCTTGGAATCTCCGAATGTAAGTGTCGATATCATACCCAATAGTTTTTAGTTCATAGAACTCCGTCTCCAACTTTTTCACTTCCGTTCGAGGACAAAACTTCTTAGTCACCAAACCTTTAAATTGCTCCCAAGTGAGCTTGAAAGCATTCTCCATACCAATCGGTTGAGCATATGAATTCCACCAAGACAATGCTCCATCGAGTAATGTGCTCGTAGCAAATTTAACCTTACTATCATCCGGACAGTTACAAAGCAAAAACACGGATTCCAACTTTTCAAACCATCGCACCATGGCTGTGGCTCCTTCAGTCCCTCTAAACTTAGTGGGATCTCCACTCTTGAAATCCTTGTAAGAACAGCTCTTAACTCCGGATCCTCCTGCATTTCCAGCAGTAGCAGCAAGCCTAGCGGCTTCAGCAGCAGCCGCGGCCTCAGCAGCAGCAGCCACTGTTTCCCTTTCAATCCTTAATGCCTCTGCTACACTATCCCTTACCAACTTTTGAATAGCCGCTTGAGTCATTCCAGGTGTAGCTTTCTTCGGTGCCATATCTTCTTCAAAACAAGAGGAAATGTGAGACGTAGCAAAATCCGATGCTAATAATAAGCGCTTCAAAGAAATGTGATAAGAAACGATAAGTTTAAGGTTATGTTTCAAAAATGATCGTCGGTTTCCGAAAAGATGGGTTATGAGGTGTTGTGAGTGCTTCAATGTATGATGGTTTAGAGACTTAATGTGTGAATAAAGTGTAACTCGACATGTTAGTGGTGAAACAAGGAGTGAGAGTGACTTCGCCCTATATAAAGATTCATCTCGGCATTTGACGTTATCGGTGATGAGTCGATTGATGTGGAAATTGTGATAGGGACTGACAAGGAATTCTCCACATTAGAGTATGAAGAAAGAATAATGGAATGGGAATTTAAAGGCATCCATGTGACAATCGATATGAAATGAAAGTAAATAACTCGAAAACGTACGTAAAAACCGCATGTAAAGTGAACATTCACTTATGATGAAATGATGAGATGCTATGATGATGTAGTTATAGTCTAGGGTCAATGATGCAACCTAGTTCTCTATAACTGAAGCTCTGATGCCAATCTGTCACACCCCCAATTTACCTGTTTTGCAGCGGAATGGAATTCCTGGGGATTGACTGTCATAGCATCACAATCACAGTTATATTGAACGACCTAAAGTGTCGTTTGAAAAGAACATCGTTTGATTTAATAAAACAGTCAGAGTTTACAAAGTAGGTCCCAAATGAAAATCAATTTGTGCGGAAATAAGTTTGTTACAATTCAAACGATGTCTAAAAGTACGCAAAACCCAAGTGAGACGCGTCGTCACCACGACTCCATGATGTGTCCCAATGCGTGCCATGAAGTGAATGCCTTAACTACCTGAGATTAAAACATGCTAAAAGTGTCAACACAAAGGTTGAGTGAGTTCATAGAGTTTGGTTTGAAATGTAAAGCCTTCCAAAAATCGTTTATGCAGCAAAGGCATTGTAAATCCACTCAGTTCCAAGTCCCGCCCATACAAAACTTGCAACCTGTGTGTTCACAACCCATTGCCAAGATGTGTATAGTTTATGTTCAAACATATGATGTCAAATGAATTCACAATAGTACCTAACTCGACGTAGAACAATAGCACTTAATCAATAAAACTAGACCTAATGTATCAGTAGTCAACTGATTTAGAACATTATACGACGAAGAACCGTAGCACATAATCCATAGCACCTAACTCAATTTGTCAGTAGTCAACTGATTTAGAACGTTATACGACGTAGTACCATAGCACGCAAACAAGAACAATTTATATAGTGTAACCTTTGATTTAGAAACAATGGTAATCATGATAGAGTTTAGCCTCGAAAATCTAAAGTACTCGTGAAAAATAATTAAGCATGCATCTCCCCCAAAACAGTTATGAAAACAAGTAAAAGCAGGGGCTATGAAACTCACTTGGATAACTGGAATGATGACAAAAGTGAGTACACTGAGGTATAATGTGATGCGTCAACCGAGACCTATTATCAATGATATGATATGTCATGAATTGCAATGTAATGTTATGCATGCACTTCGTATGTTATTTATACCATTTACGGGTTTTTGAAAATATTACTCGTCGTCGAAAAATACTCTTTTGACGTCTTGACCCTTCAAAAATGACCTTACATGTTTTTACGTCAAAATGTCATCCTATAATGGTTTTATAATGATTTTTGATGAAATTATCACTTTTCGTCGCAAAACAATGTCGTCGGATTTTTCATGAAATTAACAAAAATGGCTCCGGAAAAACAGTCGTAAAACGGTGTACGTCGATCGTTAGAGAACGAACTCGACGGTTTTGGAAAGTTTGTATCGATATCTAGAAGTTTCAGTTCAGGAGTTTTCGTCCAAAAGGTCTCGATCATAAAGATATTAAGGGTTAAAGTTGGTGATTTTGGCTAATTGTGCGCAGAAAATAAGTTTCGGCCAAGTTTGAACATCCGTAAATAATTCACTATAACTCCGCTTGACAAACAGCTTTTTGTTTTGAAAAATATGGCCGGTGAACTTGATTTTACTAGAAGACATTTTGTTCCAAAAAGTTTCACATCATGGTTAAAAACAGCCGCAAACATAGCCTTTACAGCTAATGAAATACTTGTAACGTAAAAATAATATAGTTTTTCAGAAAATAATATTTACGGCAACTTTATGAAAACATGCATATCTTTGTCGTTTCAAATCCGTTTTCTACGTAATATATGTCCTTAGCTTCGTATCGAAGTAAACTAATATATTTTTGACAAGTCGAAATAATTTGTGAAGCTTAAGGCTCGTTTTTGACCCGAAAACACTAAAAACTGCATGCTGAAATTTTCTGAAAATAATACGTTTCTTCGTCAAACTTTAAAAATCCATAACTTCTTCGTTATAAGTCCGTTTTTATCCGTTCAAGCGGCCACGGATTCGTTTTAAAGTATATTTTCTAAATATCAAGGCCAAAATCTCGTACCAACAGTAGGTTTTTCCAGAAATTCGAATTAAGGACAGAACACAAAAATATAGTTATCGAAAATAGTTTTTCTCGGACAAAACCTATTCTAATCCCTTCAAATCAACTCCACAACTAATCTAATCCTACCATACACCTCCTTAGGGTGTCATGGGTTCCTAATCACCATCAAGACCAAAGAATTGAAAGGTTTTAATGGATATTTAAATAATAGTATGTCCGGATTCGAACTCGAGACTTCGGGATTGCACACATTACGTATGAGAATTGATGTACATAATTAATATAAATAAAACGTTATTTTTATTAATTATTAATCACTAAATAAAACATAACGATAGTTAAATAATTAACGAGGTTTGGTTAACGGTCGTTAAATATTAACTAGAAGGACTAGAGATGAAATTGCAAGTCGGGAAAGTTCTAGAATTCCCTTTGGGAATGCTTGGCCGATCGGTGGGGGGTTTCCAAACCCAATCCCACTCAAACTTGGACTCCAAGATATGTTACCTATAAATACAATTCATTGTATTCATTCATAACCTAATCTTGGATCACCAATAACCTAAATTTCTCTCCTTCTCTTCTCCTCTTTGTGTGGCCGGTCGAAACACCCTTCCCCAAGGGATTTCGATTTTGTCTAACTCAAAGACACAAGTGTTTGGTTTATTAGTGATTCAAGGAACTAGCTTTTCCACATCAAATCGCTATTAGTACGTGTGTACAAGAACGAAGAACAAGCACACTTGAGCTTGTAATCCTTGGTGGTCGATTTTTTGGGTGGGACGATTTGTGTAAACCCTAGTTTAGGGTTTTGGGTTTTGTTACTTGATCACATAATCGTTTGATTACTTGAATTGCTAAAAGGTACGCACTTTCTTGTTTGGTTAATTAATTACATATATTATTCCTATAGTCTTCCGCTGCTTGCTTTGATGATGTATTTGTTTTATATATAATTGTTATGAGTATAAAATTCCAACAGTGGTTTCAGAGCCAGGTTAATATGATGTAATTAATTACCGAAACACATAAAAATTGAATCTTTATGATTATTTGCATGCTTTTTATGGTTTCTAGGGTTTTGAATTTGAAACCCTAATTTTTTATATATGGGTCGATTACCCTAATATTTATTTAATTAGGTTTTAATTTTGTAAAACTTGTAGAAACCCTAGGATTGCATGCTAATTTTATGTGGTTAATTAATGAATAATTGTTATGTGCCATGTAATATGCGTATCTTGGGTGATAATTGTTATGCGGAATCCATGGTGGAACATACATGTTTTGCCATGGAGTATTGGTTATTGTATATTGATTAATTGTTAAGTGATACACACATGTTTTATTTATTTAATAATTATAAAATTGGGGAAGACCTCAATTATAACTAATAAAATTCGTTATGTGCTATTTGGTATACTATTAACTTCGGCTTACGCAATCGACTTGTCGATGTATGTGGCTCATCTACCTTGCGAGATGAAAGTCCTAGTTAATGTATGCATTTATTTACGCCTAGAATTGTTATTAGAGTTTATTGAAATAATTATGCATGTGGCTAATTGTTTTTACATATGTTAAATTGTTTAGTTATATGTTTATATTATTTGAGTGTGTTTAATTTTTATTAAAATGCTTTTTTGTTTATATATTGTTTGACATGTTAGTAAGCAAAAAGGGTTTTTTATGAATAGAAAATTAAATGGACTAAATAATGGCGAAATTGATTTATCTAAGAATTATTCTTGAACTTTTAATCGACTGATGCGACTGTACTAAATGGTTAGAACGGCTCACCCACTAGAACAAACTATAAAGGGGTATTTAAGAAGTGAGCATAGTCTCACTGAATGGATGTCTAAGGTTATGCTTCAGCGCTTACCTGGTCCTCTGCCCCCTGTGCGTTCGATTGGAGCTACCTAGTATAACCATTCTATGTACGAAGCATCTTAGTGCAAAGTTGTAAGTTTCTCAACGCATCGATTAAAACTTTGTAGAATTCAATCTTAGCAATTAAAATCATTAAGTAAGTTTTTTCGAAAATTTTATGTTATAAAGTTGTATGCATGCTTCTTTATACATAAGTTTTGATTACACATCAAAAATTGTACCCTTTAAAATTTAAGTTTATGCCATCTAATGATATGAAACACTTGAAGTTGTAATTTAGTTATGTGAGACCTTGATCTAGATTACAATAACGAGGTGAATTATTTTGTTGTGTGAGACCTCAGCTTTATGATTTGCAGTTTCTAAATTAGACAACTTAATTAAGTTAGTTAGTGAGACCTATAACTTAAGGCATAAGATGGGATGAAACATGCTTACGTTTTGCATTAATTGTTTTGGCAAAATTGTAAATCCCATAATTTTTGGAATTGAAAACTTGTTTGTCAATTATCGTTTTTCAACGATTACCTATTCTATACTTTCACCACTAGCAGATCAACTGATGTGGTGGAACTATGATAATGAGGATCCAAAATTCAAGGAAAATTCTATGGTTAATATGAATATTGACCAAAGGGTATTTTATTTTCTTGAATGATTACTTATCGAAAGTACTAACTTTTGAACTTTTATTTCTGTAGAAATGGCTCAAGCTGAATCTACTGCACTAGCCTCGTCGTTCAAATCTATGTTTGATCGAGAGAAATTGACTGGTAGCGCGAATTTCAATGATTGGTATCGGCAACTCAGAATTGTCTTGAGGGTTGCCAAAAGACTCAATTATTTGACTACGCCTTGTCCTCCTGAACCTGCAGCTGATGCTACTGCTGAAGCACGAGCTGCATGGCAATCTGAGTATGACAAGTATAATGAGGTCGCCTGCATTATGCTCGGGAGTATGAACTCAAGCTTGCAAAAGCAATTTGAGAGTTACTTCCCTAATCTCATGCTGGAAGAATTGCAAAAGTTGTTTGAAAAGCCTGTGACTGTAGAGCTGTATGACTTGATTGATGCTCTTCATAGTTGCAAGCAAGGAGAAGGGAAACCTGTAAGTGCCCACTGCCTGGAAATGATGAGTTACATGGACCAGTTGGGGCGTTTGAACTATGTCTACCCTAATGACATACAAATTGGCCTGATCAACAGATCCCTTAACAAGGAATTTGATGGTTTCGTGCGCAATTATAATATGCATTGCACGGGGAAGACAGTCAGTGAGGTACATGCAATGCTCATTGATTACGAAAAAGGTTTGCCCAAGAAGGCCTCTACACCTGCGGTTTTGACCATCCAGAAGGGTAGAATTTCTAAGCCTAATAAGCCGCTAGCGAACAAGAAAGGGAAAGGTAAGGGTAAAGCTGATAAGGGAAAACAAGTTATGACTTATCAGCAAGAACCCAAGAAGTACCCTCCCAAAAAGCGTGAGAATCCGAAGAAGGATCAGGCTTGTCATCACTGCACCGAGATTGGACACTGGAAGAGGAACTGTCCATTGTATCTTGATGAGTTGCGCAATAAGAGGTATAAAAATACTGGCGCTGTGGCCAGTACTTCAGGTACTCTTTTGATGATAGAATTATTTGCTTTTCCTCATAAAATAAATTCCTGGGTATATGATACTGGATGTGGTATTCACATATGTAATACACTGCAGGGACTTAGAGGAGCAAGGAAGCTTGCCTATGGACAGCAATACCTGCACGTGGGTAATGGAGCACATGCAGTCGTTGAAGCTATAGGCACGTTTGATTTAGTTTTACCTTCGGGTTTAGTACTGTCATTAAACGATTGTCATTACGCACCTTCCATTGTTAGGGGTGTCGTTTCTGTTTCCTTGTTAAAAGATATTGGTTTCGTTCATGCATTTACTGATTATGGAATTTCTGTTTCTTTAAATGATGTTTTTTACTTTAATGTTATTCCAGTAAATGGTGTGTTTGAAATTGATTTGCATGATAATGTTGTTGATAAAAATAATTCTGTCTTTAGCATCAATAATAAAAGAATCAAAGGTGATTTGGATTCTTCATTTCTTTGGCATTGTAGACTTGCTCATATAGGCAAGAAACGCATGCAACAGCTGCAACACGATGGGCTTTTGCAAGACATCAATGATGAATCATTTGATAAATGCGAATCTTGCATATCTGGGAAGATGACCAAGAAACCTTTTACAAATAGTTTAGAAAGGGCTTCTGATCTTCTTGGTGTGATACATACTGACGTATGTGGACCACTAAGACATGTGTCAAGAAAGGGTGCTAGCTACTTCTTAACCTTTACTGATGATTTCAGTCGTTATGGTTATGTTTATTTACTTAAACATAAACATGAAGTCTTTGAAACATTTAAGGTTTTTAAGAGTGAAGTAGAACTGCAACTAGGAAAGAAGATTAAAGCTCTTCGATCTGATAGAGGTGGTGAATATTTAAGCCAAGAGTTTAAAGATTATTTAGCTGAGTGTGGTATTGTCCAGCAACTCACATCTCCTTATACTCCACAACAAAATGGTGTATCTGAGAGAAGGAATCGTACATTGCTAGACATGGTGCGATCGATGTTTAATCTTACGACTCTTCCCTTATCCTTTTGGGATTATGCTTTGGAAACTGCTGTTCGCATATTGAATATGGTTCCAACTAAGAAGGTTGATAAGACTCCTTATGAAGTGTGGTATGGGAAACCTCCCAACTTGTCTTACTTAAAGGTCTGGGGTTGTGAGGCGTTTGTTAAACGTGACTCTGCTGATAAGCTGCAACAAAGATCTGTTAAGTGTGTCTTCGTAGGATACCCAAAGGAAACTATGGGTTACTACTTCTACTTTCCACCTGAAAACAAAGTAATTGTTGCTAGGTATGGAGACTTTCTTGAAAAGGATCTCATATCTCATGAATTCAGTGGGAGAGTATATGATCTGGAAGATGATCAAGAAGATACAACACCTTCTGAAAACACTAGCCAACCTCAAGTAGAACCTGAAAGTCTGGGCGTTCCACCTGAGATTGAAGTGGTTCCCATTCGTAGATCCGCAAGGACTACGCGTGCACCTGAGCGTCTATGTCTCAACGTAGAAGCTGAGGAAAATATGTTAGGGGATCTTGGTGAACCTGCTAACTATAAAGCTGCCATGATGAGTCCTGAAAAGGAAAAATGGCGAGTTGCAATGAATGGGGAAATGCAATCCATGAAAGACAACGAAGTCTGGGTAGAGGTTGACTTACCTCCAAATGCTAAGGTAGTTGGAAGTAAGTGGCTCTTTAAGATAAAGACTGACATGGATGGCAATGCACACACCTATAAAGCTCGTCTTGTAGCTCAAGGTTATACTCAAACCTATGGGATAGACTACGAGGAGACATTTTCTCCTGTAGCAGACATTAGAGCTATTAGGATTCTTATAGCCATAGCTGCGTACTATGACTATGAGATATGGCAAATGGATGTCAAAACTGCCTTCTTAAACGGTCGCCTAGATGAGGACATCTATATGGCGCAGCCTGAAGGGTTTGTGAATCCAAAGTTTCCGAAGCGTGTATGCAAACTTCAAAGATCCATTTATGGATTGAAGCAAGCATCAAGGCAATGGAACAAGAAGTTTGATGAAGAAATCAAGAAATTTGGTTTCACTCAAAATCTTGATGAGCCATGTGTGTATCACAAAGCTAGTGGGAGTAATGTTATTTTCCTTGTCTTATATGTCGATGACATATTGATCATGGGAAAAGACATTCCAAGTATGCAAGATGTAAAGTCTTATCTTGGAGAGTGCTTTTCTATGAAGGACTTAGGGGAAGCAGCATTTATTCTGGGAATCAAGATCTATCGAGATAGATCAAGGCGGTTAATTGGACTAAGCCAAAGTGCTTACATTGATAAAATACTGAAGAGATTTAGTATGCAAAATTCCAAGAAGGGATATTTGCCGATGCAAGTTGAACATGGCTTAAGTAATAAACTATGCGCGTCAACACCTGCTGAGGTGGAATACATGAGGAAAGTTCCTTATGCTTCGGCTGTAGGATCTATCATGTATGCTGTGAGATGTACAAGGCCTGATGTGGCGTTTGCACAGAACATTACCAGTCGGTATCAACAGAACCCAGGTGTGAAGCACTGGCAAGCTGTTAAGAACATTCTTAAGTATCTAAGGGCTACTAAAGAAATGTTTCTAGTGTATGGAGGAAATCCAGATGCAGAACTTGATGTTACAGGTTTTTGCGATGCGTCATTCCAAACTGATAAAGATGATACGAAGTCTCAGACGGGTTATGTCTTTGTCATTAATGGAGGAGCAGTTGACTGGAAGAGCAAGAAGCAAACAACGGTTGCGATGTCTATTACAGAAGCTGAGTACATAGCTGCTTCAGAAGCTGCGATGGAAGCTGTTTGGATTAGGAAATTCATTTCGGGACTCGGAGTAATGCCCTCAATCGAATTACCTTTAAATGTGTATTGTGACAACTCTGCTGCAATAACATTTGCCAATGAGCCTGGAGTCAGTAAGGGCGCCAGACATTTTCCTCGTCGATATCACTATGTTCGAGAACAAGTTGACATAGGTGAAATCAATCTACTCAAAGTTCATACAGATGAAAATCTAGCTGATCCCTTTACGAAACCTTTGCCAAAAGATAAACTTACTGACCATGCTGATGGGATAGGACTTCGTTTAGCTAGTAATTTCATGCAGATCTGTGATTAGTATTTGGATAAAGGATGTTATGAACAAATATTACTTTAATGAAATAAAATAGTTGTTTATGTTTATTTTTCATTTTCTTAATATTATATCCTATATTTGCATGTTTAATCCGTGAGTAACTTATGTTATTCTAAATAGTCCGTTGTCGATCAATGATGTGGGAATATCATTGAATTAAGACAAATCTGAGTTTTGGTAGAATATACTTTTAAAGTATATTGATGCGTGGGACATATCAGATTCACATGATATTCAATGAATTGAATATAGGACTTATCCCAACTTTACATGATGATACTTTTGGATTTTATCATTAAGTATATCATGAAGTGTTTATCCTCAGACTTGAGATACCAGATAACTGATATGAATGTAGTGCATTTGTGTAAGATAGTCTAACGCTATCCGTAACTGGTAGTTATAAGGGCTATTTTCGGAAGTGTTGCAAAATTCATGAGTTATGTTTGTAGTCAAGAGAATTTGTTCCTTTGAATTTGTTTCAAAGCATAATACTATATTTGGGCCCCTCGTAGGGTTGACAAGATGTTTGTATGGCCATACCCAAGATCTATCTGGAATACGTTCAGATGATTTGGTAATCTTGTTCAATCATATACAACGAGAAACAGAATATTAACTTATGAAATGACTTGATCCATATTCATAGTTAATGTAGTATTAGTAGCAAAAGGATAAATAAAAATGATGAATCATTAAATGGTTTTTTCCAGGAGACCATGCTCGATTCGATCTGGGGGCATTGGCGTGTGAAAGCTAGACTCACCAATGTCATTACTATATTTAGTAATATCCAAGTGGGAGCTGAAAGGTTTTAATGGATATTTAAATAATAGTATGTCCGGATTCGAACTCGAGACTTCGGGATTGCACACATTACGTATGAGAATTGATGTACATAATTAATATAAATAAAACGTTATTTTTATTAATTATTAATCACTAAATAAAACATAACGATAGTTAAATAATTAACGAGGTTTGGTTAACGGTCGTTAAATATTAACTAGAAGGACTAGAGATGAAATTGCAAGTCGGGAAAGTTCTAGAATTCCCTTTGGGAATGCTTGGCCGATCGGTGGGGGGTTTCCAAACCCAATCCCACTCAAACTTGGACTCCAAGATATGTTACCTATAAATACAATTCATTGTATTCATTCATAACCTAATCTTGGATCACCAATCACCTAAATTTCTCTCCTTCTCTTCTCCTCTTTGTGTGGCCGGTCGAAACACCCTTCCCCAAGGGATTTCGATTTTGTCTAACTCAAAGACACAAGTGTTTGGTTTATTAGTGATTCAAGGAACTAGCTTTTCCACATCAAATCGCTATTAGTACGTGTGTACAAGAACGAAGAACAAGCACACTTGAGCTTGTAATCCTTGGTGGTCGATTTTTTGGGTGGGACGATTTGTGTAAACCCTAGTTTAGGGTTTTGGGTTTTGTTACTTGATCACATAATCGTTTGATTACTTGAATTGCTAAAAGGTACGCACTTTCTTGTTTGGTTAATTAATTACATATATTATTCCTATAGTCTTCCGCTGCTTGCTTTGATGATGTATTTGTTTTATATATAATTGTTATGAGTATAAAATTCCAACAAGAATACCATGGGAATAATTATAGGATGACTAATATGTATATATAACTTCTAAAATCATGAAATAAATGGTATAAATCACATATCATGCATAATATCTCCAAAAATAAAAAGGAAACATGAAAATGATAAAAACATGCTTACAAGTGATTATGATGAGGTGTAAGTAACAAGGTTAACTTAAATACCCTTGGTTTTTATTTCAAAACCATATAAAGAGTATATACTAGATTGTATAAACACTTGAACTCAAGAAAAATTTTGATCCCTTGTATCCTTTAGATGTAGAACCGGTTTGAGAAGAGAGAACCCAAGAAAACACACTTTACCAATTATTGAAAATGATAAGAATGAATAAAAGAATTGAGTTTGGAGTATGTACATGGACAATCAAGAATTTTTTTACCATTTCAATTAATGCTACACCCATAGGGCCGGTTTTTGGGGAGTACTTTCAACAAATATATATATATATTTTTTTTTATAAAATGTTGTATAATGTTTACTTGAATAAATTGGTAAGAAAGTGTAAGCAATGTGTAGTTAAATGTACAAGTATAGGTAAATGAAAATTTTTGGTACAAGTAAGTTTTTAATAGCTCAAAATAGGATGTAATGAGATGATAAAAATTGTAAAAATACTTTCCTTGTGAAATTTGGGTGATAAAATAATTATCGTATAATTTTTAAGAAACACAACGTAATAATTTAACTTTAACAATTTATGTACCAAATAAATTTGAAACACTAGGAAAACTAAAAATATAGTTTTTATAAACTAAATGTAAGTTTAAAAATACATCGGGATCATTTTTGAAAGTAACGGGTTAAATGTTTAAAATAATAACTCACGCGATAACGATTATTAAATATAAAAATTACGCGTTGAATGAGAAATGAAATGTCGTGAATGAACTAATGAGATGCAAATGATGTCAATGAAATGTAGACTAATCTTAGTCCATATGAAATGTACGTGATGTCATGATCATGAATTCGCCGCTAAACCTCCAAGGTTACGCGAATTTGAAACAAGTAAACCAAGTTTACTAAAAAATGTTGAAATAATGAGACATGAACTGTGTCGAGAAATGACCTGAAATTGCGAGTTGTCACATGTTCAGTCCTTTAAACTTTTATAAAACAAAGTTTTTATTTTATTTATTTCTTTCTCACTCTCTCTCTTAAACACACACATATAACACACTCTTTCTCTCCTTTCTCACCCCTCACCGCCGACCACTCCCACCTCCGGCCAACCATCGCCATTTTCGGCCACCACCGTCGACGGAATATTTTCCTGCAATACTTTTTATTAGCCGAATCAATAGATCGGCTCACCTTCTTCATTTTTGGAGCTTCTCGGCTAGTGAGTCGCCACCAAACACCCCCACGCGCCACCACCACCACTGCCTCACCACCGACGCCACGACAGCCCCTCCCCTTAGCTTTTTCTCTTTGGTAAAACCCTTCACGGCGAGTCACGGCGAGGCAAGGGTTTAGGGTTAGGATTATAGTGTGTGGGATTTAGCTTGTGTTGTGGTTGGATTTGTTTTGGTCCGATTTGGATTTCAGATAAGGATTTGGAATTGATTTTGTGTTTGATTTGGTCTCAGATGAGGATCTGGACCACATTCAAATGTATGTATATTTTTGGTGTACTTTTTATGTATATGTGTTGTGTTTAGTTGGTTTTTGTAAAATGGAAAAAAAAGAATAACAGTTGAATGAATTATGGACCAGAAAAAAAAGAGCTACAGTTGACATGAATAGTGGTGCTACAATTGACATGAAGAGTATTTCCCATCTTTAAATATATAGTATAATAAGGTAGCATTTGGTTTCACTACTGGTATGGATTGAAACAAAGCTCAAATGAGTTTTCCATATCTATCGTGTCTTGTAGGTTTGCAAATTGAGAATTTGAGATGAACTGATATTTTAGGTTTCATTCATGATTTAGAAACTCGTATGGATTAACTAAACACCCGTATAAATCCCACATGTTCACGCATTTCCTTATTCCTATACTCTTCAACCAAATACCACTAAGAAAACGAATTAGTCGATTACATGAAGAAATAGACGTGCAAAAGCATAAAGGTTAGGTATAGTATGGAGGCCGTCCTTAAGCATATAAAGCAGAGACTCATCATGTCACACGCGAAAAAGCCACACATCAAACATTCTATTCCAATTATCGATCACGTTCTCTTGCTTATTTACAAACATTTATCAATTTTCCTCTTGAAACAGTGTAATCTTGGTTTACTTATTTGAAAGTACTCTTATTTACAAACACAAGCATTGCAGTTCAAGTTTTTGTTTGATTGAAGTAGCATTCATTTAAAGTAGAAGAATTATTTATTTATTTATTTTGAACGGCGGATTTATTAAAACACACTAGTAAGGAGCTAGAGAGAAATTACCAAGGCTTCATAAGCCACGAGTTTTAACAATTTATTAATTTACATTACATCCTCTACTTTTAAACCAAGAGAAAAAAAAAGTACGAATGAAATCGAAAATGTCACTTTTACTTAATGAGTGAGAGTTAAAATAATATATGTACACATGGATTACTGGAAAACGCATTTCCCTAAAATATATGTGTTTTTCACATACTTTACAAAAATATGGAAATAAACATATCAAGAAGATGAAGTTACGTGAAATGACAGATTACCCTCAACAAACAAGCTAAGTCGTGTAGAATGACAATATTCATAGTACGTTAATTATAATGTATTTTGACGGATAGTATATAAAATATTTTTACATTTTACCCTATTAGATACTCATTATATGCTTTTTCTAAGTATATATATTATATGCGTTAAAGCACCTATGAATCAACTGGAACAAGGATTCGTCCTAAAAATAGCGATGTTGATGATTCTTATCTTGTCATGTCTAAGTAAAAAGTATTGTATAATAGTTATGGTTTTGGTAAGATTTTGTGAAATTTCGTTATATGATCATCTTGTTCTTGTGACGATACTTCACAATGGTAAAGAATGTGCAACGTAGAACACAGGTCATGCGTTCAAATTGTCTGTGCGATTATGATGTGACGTGGACTATCGCCTTATGTTAGCTGTGTCAGTGTGACGAGTCAGTGTGACACCCGACAGTGAATCGGTTTCCCTTGATTATATCATCTTTTGCTTGCTTGAAAACAAATTGTTCAAATTGTTTTTAAAAATTATTCATCATCACACAAAAAAGTTTCGCTTTAACTGGACCGAGCCCAAGTAAGAAGTTGGAGTTTTGTGGGTCAAATTAGCCCACCCACGATAATTTTGTTCTACTAAATTACACCTTTGAGCTCAAGCTTTTATAAATGTGGCTTAAACTATATATATATGGTCCTAGGTTAAACAAATACAAACATACACATTCCATATCTCTTCTTCTTCTTATTTTTTTGTTTGTTTAGGGTTTTCATGGCAAAGGAGGTGTGTGTCCCTAGTGATATAGTCGAGCAGATACTAACAAGATTGGATGTCGATGATCTGATCCGATGCAAACGCGTGTGTAAGTCATGGCTATCTTTAATCTCTGACCCTTTTTTCGTTAAAACGCATCTCATCCATAGTCATCACAAAGATTTTAAGAATAATGAAACTCGAAGGATTAATATGTTGTGCTCACCCTACGGTTTCTCCCGGTTTCGCATGAGTACTTATAATAGATGTTTTATCCTCGGTTCTTCCGATGGCCTTGTATGCTTACTTACTATGGAAGTTAAACGAATTCTTATAGCCAACCCCTCGATTAGACAGGTTAGGCAACTCCTAAGGCCACCAATTCTCATTCCGGATGCCACGGTTGTATGGGGTGGTTTTGGTTACGATTTCTTAACAGATGATTACAAGGTTATAGTAGGAGATCAGACATGTTTTCAAGTGTTATCATTAAAATCGAATGTTTGGAAAGTTAGTCAAGTCGAGCATAGGTTTATCAGTGAAGCTGGTGTTTTATGTAACGGTGCTCTTCACTGGTTTACGGAAGACCATAACAAGAAAGTTGTAATTGTTTCATTTGATTTGTCTAAAGAAGAGTTCAAAGAAATCCCCCAACCTCATGATTCACGCTATCAATGGAATTGTTATCATCGACTAGGGATTGTGAACGAATGTCTTTCCATATACAATTATTTTCGATCCAATGCTGATACTAGTGATAACATATGGATAATGAACAACTACAATGTGAAGCAGTCATGGGAAACGTTGCCACATGATTGTGAGGCTAAGCGCCAAGTCATACACGCCTTGTATGAACAGCATAAACGGCAGAATTACAACATCCCGTGTGAGATAGACAAGTCCTTTGGCCAGATAATTTCCGCAACGACTAACTCACATAGAGATATTGGTGCTCCCATATTTGTGCGCAGCCTTGTATCTCCCCATGTTAAAGCTAGGCAATCTATGAATAAGCGTCGTAAGTTATCACATATAGTGTGAATTTTTCTTATCATTGTTTATGATGATTTCTTAAATCTTTAATAAACTATTAAGTATTTATTTTGACATTGATCTAGCTGCTTTTTTTTTTTTTTTTTTTCCTTCTCACAACCAACTAAAGTAACTCTTCTGCATATTTCTATCTGCTGCACAATAATAAGGTTTTATGTTATAGAATATGATAAGCTGACCTGAAAAATAATATTGTTCGGGTGAGAATGAATACCGATTGAAAAGAGTATCTTTATTACCCTAATATGATTTATTTCAGACAATAATTGCTTATCTGGTTTGCTATCCTGTCCATAATATGCACACAAAACTTGAATACTTATGATCATTTGACTATCCTATACTAAAGACCTTTTACATCTCTAGATTTGGTAAAATACCTTGCTTGGTTTGTATGAAAGCTTTATATACTTGTATGGTGGTCGTTTGTCTAGTGGTAGATGCTTAAGTGATTAAGCGAGCCACGTGTGGGAGTAGTACCGGGGTGGGTGACCTCCCGGGAAGTCCTCACATGTGGACCACAAGCTCTGTTGATATTAGGCAATGAAGAGGAGAGCCTGTGAGCCATTAGTTGCGCAGGTTTCGAATCCGAGCCGGCCCCGGTTTTCATCCGGCCGTTACTCCAGCGGATTATATTCGTGTGGAGGCGGTACGGTTTCCGGGCGGACGCCGCTATTAATCCCCACTGCGCCAGCGTGGTCCCGGTTAAGACAACATAGTCTGGGTATGTGGTGGATGAGGGCCTACCGTATGGTGGGTGCGACTCTATCCAAAAATATAAGAGAAAGTCACCGTCCAAAAAAAATCATCTATAAACACAAGGCAAGAAATGTTAACACCTCCCCATTAACGTGGCTCTAATAGACGTGGACCCCATATATATCTATAAGCGTCGTAGTCTAGAAAAAAAATCAAGTTCAGAGAAATCTGCATTTATATTATGACTAGCCTATTTGCATACTAATTTGATCGCGTTGACATCTGTTTTCATTTGATCAATCTATTTTTTTTCGGTTTCCTAAGGTTGTCTAGGGGGGCTGTCCTTAAAGTGTTTTACATCAACCAGTTCTACATATATGCTAACAGTATTGAAACAATATTATTGTTTCAAGAATTTTTTTCCATTAAAACTTCTAAGAACCAATAATCAGATTGGGAAGAAAAAAAAAATTATTACAGAAATCTAAAAAGTCTTATGAAGTCTACAGTTTGATTGGAGTTGTTCCTGTACCTCTAAATTCCCTAGAACGGTAGCGGACCGCGATGCTTTTATACACTAGCTTACGACATCTCTTATACAAAATGAAAAAAAATAGTAAGAAGCTTAAGAATCTTTCGGTTCGTTGATGTGTTGGATTTAGTATAAGGCTGGATTTGGTTTGCAATCTAAACCAATTAGTTAATGGCGTTGGCCGGTAAACCTCTGTTGATGACTGGTTGTGGTGGTGGAGGCGGTTGTTTGATACATCTGCCATGGTGGCGTTGTGGTCTGGGACAACGCCTACTAGGATGATACCTGATCATAAGATGATCTCACGATTTGTTACCAGGTTAAATACCAAGAAATAGGGATATAGTTTTACAATTTTCATTAGAATAGCCATGTAATATTTTTACCAATGCAAGCAACATATTTCGACCTCTAACCAATACTATCATTATAACTTTATCCAGGGACGGACCCACATAGGAGACGTGTGTGGCACGGGTCACGATTTTAGGCTACGAAGTGTAATTTTTTCAAAAAAGTGTTACTCTTTTAGTTTGTGCAACACCCAAAAATATTTTTGTTACTTCAGTTTAGCCTAAAAATTATTTAAGGTGCAAATTTTATTGTTTATGATAAAGAAAATTATATGCAACACCCCTCCCGAAAAAAATTGTGCAACACCCGACCAAACATCCTAGGTCTGTCCCTGACTTTATCCCCTCAACTCATGTAAGGTCATAGGGTACGCACTTTAAGAAAATTAAAATTTGGAAAGTTCGCACTTAGTGGTAAACTATCAAAAATCATATGATTTTTATTTATTTATTTATTTATTTATTTATTTATATTGCAGTACTAATGCTTTTGATGTGTTATGCGAAAGGTTTATAAGTTTAGACCTACTCATTCCATGTCATTATAAATTCTTTTTTCTCCTATAGTGACTGAAGCAATAAACCATTTCATAATTTGATTAACTTGTTCGTAAAACTTCCTGGATGCCTTAGTAAAAATATTTGTACATGTAAAACTTTTAATACAATTGAACTGGATTAAATTAAACAAAAATGATAACACGTCGTGCAAGCTTATGGGCTTAAATACCCCTACCAATTTCTAAGACCGACCGGAATGGCTTCAACTTTTCTGCGTGAAACATCAATTCACGCATCAAACACCATTACGTGCTTCCTTAATCACGCGGAGTGCTTCAATTTTGGAGATGGTTTAGACATCTTCTTGATCAAATGAAATTTCATTATTTTGTGTGTGTAATGTGAGATATTTTGTGTTTAAGTGGTGGGTGGTGATCACCACTTTGAACATTTAATGATTAGTTTGGTGATAAAAGTGAACGCTGATATGAAACTGACGTGATAATATTTCCCTCTTGGTTCAGTCACCATTCACTAATATACAAATTGAAATAGAGCCCCGTAAGTAAATCCTTGTTTTAGTAGATCGAATACGGCCCTCAATCATTTTCTTGAAATTTCATTCCGGGTCGTTAGGACCAGTCGGGTAACACAACTATTCGCCTCATCACACAATAAAGTTTTACATTAACTGGACCGAGCCCAAGTAAGAAGTTGGAGTTTCGTGGGTCAAATTAGCCCACCCTCTTTGGTAACAAGCTTCTATATATGCTGCTTCAACTATATATATGGTCCTATGTTAAAGATATAAATGGTAACGATCACAAACATACACATACACATTCCGTATCTCTTTTTTTCTTTTGTTTGTTTGTTTAGGGTTTTTATAGCAAAGGAGGTGTGTGCCCATGGTGATATACTTGAACAAATACTAGCAAGATTGGATGTCGATGATCTGATCCGATGCAAATGCGTGTGTAAGTCATGGCTATCTTTAATCTCTGACCCTTTTTTCGTTAAAACGCATCTCATCCATAGTCATAACAAAGATTGCAAGAATATTGAAACTCGAAGGATTGTTATGGAGTGGTTACCCTATGGTTTTTACATACGCATGATTAGTTTTACTTCTAATAGATGTTTTATCCTCGGTTCTTCCAATGGCCTTGTATGCTTACTTGCTATGGACGCTAAACGAATTCTTATAGCCAACCCCTCCATTAGACAGGTTAGACAACAACTCCCAAGGCCGCCAATTATCATTCCGGTTTTATGTGGTGGTTTTGGTTACGATTTCTTCAAGGATGATTACAAGGTTATACTTGGCGACGACACATGTTTTCAAGTGTTATCGTTAAAATCAAATGTTTGGAAAGTTATTCAAGTCAAGTATAGGTTTATTAGTGAAGTTGGTGTTTTATTTAATGGCGCTCTTCACTGGTTTATGAAAGACCATTACGAGAAGATTGTAATTGTTTCATTTGATTTGTCTAAAGAAGAGTTCAAAGAAATCCCCCAACCTGATGATTCACGCTATCAATGGAAGTCTTATCATCGACTAGGGATTATGAACGAATGTCTATCCATATACAATTATTTTGGGTTCGATCCTCATCCTAGTGATAACATATGGATAATGAACAACTACAATGTTAAGCAGTCTTGGGTAATGTTGCCACATGATTGTGAGGCTGAGCGTGATCAAGTCATACACGCCTTGTGTGAACCGCATAAACCGCAAAATTACAACATTCCGTGTGAGAGTGACAAGTCCTTTAGCCAGCAAATTTCCGTAACTAGCTCACATAGATATATTGGTGCTCCCATATTTGTGCGCAGCCTTGTATCTCCCCATGTTAAAGGCAATCAATGAATAAGATTCGTAAGTTATCACATATGTAAATTTTTCTTACTTATAATTGTTTACGATGATTTCTTAAATCTATAATAAACTAGGAAGTATTTATTCTGACATTGATCTAGCTTAGATTTTACTTACAACTATAGAGATTGGAACCGGTTAAAGTAACACTTCTGCATATTTCTATCTGCTGCACAATATTAGGCTTTATGTTGAAGAATATCATAAGCTGACCCGAAAATTAATTTTGTTCGGGTGAATTAGACGTATACAAAAAGCATTATCATTAGGTATAAAAGCAGTCCATATGTATATAGAGCCGCGAGTCATCATGTCACACATGAAAAAGCCACATATCAAACATTCTATTCCAATTCACGATCATGTTCACTTGCTTATTTGCAAAAAAAATTATCGATTTTTCCTTTTGAAACAGTGTAATCTTGGTTTACTTATTTTGGAAGTACTCTTATTTACAAGCACAAGCATTTCACTTCAATTTTTGGTTTATGTCAAATAGCAATTCCATTTAAAGTAGAAGAATCATTTACCAACACAATTTAAACTTTTTTTTTTTGTTGCAAAAGGTGAAACTTTATATTAATTTGAACCAAATGTTTTACATCATAACACAAGGAAACTGATTTTAACACACTCAAAGATACAACTGTATATATTCATCCGATATCTGCTAGATGATATCATACAACAAAACAAGCAACTGTATATCTCAGACTGAAACTTCAATAAAGACTTCAGCTTTTAATCCAAAAACTTAACTGGATGTCACACCCCAAAAATGGCGCAGCGGAATGACATTTACGGGGTATGATTTCATAATCAAGAACACAAGGTGTCAAAATAGAGAAATACTAAATGCATTCATCACAACACAAGTCAAAGTTACAATGATCCATAATACGATGGATACAAGTCTTACTACATAGGTTCACAATAATTAAGTCTTAAGGGGGCATTTCCAAATGCACAACTCCTCGGGAACACAGCCCGGTAGAGTCTTGTCTTATGTCTGCTAGGCCAGGCCAATACTCAACCTTCTATGCAACTTCATTCTTAACACCCGAAAATAGATACTCGAAAACGTCAACATAAAGTTGGTGAGCTCGTAGGTTTAAGAGTAAAACCATGAAGTTGTGCATAGTAGTGTAGGACAATAGTGAGCAAGATATATGAATATGAAACACAGTGCTAGCGACAACTGAACCTACCAATAATGTTACACACATGTTACCAATAGTGGGGAGCTACCCAAGATAGTACTATCAACTTGTTTCGGCTCCAAACGGAGTTAAACAGTTGCGCATACATGAAACACAATTTATCATCACAAAGTAGTCACATATTGAAATCAAACACACATATTGTCCAAAAACATGTAAACAGTTTAGCACAACATAAAAACAGTTAAAACATCATTTGAGTACCATTTTCCCCCAAGAAAAACATTGTGAAAAAGGAGCTACGAGAACTCACCTCAGTATAAGCAATCTGAAGCAGTAATCAAATAGAATTTGTGGATGGCACCGACACGCGACCTAGATTAGTATGGCTAGTTTAGTTTACATTTCCAGTTTAAGACTCAATGAAGTTTTAAACAAATTAAAAGTTCCAATGATTACATGTTATTGTTGCTTGTGTGGCAGCATTTAAGTTTAAGGTGTTAGTAAAAATGCTTGCAAGTATTGGCTCTTGGAAAAATGCACAAGTACACACGTAGGTATATTAAGAATATATGACGAACAAAACTTCATTACAAGAAAATATCTGAAAGACGGCGCACGCAAACTAACACAAGTAAGTATCGAGAATAATAGTCGTTGTTTGGGAAAATATGAACATGTCGTTATATATTTATATGTGTAAAAAGAATGGAATATATAAATTAGTGGGTGATAAATTATAAAAATGTATGTTTGAATAAAAATCGATCATGACCTGTGTATATGTTTAGTCTATCCGTGATAACTAAATGTGTACCCACTTTTTTTATATATGTATGGTAAGTCATTTTATATTGTTTAGTAAACTCAAAAGAGATTCCAGAAGTTAGAAAAATGTGTTTAGTTTTAGAAATCTGGTATATAAAATATGAAATAAGTTCGTCATTTATGTTTTCGTTAGATTGGTTTAAAGTTTATAATTTTAATGGTAAGTTTTGTTTTAGTATCTCGTATATAAGATGAGTTATGAAATTTGAGTGTAAATTATGTTGAGATATAATAACAAGTCATTTGATCATGAATATGTTGATATATATAAATGTTAACGTCTCAAGTTATATATTTCGGTTAAGTTAATAAAAGTCATAAATGAGTCGGATTAGAATAATAATGTCGAACTTTTTCAGTGGCTAAAAACGATAATTTATTTCTTATTAAGTTGGGCCCGAGTTTAAGCCAAACGCATCCTATAACTATAAATGGGTTACGGCCAGAAATGCAACCAAACACTAGCCCAAAGAACATGCCATAACAGTCCCAAATCCAAAAAAATTAGCAATTACGAACTTAAAAAAATTTAAGAACAAAAATTAACAAGAGGAAAGAGAGGAAGGAGCTTAGTTGGGTCACTAATTGTTCTCTCCCTCTCGACAAAACATAAACCGAACGTCAAAAGACCCAAACACTCTTCGTGAATACATGGGTCGAACAAGCCGAGCACACACCTTGACCAAAATCCTAAACCAAACAACCCCAAATCAATCTATCCAAAAGACAAAATGGTACTGGTCTTGTGAGCTTGGTGTTAAAAGAAAGAAGATGATCAGGTAGATTTTGCTCTTCTCGACTCATGATTACTGTCGAAGTATTTTTTTGTGATGTCTTTCGGTTATCCTTCAGCCTTATAAGATAAGTCTTTTGGATACCTGCTAAGATGAACAACGCGTCAGTCTCGCCCCGGGTGTAATCCCAGGACCAGACTCCGGCGTGAGAGTAAGTGTGTGTTTTACCGAAAGGTATAGTATAAAATGTGTGTGTAGAAAAATGATACCTTTTTACCAATTACTGTATGTGTATTTATACTCCTTGATGTCACTATCTAGTCCCTGGGCATGTTGTACTTCATGGGACCGTTAACGTCGTCAGGGCTGACACTGTCCCTGACATTGTCACTGGCGTCATCTCTGACACCTAGGAGAATGAGACGAATTGTATCCAGGCTAAATGCCAAAGGTACTGTCAGGTCAACGACGTATCCGGGTAACGGCCTTCCGGACCGCCATTCGACGGAGTATTAGGTCCTTCGTCTATTGGGCCGCTGGGCCATATACGTCGTCATGTCCCCCCAGTATGATGTGCCTTCTCCTTTGCTAATTTGGTGAATGATTTTCTTTTTATAATTTGGTGAATGATTTTCAACTACCGGGGCGTCATCACTGTTGAGAAAGAGGAGGGCTCCTTCTCCTTCCATTGATATATCCTCTAGCCGTGAGGATTCTCAAGAGACCCACTCGACTACTCCCCTGAATACTGCGGGCCCGGAGGGAACTGCTGAAAATATGGAGCAGGTGGCAGCGGGAGGTGGTGATACCGGTGGCCAGGACACTACAAGAAAAACTGGTATTTAGGAGGGTGGAAAATTGTGCCAAATACTCAAAAAGCCGTGCCAAATGCTATTTGGCACGGCTTTGGCACGCTTTTGGCTCTGTCCTAAATATGAGGGTGCCAAATGCATTTGGGTCAGTTTGAAACCGTGCTAAATAGTATTTGGCACAGTTCATGGGACGGTTTAACTTTGTGGTGCCACGAGCGAGGTATTTGGTACGACTGACTATCTTCCGTTCCAAATTGGCATTCGTCACACTTTTATATCTCGTGCCAAATGCGTATTTGGTACCAAGTCATTTTCCGTGCTGAATGCGTAATTGGCACTTTTTTATTTACCGTGACAAACATATTTGGCACAGTTTCTATTTTTTGTGCCGAACATATTTGGTACATTGTTATCCGCCTTGCCAAAAAAACTAGCACGCTTTTGCGTTTATTATTAAAATCAGTTGGCATGGTTTTGCATTCGCCAATTAATTATTTGGCACGGTTTGCGTAATCATTGCTAACGTGGATTAGCACCATTTTCCATTACAAACAGGTTTAGTACACCATCGTATCAACTAACCATCTCGTATATAAACATATATGATTCAATTAAAGCCAAAATAAATTGAACTCAATTTTTATTTATCATCCATAAAATCAAGTCAACATGGTCACTTAAATACCATAAAGTAAAAAACAATACGCCAAACATCCTTGTAAACCATGGTCTTTAGAATGACAAATTTATAACTAGAACTCAATATAAGTTACTAAGACGATTTATTACAAACGGAAATGACTAAAGCTCGTTGTTTTCAGTATTTTCAGAAGGTGGACAAATGCGTGCACTCGTTGTTTTCATCATTCTTTTAATTCAGTTACACCTGATACAAAGAAAAGTATAAAAATTAGGAAGACTAAACGCTAACTAATATAAGCACGTATAAAACATGTATGCACACCCGTTTACATTTATTTTGTATTAACCTTGAAACACGTATGCACGCCCATTTTCACTATTATTTTCTATATCATTATTTTGTATCAACCTTTAAACACATATGCGCGTATAGAATATATATATGAATGAATTTCAATAAGATGTGTATTTGCAATATGTCATGACGGAGTAATCATGATAGTGGTTAGACAAAACTATAAAAATTATGTCACAATAATCTATAAAACTTTTGGAACCAATTATTATTCAGAAATCTAATTATCGACTCATGCATGCGATTGTCTGTTATGTAGTTATAATTTAAACATGTCATGACCAAGTATGATCTATTAATTTTCAAAATGGGGTCACTGATTGAATGTTTATATTGTGTTATGATCAAATAATCAAGATCCCGTAAAAATTATTTGATAAACTTTTTATTAATACAATGACTTATAAACAATGAAAATATTAACATTTTTTAAAAAGCTTTTAGGATGAATACTGTTTAATCTATACACATTAGATGCAGTTAAGGAAAAATAAGGACCCTTTATAATGTTAGAGGTCACAATATTAATAAAATGATAATGAGTAATATATGATATTATTGTGCAGGTAATGGGTTACGAGAGTACCTTCAAATGAACTTCGCCGCGCATCTTACATAAACTTGAACCATAAACCACATCTTACATACCACCACGATCAGAACATGAACCACAAACCATAGGTTGCTATGAAAATAGCTTATGAAACATATTCTTATAAAACCACAGGCTGCTATCTAAACATGAACAACGAACAACAGGCTGCTATGAAACCATGAACCACGAACCACGAACCACAGGCTGCCATGAACCACGAACCACGTATAAAAAAATTCTATGAAAAAAGAGATCGGAGGAGATATATACGGAAGAAGTTATAAGGGTGGCAGCTATGAAACATATTCTTTCCAGTATAAGGAACAAACGGGCGCGATAGATCTGAAAGGTGAGAATACATGATTTGTAAGAGGCTGTGATTGAGAGGGAAAATGGAGATACAAGGGTGGCGGCCAGGTTATGGATCAAGCAAGAGCATTCAGTTTTTTTTTAGGTTAAAAGGAGAGAGGGAGAAGTCAAATGGTATACAAATAAATACCGAAAGATAAATATGTGAAGTTTATTATTATTATTATTATTATTATTATTATTATTATTATTATTATTATTATTATAAAGGAAAAAAAAAACATAATTTTGGATGGAAAAAAATTATTGATCTAGGGTTAATATTGTACTATAATTGAGTCGAACTCTAGACATATCTTATTTAATTTTTATCATGAAAAAACTAACGCATACACATGTGTAGTAAGTATCCCTTTTAGATGCTTGAATATTGGTTGATAGAAAACCAACGGACACCGTTGATAAAAAAGCCTAAGGTATACATTATATTTGGGGTGCTATTTAACTATCGATATATATAATATGATAAAACATAACCAAATGGCTTATTGGTAAGCCTTTAACTTTATGACAATAGGTTTAAGGTTCAAACTTACTAACTAACAATTGTGAGTTGGTTAGGAAATGGGTCAGAAATGGTCAGGGAGTGCCTCAGCTAAGCCAAAAACCCTAAAAAACCTTAGCCCACAGACAGGCTCGGGCCATTACTTGCCATTATAACTCCATGCAATCGTCAATAAAAAAAACTCTATTTTTTTCCAATTATGTTGTCCACTATGATTGGTTTCTATAAAATCTTGATTCTTTAACAATATAACTATCTTTATTTTTGTTTTGTTTAGTTATTATAGTTTAACACCTATTCGAGGTTTCACAATTTCGTTGCTCGAATTATTAAGGAGTATTAGGCGACAAATAAGTATTAGTGAGCTCGGTCCGACTTTGCAACGAGCCGATACCAGTTAGGGTTTACCTTTAATGCCTCATGTACTCTATTTATAGTTGATTATCGATATTGAATAAGATACGAAGTTCACATCATTCTAACATGTACATCTGAGTAAAAGACACGCCCTGCCAGGTGACCTAAACTTAGATGACATGATCCATCATTTGTTTATCCATTTTTGCGTATATAATATGAATATTTTTAATTTGACCTTAAAGGAAAATATGTTTATTTAAGAAACAACAAAGTTAACTAACTAAAAATTAGAAGGCAACGCGTTTGAAGTAATATGATAGATACAAATTCAATATATAGATTATTATAGATATTAAAAGTTAATAACGAAGGGTTATTGAATATTAGAGTAAGTTAATAAAATCGGTTATAAATTTAACTTGATATTCAAGATAATAAAAGCATAACGAAGTCAACACGTGTGGGAAAAAATGGTAAATTGGTCATTTACTAAAGATGCTTCAAATACATAGGAACTAAAAATAGTTTATAAAAATTGCCTCAAATTCATTTGAATTTTTCGCAACCTATAAAAATCGTTCCAAGTACATAAGTATTTAGCACTAGCATTAGATAATGTTCCAAATACATATAGGTATTTGGCACCGTTTGTACCAGCCGTTCCAGATACATGCGTATTTGGCACCAACAGTAGATAGCGTTCCAAATACATATATAAATTTGGCACCGATGGTACCAACCGTCCCAAATAAATAAATATTTGGCACTGGCAACTATAATCGTTCCAAATACGCATGTATTTGGCACCATTATTAGAAAACGTTCCAAATGCATACGTATTTGGAAGAGTTTCTTAATAGCCGTCACAAATACCTACTTTTTTGTCACGGTGACCCCACAAGTGCCAAATACGTGTATTTGGCACGATTCTTTAACTGTTCCAAAAAGTTTCGTCCCAAAAACCCCCTTTTCTTGTAGTGAGGAGGGGAGTTCAAAAGATTTGACGGAGAAGGATTTGAGTGAGCATGTTGAGGAGGTTTCCCAGAATTTGACCGGGAATGTACAGAGGACTGGGGGCCCTGTCCAAGGTACGATTTCTCTTGAGTCTCTCTCTTTTTTCTTTTTTCTTTTTTTTTTTTTTTATAAATATTATATCATTATGTTCTTGTTGACATCCTTTGTCTTTTTATAGGACCCGGGGCGGGTACGTCCGGAGCGGGTGATCACGAGGCTATTTTTCATCATGCCAGTCCGTTTGTCGGAGGTATCTTTTGATCCCGACCTTTACTCTTCTCCTTCCCTCTTTTTTTTTACTTGTGGGGGCTGATTTCCTTTCTTTTCCCAGGTGGCTTTGGCCGAACGGGTTCTGGTGAGCCTTTCATTCCCGGCTGGGGTTTGTCGGCCAATACCAGTTTGAATGATGTCGTTCAATGCCGGGACATGATGATCAATCTTGCTCCTCCCTTCATCCGAACGGAACAGGAAGACCTGACTGATGATCGAGCCTTGTATAGAGAATGGTTTGAATTGTGCCATGGGTCTTTGGCTGTTGCCGAAGTGTTCAAGAGGTTCGATCACTTAGGTCACCATTATGCATAGCTCTACAAAGCCCATTCTACTTGCTACAGCATCGATTCCCAGCTCTCCGAGACTCAGAACAGCCTTCGGATCCAAATGGAGGCTAATGAGAAGCTTGTCCAAGATCATCAGGCTCTCCAAGCATCCCACCAGGATTGCAGCCAGAAGGAAGAGGAGATGAGTTCTCGCTTGGCTTCGTTGGAGAGGGAAGTGAATGAGTTAAAGGCCAAAGATGGGGAGAGGGAGAAGAAGGTGGAGTTGTTGGAAGAGGCCTTAAGGAAGAAGACCGTTGAGCTGGACGAATCCGAGAGAGAGGCTTCGGCTTTGAGGGCTGATGTTGAGAAGCTTGCTGTGAGTGCTGGTCATGAGGAGATTTTGAGATTTAATTATGTGAAGGAGCTGATTCCAGCGGTCATCCGGCGCTTGCATGGGAGTACCGAGTATCAGCAGGCTTGGAGGGATGTTTTTAATGCCGCTATAGATTCTGGTTATCTGGATGGCATAAAGGCCGCGATGAGGAGGAGGTGAGTAGGATCCTTGCCAAGCAGAAGGATTTCGATATGCAGGCTGTTGAGGGATTTACCGCTGCATATGACGAGATGTTTGTGAGGTCCTTTCCTTACATTGAGAAGATCAAACGCTCCTATCACCTTCCCCTTGCTGACTTGATGAATGTGTTCCCTGATGGATCCGGATCTACCCCTGGTGCCGGCACTTCCGGCCGATCATAGCTTTATCTTATTTTATGAACTTTTGAATGTTGGGACAATGTTATATTTGTACTGTGGTGGGCCTGCGTGCCTTTGGATTATGTAATCAGACAATTTATATTTGTGTCTTTGTGGTAGTTGGCTGTAAGCTTGACAATGTTTGTAGCTATATTAATTTGGGTCGTTAATATCAGGACGGCCACTTTTGATTATTTGTCTAAACTTGTTTGTGTTTATGCATTTTATCATCGCCTGTTGGTAAGTATACCTGGGGGCTCATCCCTGGCGTCGTCACGCCTTCGGGGTATTTGCGTGCCGTTTGGGCACATATGCCTCGGCTATTCCCTTAATGACTTAGCATTATTCAGGGGTATGCAGTTGCCTTACCGAACGGTATGTGGGCCTTCCCTAGTGTCATTGCACTTACGGGGGTAAAATAGTTTTGATTGTTGGGTTTTCAGGTGCGCGGTCGGAGGTAGCTAATCTCTGCCGGTTGCACCCTTTCCCTTTGCATGAGATATAATCATGGGAAAATTTTCCTCCTCCGTCATAGGCAGGGGAATATATCATTACTTGATGAAAGTGAAAATAAAATAGTTCATGCCCGTAGGCTTACATTTCATTTGTGAATATTTAAAGAAAACACTTTTTCAAATTCATGGCGTGCCACTTCCGGGGCACCTCCTCTTCATCCATAGTTTCCAGCTTGTATGAGCCGTTGAGATTTGCTTCCTTGACCCGATAGGGGCCTTCCCATTTTGGTCCCAGCTTGCCCTGATCTTCGGCTCTGCTAGCTTCATTCTTCCGGTATACGAACTCTCCTGGTTTGAAGGATACCAACCGTGCCTTTCGGTTATAGTACTTTTCCAGCTTCGTTTTGTACCTAGCTTCCATCACAGCTGCCTCTTCTCTCCGTTCTTGCAATAGGTCAAGATTGAGGCAAATTTCCTCTTCATTCTGCTCTTCTATCCGACGAGAGTCTTCCTCCTCGAGGCCTTCCCTCATCATCCTCGTTCGGTATGTCGGCATACCTATCTCTGCTGGTATGACTGGTTCACTTCCATATGTAAGGCTGAAAGGTGTTTCTCCATTACTCGTCATGATGGATGTTCGGTGCGCCCAGAGAACATTCGGCAGCTCATCCACCCATCCTGCCTTTGCACGCCCTAACCTTGCCTTGATTCCCTCCATCAAGCTCTTATTCGCCCTTTCCACCAGTCCGTTGGCCTGTGGGTGGACTACGACTATGTTAATTTGCTTGATGTTGAGCTTTTCACACCAATTTTTGAAGGGGTTGTCCATGAATTGTTTTGCATTATATGTGACGATGATGGCAGGAAGACCGAAGCGGCACACTATGTTATCCTATACAAACCTCGTAACATCTTTGTCGGTGATCCTTGCTAGCGGTTTGGCCTCCGTCCATTTAGTGAAGTAGTCGATAGCGACTAAGATGAATTTGACCTTTCCGGCTGACGAGGGTAAGGGACCTACTTTGTCCATTCCCCATTGGTAGAATGGCCATGGAGCCATGATGGGAGTCAGCTTAGTTTTTGGGAGCTGCAGCACTGGAGAGTGGATCTGGCAGGAGTCACATTTAATTATCTTGTTTCTGGCATCCTGGTGCATGGTAGGCCAATAGTATCCTTGCCGCATGGCTTTTTCCACGACCGAGCGAGGACCAGAATGCATCCCGCAAGCTCCCATGTGTATCTCCCTTATAACGTAGTTCGCTTTCAAGGGACCAACGCATCTCATCATAGGCACCATTCAGGCTTTCTTGTAGAGTACTCCATCTTCCATGACGTACTGATTGATTTTCATCCTCAGGGTGTGAGCTTCGTTAGGATCATCCGGCCAGATTCCCTCTTCCAGACACCGGACAATAGGAGTCATCCAGTTGTCCCCTTCTTCTTCAACAATGTTATTAACCTCCTTTCCTTCCGTTGACCTTTCTCTTAACACTTCTACCAGCACCTCCTTCGTCAGATGATCAAAGTCAACCGTAGCCAGCTTACTGAGAACATCTGCCTTTTGATTCTGGCCTCGGGGAATGTTCCGGATGGTGAAGTTTTCAAAGCCGGCTATGTATTCCTTTTCCTTCGCCAAATATTTGATCATACTTTCATGACTCGCCACATAATCTCCGTTTATCTGATTGGCCCCCGGACTACGAGGCTACGGATGTGCATGCTTTCTGCCATTCTTAAACCTGCTAGTAGGGATTCGTACTCAGCTTCGTTGTTAGTGCTTTCAAAGTCAAGCTGGATGGCATAAGTGGACTCCATTCCCTCAGGGCTAATCAATACAAGGCCTGCTACGGAGCCCTTGTTGTTGGACGCTCCATCCATATACAAAAGCCACTTCCCCTCTTCCTTCTTCTTTGCCGTTGGCTGCTCGAAGTATTTGCCATTGTTTTCTCCGATGGGGGTTTCTGACAGAAAGTCCGCCAAACTTGGCCCTTAATTGCATCCCGGGTCTCATAGGTGATATTATAAGCACCCAATTCCACCGAGTATTTGGCTAACTTCCCGGACGCTTCTGGCTTGTTGAGGATCTGCTTTATCGGCTGGTTCGTGATTACCTTGATGGGATGTGCTTCGAAATATCTCCGGAGCCTCCTTAACATATGCAATAAAGAGAGTGCCAGCTTGTCTATCGGGGCATAGTTTCTTTCTGCTTCATTGAGTGTTCGGCTTACATAACGGACTGGCAACTGTTTTCCCCTCCTTTCGGTTAGCAGAACCGCACTGACTGCCTCCTTAGAGGCTGCAAGGTACACATACAATGCTTCTTTCTCCATTGGCGTTGTTAACGAGGGGAGATCCGTTATCAGCTTCTTCATTTCTTGAAAGGCCTTTTCCGCATCCTCCGTCCACCGATACTCCTCTTTGTTCTCCTTGGTGATGTTCTTGAGTGTTTTGAAGAAGGGTAGAGACCTTTCGGCGGAACGGGATAAGAAACGATTAAGTGTCACCAATTTACCGCTGAGGCTCTGCATCTCTTTTAAGGTCCTGGGTGACTGCATGTCCATTATCGCCTTCGTCTTCTTCGGGTTTGCCCGGATCCCCTCCGAAGTTACAATGTACCCCAGGAACTTTCCTTCCTCCATCCCAAAGGAGCATTTTTTGGGATTCAGCTTCATGTTTATCCTCCGAAGGTTGTCAAACGTTTCGGCTATGTCTGCTAACATTCCGTACTCTTCCTTGCTTTTGATGACCATGTCGTCCACATATGCCTCCAGATTCCTCCCTATCTGAGACTGGAAGGCAGAATCTATCATCCGCTGGTAGGTGGCCCCAGCGTTTTTTAAACCAAACGGCATCTTTGTGTAACAGTAGGTCCCCTGCTCCGTGTAGAATGCCGTTTTTTCTTCATCCTCCCTTGCCATTTGCACTTGATGGTAGCCTTTGTAAGCGTCCAAGAAGCACTTGTATTTGTATCCCATGACTGATTCGATCTTCCAGTCGATCTCCGGAAGAGGATAGTAATCCTTGGGACAGGCAGAATTAATGTTCTTAAAGTCAATGCACATGCGCCAGCTTCCATCACACTTCTTGACCAAAACAGGGTTCGATATCCAGGTAGGATATTTTAATGGCCTAACGATTCTGGCCTTAACCCACTCTTCTACCTCTTTTGTGACCGCTTGACTTCGATCTGCTGCCAGCATTCGACGCTTTTGGCATACCGGATCCACTGTGGGGTTGGCATTCAAAGTGTTCACGATTATTCCCCGGGGAACCCCAGTCATATCCGCCGGCTCCCATGCGAACACGTCCATGTTTCTCCGGAGAAGTTCTTTGAGGCGCCTCTTACCCTCCGGGGATAAGGTACCTCCTGTTGCCACTGCCTGCTCCGGAAAATCCGGATTAACCATCACTTCCTCCGTTAAGCCTACTTCCCCGGCCTTCGCTTGTTCTGGAGTATCCTGCTCCGGATGAGCGATCTGCATTCTTTCCAACTGTCTGTATTCTGAGATGATGATGGAACGAGTAACGAGGGTGGCGATTCCTCGAGGGGTAGGGAACTTCATCATGGGCACGTGATAGATAGTCGAGGTGTTCATGTTGACCCAGCTAAGATTAAGGCCATTAAGGAATGGGCAGCTCCTAAGAACCCATCAGAAATCCGACAGTTTCTAGGTTTAGCAGGCTATATTATAGGAGATTCATTGAGGAATTTTCCAAGATAGCCAAGCCGCTGACCAAACTGACACAGAAGGATGTTAAGTATGAATGGGGAGAAAAGGAAGAAGAAGCATTCCAACTTCTTAAGGAGAAGTTGTGTAGTGCGCCCATCCTAGCTTTGCTTGAAGGAAGCGAATACTTTGTCGTGTACTGCGACGCTTCACATAAAGGCTTAGGTGCTGTTTTTATGCAACGGGAGAAGGTGATTGCTTATGCATCCCGACAACTTAAGAAGCATGAGAAAAACTACACCACCCATGACCTTGAGTTAGGTGCTGTAGTGTTTGCTCTTAGGATCTGGAGACATTATCTGTATGAAACCAAGTGTGTAGTATTTACCGACCATAAGAGCTTGAAGCATATCTTAGATCAGAAGGAACTGAACATGAGACAACGTCGTTGGTTAGAATTGCTTAGTGATTATGACTGTGAGATTCGTTATCATCCTGGTAAGGCTAATGTTGTGGCTGATGCACTTAGTCGTAAGGAGGACATTCCACCCCTACTCGTTCGATCCTTAGGAATGACTATTGTTTCGCCTCTACCGTCTCAAACCTAAGCCGCCCAAGCAGAGGAATTGACAGAAGAGAACCGTCCTTACGAGAATCTTCATGGAATGGTAGAAAGTGAAAACAGCTTCTTGAAGCATTCCGATGGAACCTTATGCTTCAAAGACAGAAGCTGGATACCATTTCATGGTGGAATCTGTGAGATGATTATGCATGAGTCGCATAAATCAAAATACTCTATTCATCCCAGAGCCGATAAGATGTATCAGGACCTTAAGAAACTTTACTGGTGGCCTAATATGAAAGCCGATATAGCTCAGTATGTCAGTTGGTGCCTGACTTGTTCTAAGGTAAAGGTCGAACATCAGAAACCCTCTGGACTCTTAGTTCAACCCGAACTCCCAGTATGGAAATGGGAGCGAATCACCATGGACTTTATCACTAAATTACCAAGAACAGCTAGCGGCAATGATGCTATTTGGGTAATAGTTGATCGTTTAACTAAGCCTGCTCACTTATTAGCCATTAGTGAAACCAATAGTCTCGATAAGCTTGCTCGATTGTATCTTAAGGAGATAGTATCGCGTCGTGGAGTACCGATATCTATCATTTCCGATAGGGATAGCCGTTTTACATCCCACTTTTGGAGATCATTACAGACAGCATTAGGAACAAAATTGGATATGAGTACTGCTTACCACCCTCAGACCGATGGTCAAATCGAGAGAACCATTTAGAATTTAGAGGACATGCTTAGAGCCTGTGTTATTGATTTCGGCAAAGGCTGGGAGAGACATCTCCCTTTGGCCGAATTCTCTTACAACAATAGTTATCATTCTAGCATTAAGGCCGCTCCATTTGAGGCATTGTATGGCCGAAAATATCGTTCTCCTGTTTGTTGGGCTGAAGTTGGCGAGAGTCAACTTACAGGTCCCGAACTTGTCCTATAAACCACTGAGAAGATAATTCAGATTCGTAACCTCTTGCAAACCGCTCGTGATAGACAAAAGAGTTATGCCAATAAGAGATGTAAACATTTAGAATTTCAGGTTGGATATCGTGTTATGTTGAAAGTTTCTCCTTAGAAAGGAGTGATTCGTTTTGGAAAGCGTGGAAAACTCAATCCCTGATATATTGGTCCTTTTCCAATCCTGGAAAGAATCGGACCGGTAGCATACCGCCTGGAGCTACCATCGAAATTGAGCAGTGTACACAATGTCTTTCATGTTAGTAATCTTAAGAAATGTCTTTCGGAGGAAAACATAGTGATGCCCTTAAGAGATATTTGTATCGATGAGAAATTGAATTTTGTTGAGGAACCGATTGAGATCATGGATCGTGAGATTAAACGGCTGAAGAATAGCCGTATTCCAATTATCAAAGTTCGTTGGAACTCCCGGCATGGACCGGAGTTCACTTGGGAACGTGAGGACATTTTCGGTAGGAAGTATCCGAAATTTTTCATGACATCAAGCAACTCGGAGTGAAACCCGGGACAGGTTTCTTCTGAGGCTGGGAGGCTGTGACTACTGGCAATTTAGGGAGTCTATTTTAGGTAACCGCATTACGTTAAACTAAACCGAGCTTTTGCCTTTATCACTATTTTTATAAAACATGATTTGATTTTATATCGTCTATTGGTTTTTACGGTTTATTTCACTATTGAATGAGTTATCGTATGAGTTTTAACTATATTTGGTAGGCACTATTCGATTCGGCACTAGAAAAGCCTAAAACGAGAAATAACGTAACTTTTAGACCGTAACTTGAAAATTGACAAATAAATAGTCAAAACTCGTGGAAAAACATAAATAACGATGTTAGAAAGTCGAATGAACGTCGTGGGACACTCGAGGGCCAATATATGAGCTCGAGGATGGGTAAACGGGATAGTTACGAAAAATTACAACTCCGACCCCTCCTCTTTCCCTCATAGCCGTCGCCCCTCCCCATCATTTTTATTTTGGTCCTTTTCCCTAACTATATAAAGCCTCACCTCCCCCTCATTTCATCCCTTTCACTCTCTCACTAAAAAAACACACACACTCATCTTTCTCTCTCTCCTCAAATAATAAACCCTAACCCTAATATCAACCACCACCGCCGCCACCTATTCCGGCCACCACCGCCACACGACGGTGCATGACCACCCACCAACACCACCATATTGAAGCTCTCTTCCTCCTCATTCCAACAATATATTACACGCTCCATTTGGACCTCCATAACACCTTCAAATCTTCGAATCAAGAGTCGAATCTTTAGGGTTTCAAGTGGGTTTTGTAATTCGTGTTTGGATAAGGTAAAAGGGACTTGAATACACCTTGTTTGAGCTTGGTAAAGCCACGTATGGCTTGATTAGGGTTTCGACACTATGATGAAATTTAGGGCTTTTGGTTTAAACGTGGGATAGATTAAGTCTAATTAACACTTAAATAAACATGTAGCTAGTGTTTGGTAAGCATGTGGTGTATCATATTGATGGGTTTTTGTATTTTAGGTCTAGTTTCATGTTTTTAATTAGAATAGATGATGGTTTTGGTGTTTGGTTAATGATTGGAGGTTGATTGATTGTATTTGGAGGTTGTGGAAAAGATTTGGTAGTGTTTGGTTGGGAATGAAGTGGTGTACGAGCCACCAAGGTCATGTACGCGTGCCTTGGGTTGCGTGCAAGACCCACTTGGACCTTGGGTCCGGGTCGGGTCATTTTGGTAGCTTGATTGGTTGATATTGTTGGTGTTTGGATGAGACGCGTGGAGCCGAAAAGCTTCTAGAGCTTGTTTGGTTCACGTCGTCTTAACCGTGACCGTGTCATGACCATTAGGGTCATAACATTGGTTTCAGGTATATTTGGTTGGTTGATCGGTTGGCGAGATTGATTTGAGATTGATTTGAGCTGGTTTGGGATTGAATTGCGCTATTATGACTTTTAATTGGACTTGATATATATAATTGTCAACTTTGAGCAACGTCGGTGTTACTTTGACTTTTTAGTCAATAGTTGACCCCGACAACGCCGTAACATGGACTTTAGTATAGTTTGTACTATTGATTGATTAAAAGCTGAGAAGACATGACTCGTGCTTGTGGACTCAAAACGAATAACGATATGAAATTAATATTGGAATTGAGGTAAATACGTAAATAGTTTTACTATTTTGGATTTTTTATCACATTAGACTGTATGCTGAAGAAGTGAATGTCTGCAGGAGCCTCATGAACCTGCTAGCAATTCGGTCACTGAATCTTACAGCAAGCCTAAGAAACCGCCAATTGATCATCCAAATGTACAATCCACGTTCAAATGATCTCCGTTCTTTTGTTCTTAATTGATATTGGATATTGTTACTAATGTTAATGCGTGAATATGAATCTGGCTGTAGAAGAACGTTGATGCCCTTATTGAGTGCGTTATGAAAGATACTGGATTCAGTCAAGGCAAACCTGTTGCAACATTTACCATTTTATGCATCAAAAGTACACTTTAGTCAATTTTTGATCTGTTTCCGTTTGCCCTACTTTTATTTTGATATTACATGTTGGACCCCGTTAAAGATAAAATATGGATGGCTTGAAGAGAAATTCTTTTTTACGTTTATGATCCATGATATGGTCTTCTACTTTTTCTAGGGATTTCATTCATCTTCTGTCACCCAAGCAGCGGCTGCAACTGCACTTGAGGTAGTGGTACGTCAAATTGAAGCCAAATACCCAGCTTTGGTTTTCAAGCAGCAACTAACGGCATACGTAGAGAAAATCTATGGCATTATTCGTGACAACTTGAAAAAGGAGTTGGGTTCATTACTTACCTTATGTATTCAGGTAGTGTGACTGTGATTCATCCTCACCCGTAACCCGGTTATCTTAATGTAACCATGCATCCAAACTATAGTGTTAACCATGATGAATGTATCCATCTTACTTTGTGAAATTCAGGCTCCACGTACATCTAAACGAGTGCTAAGATCAGACAGGTCCTTTGGCAAAGATTCTCAATCCAGTCATTGGCAAGGCATGGTCGATTGTCTCAACACTCTTCTCAACACTTTTAAAGAAAATTTTGTATGTCATCCTCGCCGGTAACCCGGTTATCTTAATGTAACCATGCATCCAAACTATAGTGTTAACCATGATGAATGTATCCATCTTACTTTGTGAAATTCAGGCTCCACGGACATCTAAAGACATGGTCGATTGTCTCAACACTCTTCTCAACAAAGCACATGAATCACCTACCATCGGTGATGACAACTGGTGGGTATCCTATGAGTAGATAAGTGATGATAGGTCGTGCTGCATTTCAAGAATTTAGATATAACAGTAACCTACAGGAACCTCAGTACACCAATGATAATGTTTGTCCACAACTGTGTACCTCAAGTGACCAGTTAAGCTACAATCCATATCTGTGGTGGACACAAGTGTGTACCTCAAGTGACCAGTTAAGCTCAAGTATGAAAAAGAAGGCGTATGAACTGTCGGCTCTTTGTAGCTTAGATATCGGAATGATTATTTGTTCACCATCTGGCCAAATAGAGACCCTGTCGTGGCCAAACCAAGATGATGATGGAAAAACGCTTAATGATTTGATCAAAAGTTCTAGAAATCAAGGTGAAAAGCGCAAGAAGATCGTCACATGGATTTCGAAGGGGGATACACAAAACCAAACAGGTGAACAACAGTTGGATGTAAAGTCTAAGCAATTTGTTTCATGCAGTTCACAGTTGGGTGAACAATCTGGGCCATCCGTATCATGTCATTCCCAGTTGGATATGAAGTCTGAAAAGGAATTGCGCGAACTGGCTATGTGCTTAGACAATAACATTGAAAGGGTAAAGGAGAGGATTGCGGATGATACATCCTTAATTGAAGATTACGGGATAATGCATCCCGATGACCTGGACTATTTGTTAAACAAGATTATGGATTAGCCGCTTACCCCAATACATGAAGATTTTGGTACCACATGGCCTCATTATTTACCATCATTCGTGCAACCAACAGCAGCTACTTTTGCTTCAAAAAATTATACAAATTGTCATTCAAACATACCATTCGTGATGACAACTGGTGGGTATCCTATGAGTAAACAAGTGATGATAGGTCGTGCTGCATTTCAAGAATTCACATATAACAGTAACCTACAGGAACCTCAGTACACCAATGATAATGTTTGTCTACAATTGTGTACCTCAAGTGACCAGTTAAGCTACAATCCATCTCTGTGGAGTACACCGTACTTATCAAAGTCGACAATCTGCATACTTTTATTTTATGATTATCACTACTACTGATGTTTATGTATTTGCCACTATACCTACAGAATTTGTACTTGAGCTTGCATCTTATCTGAATTTTGGCACAGTGGTAATGGTCAATCTTATTAAGTCATATGGTGGTAAGAATTAAATGGGTAGTTACATATCCGATCACATAGATTTCTGATATTTGTTTTTAAATTTTGCTAGAATTATTAAATGAATGCTTCTGTGACATGCAATGCCTTACTCATGATACCGTAGATAAATAAACAATATGTCTGTTGTTTCTTTAGGAGTATGATCCACATCTCCTGCCAGAGCTTGCAGCAGAAGCATACCTGTTGTGTAACCATACTTGTTGAGGAGCTGCACATTAATGTGTGAGAATACTAATTCAGACACATTATAATAATGTATACATTGGTATTTCCTCCAATAGCATTGGCCATTGGTGCTAAATTCGTTCCTATGAGAAAACCCAACAAGTTACCTGGTACGTTGTTTTTGCCCAACTTCGCCATCTATAATCTCTAAATAGTATTGTTTCTTTCAGTATTATAATATTTACTTGATTAGTCTATCCTACAAAGCAAGTCCTTATTTTATTTTACAAAAAAGACCACCAAAATAAGCTCCATCTATTGAGGTGCCGAAAAGTAAATACTGAATATTAATAAAATTTGACATTATGAAAACCGTGTCAAAGAAATATAGCGTATATTACAAAGATATAACAAAGGGAAACACCATTTATCCTATATGGTAATCATTTGAGGGAAAACTATATTATTTCCATAACTAACCATTTATATATACAAGAGATTAGTAGAGAACAAATGGTATGCTTGAATTCTTAAACTTGCTTTTAATGGTTTAGATGGATTTTCAGTGCCGATTTCATTTTGATGTCATGAGGTAGTTGAATAAGTGGTGTTTCAGAGTTGTAGCTGATTTTGGTAAAAGCAAAGTCTTCCTGCCTACCTAGGATTTGCATCCATCTGTCTTGCTGTAATGTACACAAATGGGAGAATAGTTTGCACAATTTTTTGAGCTTTTTTCTTTTTCCCCGTTTTGATCAGATGCTATACTATTTACAAATATTAAATAAGTGATATATATTGTGATAAACTCATATTTAGGGTCGACTGTTGTATCCTCTTCAGGTACTTCAGTCCATAGGATGTAAAGGCTGCAAAATTATGGTGGACTCTGTCAGGTGTTTGTATTAATTACTTTTTCTAGGATGTGGATATTTTGTTGATCACTATGTTGTGAGTTGTTAAAATGTAGCATCCTTATTGATAGCCAAATTAGCTTCTGCTATTAATAAGCTATATTAGAATTAGCCAAAATTTACTTTTCTGGTTATAAATGAATAGATGGTTTCGGAGCTAGAATATAATGGGCAACTGCTAAACAACACACAACAAATGACTAAGAAAAACGGCTAGCAATTGGAGCTCTTGAGGTACATCTTTAATCCATTCTTCAACAAAGACTTTTCATCCAGTTATATTTACTATATGAATATTCATGTTCTTTAAAATTTTGATAGGCTGAGACTGTTGTCAATTCGGCTTTATCATGCCTAACAAGCTCTACATCTAATTGCACCATACTCACATGGACATTTAGCCAGGTGATGCTTCAGACTCAATCTAAAGTTTCTTTTCTGTAATATGACTACTTTTGTTCTTTTAATTTAATAACTACATGTTCAGCATATAACCGAGCCTTGACAGTTCTACCTCTATGACAGTGTCCCCTACTGAATATAAGTTATTGTCCATCAACGGAAAAGATTCCTTCTAGACAAAGTTTGGTAATACAACTTCGATATTTCACAATATAACTAATTACTGATAATTATGTAACATATTTTGCGCTCTTTTTAGGTTTGTCGCTTATAACCCTCTTGGATGGAATCGTCGGGATTATATCAGGATCCCAGTGAGTCCAAAGTTCTCTGAATGTAGATTTTACATTTGATATAGTTTATAAACCAATTTATGTAATTGTTCATTGCAAACAAAACCTTTGCTACAACTGTACTCTTTTTTAACAGGTGAAAGATGCTAATATTGTTGAATTATTTCAAAGAGCGAAGAACTTCAGTCAGACGATAAAAGTCGGATCAGATTCTGTGGTCACTGTGCAAACTGAACCAATGTTCACTGCTGGCTTAACTGGTGCATCTGATGATCAGGTATGTAAGATTGAAGCTGAACAGGAAATGTGTTTGGGCTGAAACAGACATTGTTATATTGCAAGATAAAAATGGCATGGTCGTGTTAAGCTGCAAGCATATATATTTATAAAAAATAGCTAAATTTTGTCTCTTTATATTATACTTACTCCCTATGTTGCACTGGCCAAATAAGAAGAAAAAATGGTTGTGTAGAAACACAACATGAGTGCACACCACCAGGTATGTGTAATCTTTATTTTGGTCGGCTCATTTTCCTGTCACGGAAGTTTAGTTTTTTTAACAGTCACAATTCATCTTGCAGGTTCTGTTACTACACCAACGACTCCAACACAGCCTGCCACTGATTTTGTTGATTCTTCTGAATTTTGAAACTTCATTAAAATAAAAGAGTACTTTTGCATCCTCATATCCACCTTCTTCGGCAACTTTCAATTCTTGGTTCAACGACACAATGCGAGCACTGTAAAAGTTCCACACTCAAAGTGGGTGGCTTTTCATGATCAACCCTTACCCATTTTTTGCTTATCAGAGTGATACACGCCCTGGAACGTTGGCCTTTTGTCTCTTCGAGCCCAACGTAGGTCGAGTTTATTCTGGCAATGGGATCAAGTACATGAACATGCTTGATGCACAGGTCAGGTTCTTCTTTCCCTTTGAAACACACATTCCACAACAAACTTCAGATCCCTTGCACATTATATACTGACCTACGTAAGTGTATTTACTTACTTATCATTGTATGTGTTGTCGCCAATTTGTATGTGCCACCTTTCTAATGCCACTACCATAGGTGTCGACCCACCATCTGATGGAATGATATCTATGCATGTACGCCCAATCTTAGATCAAGTCTATTTTACATTAAATCACAGGTCAGCCTTCCTAATACGTTAATTTCTGAGCTCTCAAGCATTCGTGTTCTCATGAAACTCATTAACTCCACAATAAGGGGTTTGTAGCTAATTCGTTAAATATTTGTTATGTACAGCATATGGTGAAATTGTGTCAGAGGAGAATCATGCCCGTAAAAAACAACTCCTTCAGAAATAGGCAAAAGAAATGGAGAGCTTACAGGTTAGTTTTCTTACATGGTTTTCTCTTTTTTATAATGTATCATGTATATATTGTTACCTGGAAAGCTAATAAATATCGGTGCATATATGATATTATAAAAGATGGGAGCAGAATGGAATGATAATCCGCAATCAAAAGAAGAGATTGAAGCGAAGCTACTCAGCAAATACGAGGCTACAATGAGAAGAGACATGGCGATGGCATATTCCATTTCTCATCAGGTAAGCATTTATATACCAGATATCACATATATGAGTCATAATATATGTTGAAAAAGATGAACTTAGGGCACTTTACACAACAGGGAAATGGCCTTCTATTGTTGGACGTACAACAGTTGTGTTGCTTATGAAAATTATTTGCTTAGGGATAAACATATTATAAAGTTTGTTCACTTCCCATACTTTAAAAGAGTCAATGTCTTTTTACAAGGTTAATGAACATGGAATTATGGTTGAGTCATCTGAATCAGGTGCATAAAGTTGGACTTATGGTTCCAGTGGATCAACCAAAGGCTTCACTTTAGATGTTAAAGGTACCTATTTAGAATGTTATGGGTTATCTTTCATGTGCTTATTTAAATTTGGAAAAGCCGATAAGCTCATTGTTTTCGGCTTCAAGCTAATCAACTCGAGCTTATTCTCTGTATAAGTCCATAAGCTGAAGGCGAATTAGTTATTCCAAACACCCAAACTCAAAACTGGAATGTATCATGCTTTATAATGTGCAAAATCAGGTTTCGCTTTTGCGCTTATTTATATGTTTTTAGTCAATTGCTCAAAGTCGTCTTATGTGTTGATATTAAGTTATTAGCCAGAATAGTAGTTAGTGAACTTGATATAAATTGTATGCGTATTGGACTCTATTTCACCTCATGCCTTTGATTAATGTTACATTAATAGGTATATGCTTTGCAAAAAATATGATATTTAGTATCATAGCCATGTGAATTTTAAATCGGTTGATATTACTGGACTTACATAGTCTAGCTTAACTTGGTCATGGCTGTCATTTAATCTATATTTGGTTTTATGAAAAACGGCCGTGAAAATTGTAGTCTGGATCGATATAAAGGTCCCTTGCAATAATATCCAAAAATATATGAATAAAACAATTTAGGATGTTGTGCGCGTTGGTATTTAAAAATAGACTTTGAAAGTTGCATATGGATAAATATCGTCATCTCTTTTGTGTAAAAATATCAACGCAGGGATCATGTCTCCACCTTTAACTCTTTCATATGATAACATTGAATTGCAATTTGCAAACCAACCATATCGGTATGCTAAATTTTAATTTTTAGTAAATGAAAAACATTAACATAACTAACTTATCTTATAATAAAACCTCATTTGTTTTTATTTTAGGTAATTTTCTTTTGAAAAGTTTGTTGTTAGATACTATAAAAAAAACTACAACTAAAAGCCAAAAGGAGGGAAGGATATTTATTCTTTCATCGAGCTTCATAAAATATCATACAGTGAAGAAATTCGGTATGACAAGATCAATGACAAAAGGGAAGGTTAATAGATTTTTGTTTTTGTTATAGTTATTTTATATATTTTAGGTTACAGGTCCTACGTATAACTCAAAAATTAAACAAACTCCATACATTTACATGCTGCTATCACCTAGGTTTTTATTTCTTAATAACCATATCTCAACATTTACTATGACCTTCCCTTAATCTTGAAGGTTCATCTACATCCACACTATAGATTCACAAGGTGCCTACTTGTGTAGATAGCAATGGTTTGAGAGCGATTTGGTGAGAAAGATGATTGAAGTTAGAAGATCTAATATTGAAGACCTGTTTTAACACAAGATAAAGTTGTAGATATTTATTGAGAGTAAATTGCATGTAATATGAGTAAATTTACTTTGTATTTTTAATTGTTCTATAAATCATAACGTTCATTTGATTTTAAATCGTATACTATGTTGTTTAAAAAAACTTTGTATATTTAATTGTTCTATAAATCTTGATGTTCATTTCTTTTCACCCTTCTTACGCTTCTAATAGCTTCGTATACATATGTATCTTACTATTCGAAAAGTAATACACTCAAAGAATAATCACAATTCATGCCCGCCCATTGGGCGGGCTTAGACATCTAGTATATATATATATATATATATATATATATATATGAAAATGCTAATAGACCATGAAATATAAATAATAAAAAGGGCTTTTGTACCAAAAATATCGATAACAAGACTTATCTTGTTATTTACTATTTTAAATGGAAACTAACGACTAAAAATGGAAATGCTTTATAATAAATAAACAATTAATGTTTCGAGTACACGTTTATCGAAATGTGCCAATTATGGGCATTTAATACTAGTTCAAGTATTTATTTACTTACGTTATGTGCATGGGTTACGGATAACCTAACATTAGTAGTGTTGATCCACGTGGGTAGCGGACTTATTAGGTTGACGAATCTAATAAGAGCCCGCTAGGTACGTGGGTAACCTTATTAATGGGTGAATTATCCTTATGACTCTTTAGGATGCGACCGGTTTATGGGATAATAAGCGACACGAATAAATAATTGAGTTTATCGAGTTGACGAATTCGATAAGATCTACTATTTATTCCGAAACTTATTGGACTATGGAGCTTATCACTTAGATGTCTCATGGTGTTGCATTGAGTCACATATTGGTTGTTTGAGTGCATTCATAGCATCATATTGAGTCGATACACCCACATGAGGATACCAAACACTAGGATTAAATGGTGAAACGAGACATTTTTGGAAATAACGAAATGGAATACATTGGGGTAGATAACATTGATTTCGAGAAATATATATATTAAAGGTTGGTCTACATTAATAGGTTGTGCCGAGTCGATAGTTGCTGAGCCGTGATTTCCGTTATCTTCTGCTAGTGTTTATTCGTACGTTGATTGCTTGAGGTGAGTTTCATAGCCCCACTTTTATCTACGTTTTTAACTATATTGGGGTGAGAATCATGCAACTGTTTTTGGACCGTTAAAACTATTTGGATTTGTTTATATGCTTGACTATTTAGATAGATGTGCGGTAGTTGTTGCCTTAGTCTAGGTTGAACCGTTGCCTAGCTAAGAATAGACTTATACCTCGACCTAGTCCGGGGTTGGCAATTGTTCTAGATTTTGCCACGACAGTGTTGGACTAGAGTCGCGGGGCCCAAGTAATCCCTGGATGCGGGATATGGTTGGTGATCCGGGTAGGATCGGTGTGTGCAAACGGTATTTATCTATCTTAGGTCTTGCATAGCAAATCAACTCCTACAGGTCCACTATGATTTTATTGGATTTAAACCTATGGACTCACCAGCGTAAGCTAACCTTTTAGCATGATTTCTCAGGTATTTGAGAGATGTTTGAAATACGTGATCGGTGGAAGCTTGGCAAGAAGGCGGGGTTCAAGGATCATTTCTGACTCTGATAAACTTTGGGGGACCTATTTGGGCCTAATATTTATACTTTTGGATTAAATGTTTTGAATAACTAAATTTGGGATTGGTTTTGAATGTTAAATGACTATCTTTTGCTATACTTGTGTGCGATACCAATCCAATAGTAACACCCCGAAAACTTGATTAAGTCTTCCGCTGTATCGAGATTTGGGGGTGTTACATTACCCGAGTATCCATATCGCCCATCGCTCCTCTTATCTCCTCCGTAATGTCCTCTGACGACCCTTTCGTCATTTCGGAAGGGCCCAGTTGAGGCTCTCCTGGTTGTATCATAATGTTCTCCCCGGGGCAATTCGGTGCTGGCAAAAGCCTCCTCCGATCTTACAAAGTCATCCACCCGAACCATCATCTCCTCCACGGTCTTTGGGACTGTATCAGCAAACCGTTTGGCTAGCTCAGGACACTTACACCCATTCATGAATGATGAGATCCTCATGATCTCCGAAACACCCTGTATGAATCCCGTCTCGACGGTCCACCTTTCTTTAAACTCAGGTAGTGTTTCATTAGCCTTTCTCACTATCTTGGCTATTTCAGTAGGGTCCTTGAGACAAGCCTTGTGCAGAGAGAAACGAGCCTCGAATTGCTCCCTGAAATCCGCCCACTCGTCTATACTGCCCGGAGGGAGCCGGTCAAACCATCCTCTGGCCTTTCCATCTAGAGTCTGTTGAAACATGCGGCACCATACCGACATCGGCCATTCTCCATGTCCTGCGGCTCCGGTGAACCTATTGAGATGATCTTGAGGGTCTGTCGACCCGTCGTACAGCTTGATGTGAGTGGGCATCTTGTGCTCAGGTGCGGAGAACTCGATGATTCGCCTGGTGAAGGGGGATATTGAGATTTCCTTGAAGGGCTTTTCCAGGTCATCGTCCTTTATCTTATTTCCGGTTACAATCTCCTTCTTCTTGCCCACCGGCTCACCCTTGTCAGGAGTTGTTTCGTCCTCAAAATCCAACCGTATCGGCTCAACGGTATCCCTTCGGCTATTGTGCTCTTTTATCATAGACTTGAGTGCAGTTACATACCCTTCCAACTGTTCTCTTGTCATTGGGGTGGAACTTCCTTCCCCTCCTCCAGAGGTTACTGGAGGTTTCGAACCCGTCATCCTATAGCCCTAGCAGATTGAATGCGGGTCCCACGGAAGGCGCCAATGTCGAAGTATTTTTTTGTGAGGTATTTCGGTTATCCTTCAGCCTTATGAGGGAAGTCTTCTAGATACTTGCTAAGATGAACAACGCGTTAGTCTCGCCCCGGGTGTTATCCCAGGACCAGACTCCAGCGTGAGAGTAAGTGTGTGTTTTACCGAAACGTATAGTATAAAATGTGTGTGTAGAAAAATGATACCTTTTTACCAATTACTGTGTGTGTATTTATACGCCTTGATGTCACTATCTGGTCCCTGGGCATGTTGTACTTCATGGGACCGTTAACGTCGTCAGGGCTGACACTGTCTGTGACATTGTCACTGGCGTCATCTCTGACACCCAGGAGAATGAGACGAATTGTATCCAGGCTAAATGCCAAAGGTACTGTCAGGTCAACGACCTATCCGGGTAACGGCCTTCCGGACCGCCATTCGACGGAGTATTGGGTCCTTCCTCTATTGGGCCGCTGGGCACACACCTTGACCAAAATCCTAAACCAAACAACCCCAAATCAATCTATGCAAAAGACAAAATGGTACTGGTCTTGTGAGCTTGGTGTTAAAAGAAAGAAGATGATCAGGTAGATTTTGCTCTTCTCGACTCGTGATTACATTCAACTAACGAAACCCGAACACACCTCTATTGTTAATCCATTGCATCCTAGTCGGGTTGAGTGGGTCTCGACCTACAGCCCATCGACCAAACTAGTTGCCTAGTTCGATGCTACTCAAAACCAAAAATTTCTAACAAACAAGTAGCTGATGACCACTAGACTCATTTAGAAATAATTTACAAAAGCCCGATACCATAAGCTCTCGGCTTACCAAGACTCGATAACCTTAAAACTAAACCCGAGCTAAGATTCGACCAAAAATCAATAATAATCCGATAAATGTACTAGTATGCTAAAAAAACAAAACAAATTATGCATATTTTCCAGATTCGAGCCAGACTTTATTTTCGTTAAACAATTATTTTTGGTGAAGTTAATTAGTGCCACGCAACAATAACACAATCATCGTTCAAATCATTTAATCAAAATCTTACTCGACCGGTTTGTATAAAAAGTATAACCTTAACAAATCATAACTCCCTTAAAATTAACAAGGTAAACACAGAAATTAAAGATAACCAAGATCCTTACAAGATTGAGATGGTCGAGTGACTGAAAACAATAAGACCCTAATTCGATTCCCAAGCAAATCCACCTACACCGTCGATTGTAGATCGAGACTTATTGAAGACTTAGATCTTGGAAAACTACTATGAATGAGATTTTGAGTGTGCGGATTTGCTGAGAATCGAATAACAATAAAAGAAAACATTGAGGAAAGTCTTCGACATGCTTTTGGGGCATGGGGGTTGGGGAGTATCCGATTTGAGCTAAACTCGCCCTCTTTCATCAATCTCTAAATCTTCCTGCTTGCGTTGACTCTCTTTTTCTTGGCTTGCATTTGGATTGAGAGTGATATCACAGAAAAAGTGATGGGCGATGTTATCAATGTGGTTGAGGAGAAAGTGATGGTTCAAAGGAGGAAGAGAAAAGTTCTGAAATGTAGGGGATAGGGGAGGGGCGGTGTGTTTAAGATGTAGGATAAAGCGTATTTATTTATTTTTATTATTAATGAATGTATTTTGTATACCTCGTGTTCCGCTGAGTTAGACAGTAAACATGGCATCTTGGTTTGGCAAAACACGATAAATATATTTTTGGAAGCGTTTTTTTTTAACTAATAGAAACAAAATTATTGAATCCGAATAATAATTATTGGATTCATGCCGTTACTAATGATGTGTCGGTACGCGTGTGGTGTCGATTCTCAAAAGTGATACGCAAAAGTGAATATGAATAAATTATTTTGAGCTTTAAGGTTGAGTAAGGACCTGTAAAATTGCGGGTTGTTATACTGGATCCATTTGATTCACCTTTTAAGCATTAATACCATACCCTCTTGATTACATTTCCAAATCTCAGTTCAAACTCTGACCACTTTCTTCAATTTTTCTTTAATTTTGATGTCTTCAATCAATTGGTGCGTCATTGGATCTTCATGATCTCCAAGGCAAGTCATTTAGCCTCTTGAAACATGTTCTTTTGTTTCAACTTGTGACTTCAAGGCAAGTAAATCCCTTAGCCTTCTTCCTACACCGGATTTGAGCACATCTTTATCTCGGTTAAATCCACCGTCTCTAATCTTTCTTCTTCAAACGACATCCATGGTTGCGTTCCTTTTAAAAACGCAGGTTTGAATCTTGATTGGTGATTTGAAACCTGAATTTGTTGTTGCTTGATCCCCTTCGGCTCTGATGCCACTGTTTACAGGTTCTTAAGGGTTTTCCAGGATCGAATGTCAAACAACATTCATGGTAACAACAATCAAAGAATCAATAAAGGTGGAAACAAAGAAGATGGGTGAACCCATAATAAACTGATATATTAAAAGTGAATGGGTTACTTCGAATTACAGAGTTTTGATCCTATATATAATGAATGAAACGGTGTCTTCAAGAGACATATCGGTTCATATATAACCGTTGCAGCATTTTCTTAAACCTAATAACCGTTTCATCTATTGGGTTGTTAGCCTTTGGCCCAACCTGAATACAGGCCTAAAAAACGTTACAAAACTTTCTGTTTGGCAATCTGGACATTATCTTCCAACATAAAGAATGTGCAACGTAGAACATAGGTCATGCGTTCAAATTGTCTTTGTGATTATGATGTGACGTGGACTATCGCCTTATGTTAGTCGTGTGACCAGTCAGTGTGACACTCGACACTGAATCGGTTTCCGACTATATCTACTTTTGCTTGCTTGAAAACAAATTGTTCAAATTGTTTTTGAAAATTCTTCTCATCATCACACAAAAAAGTTTCGCTTTAACTTGACCGAGCCCAAATAAGAAGTTGGAGTTTTGTGGGTCAAATTAGCCCACCCACGATATTTTGTTCTACCAAATTGCACACCTTTGAGCTCAAGCTTTTATAAATGCGGCTTAAACTATATATATGGTCCTAGGTTATACAAATACAAACATACACATTCCATACCTCTTTCTTTTGTTTGATTGTTTAGGGTTTTCATGGCAGCTCAGGTGTGTGTCCCTAGTGATGTAGTTGAACAAATACTAGCAAGATTGGATGTCGAAGATCTGATCCGATGCATATGCGTGTGTAAGACATGGCTATCTTTAATCTCTAGCCCTTTTTTTGTTAAAACGCATCTCATCCATAGTCATAACAAAGATCGTAAGAATAATGAGACTCGAAGAATTGTTATGGAGTGGTTACCCTATGGTTTTTGCCAGCAAAGCATCATGTACAGTAGTTATAAATGTTATATCCTCGGTTCTTCCAATGGCCTTGTATGCTTACTTACTATGGATTTCAAACGAATTCTTATAGCCAACCCCTCGATTAGACAGGTTAGGCAACAACTCCCAAGGCCACCAATCATTCCGGATTTCAAGGTTTTATTTGGCGGTTTTGGTTACGATTTCTTAACGGATGATTACAAGGTTATAGTACGTGATAACAGATGTTTTCAAGTGTTATCGTTAAAATCAAATGTTTGGAAAGTTATTCAAGTCGAGTATAGGTTTATTAGTAAAGTTGGTGTTTTATGTAACGGCGCTCTTCACTGGTTTATGAAAAACCATAACAAGAAAGTTGTAATTGTTTCATTTGATTTGTCTAAAGAAGAGTTCAAAGAAATCCCCCAACCTGATGATTCACGCTATAAGTGGAGGTAGTATCATCGACTAGGGATTATGAACGAAAGTCTATCCATATATACAACTATTGGTGATAACATATGGATAATGAACAACTACAATGTTAAGCATGTTGGAATTTTATACTCATAACAATTATATATAAAACAAATACATCATCAAAGCAAGCAGCGGAAGACTATAGGAATAATATATGTAATTAATTAACCAAACAAGAAAGTGCGTACCTTTTAGCAATTCAAGTAATCAAACGATTATGTGATCAAGTAACAAAACCCAAAACCCTAAACTAGGGTTTACACAAATCGTCCCACCCAAAAAATCGACCACCAAGGATTACAAGCTCAAGTGTGCTTGTTCTTCGTTCTTGTACACACGTACTAATAGCGATTTGATGTGGAAAAGCTAGTTCCTTGAATCACTAATAAACCAAACACTTGTGTCTTTGAGTTAGACAAAATCAAAATCCCTTGGGGAAGGGTGTTTCGACCGGCCACACAAAGAGGAGAAGAGAAGGAGAGAAATTTAGGTTATTGGTGATCCAAGATTAGGTTATGAATGAATACAATGAATTGTATTTATAGGTAACATATCTTGGAGTCCAAGTTTGAGTGGGATTGGGTTTGGAAACCCCCCACCGATCGGCCAAGCATTCCCAAAGGGAATTCTAGAACTTTCCCGACTTGCAATTTCATCTCTAGTCCTTCTAGTTAATATTTAACGACCGTTAACCAAACCTCGTTAATTATTTAACTATCGTTATGTTTTATTTAGTGATTAATAATTAATAAAAATAACGTTTTATTTATATTAATTATGTACATCAATTCTCATACGTAATGTGTGCAATCCCGAAGTCTCGAGTTCGAATCCGGACATACTATTATTTAAATATCCATTAAAACCTTTCAGCTCCCACTTGGATATTACTAAATATAGTAATGACATTGGTGAGTCTAGCTTTCACACGCCAATGCCCCCAGATCGAATCGAGCATGGTCTCCTGGAAAAAACCATTTAATGATTCATCATTTTTACTTATCCTTTTGCTACTAATACTACATTAACTATGAATATGGATCAAGTCATTTCATAAGTTAATATTCTGTTTCTCGTTGTATATGATTGAACAAGATTACCAAATCATCTTAACGTATTCCAGATAGATCTTGGGTATGGCCATACAAACATCTTGTCAACCCTACGAGGGGCCCAAATATAGTATTATGCTTTGAAACAAATTCAAAGGAACAAATTCTCTTGACTACAAACATAACTCATGAATTTTGCAACACTTCCGAAAATAGCCCTTATAACTACCAGTTACGGATAGCGTTAGACTATCTTACACAAATGCACTACATTCATATCAGTTATCTGGTATCTCAAGTCTGAGGATAAACACTTCATGATATACTTAATGATAAAATCCAAAAGTATCATCATGTAAAGTTGGGATAAGTCCTATATTCAATTCATTGAATATCATGTGAATCTGATATGTCCCACGCATCAACATACTTTAAAAGTATATTCTACCAAAACTCAGATTTGTCTTAATTCAATGATATTCCCACATCATTGATCGACAACGGACTATTTAGAATAACATAAGTTACTCACGGATTAAACATGCAAATATAGGATATAATATTAAGAAAATGAAAAATAAACATAAACAACTATTTTATTTCATTAAAGTAATATTTGTTCATAACATCCTTTATCCAAATACTAATCACAGATCTGCATGAAATTACTAGCTAAACGAAGTCCTATCCCATCAGCATGGTCAGTAAGTTTATCTTTTGGCAAAGGTTTCGTAAAGGGATCAGCTAGATTTTCATCTGTATGAACTTTGAGTAGATTGATTTCACCTATGTCAACTTGTTCTCGAACATAGTGATATCGACGAGGAAAATGTCTGGCGCCCTTCATGACTCCAGGCTCATTGGCAAATGTTATTGCAGCAGAGTTGTCACAATACACATTTAAAGGTAATTCGATTGAGGGCATTACTCCGAGTCCCGAAATGAATTTCCTAATCCAAACAGCTTCCATCGCAGCTTCTGAAGCAGCTATGTACTCAGCTTCTGTAATAGACATCGCAACCGTTGTTTGCTTCTTGCTCTTCCAGTCAACTGCTCCTCCATTAATGACAAAGACATAACCCGTCTGAGACTTCGTATCATCTTTATCAGTTTGGAATGACGCATCGCAAAAACCTGTAACATCAAGTTCTGCATCTGGATTTCCTCCATACACTAGAAACATTTCTTTAGTAGCCCTTAGATACTTAAGAATGTTCTTAACAGCTTGCCAGTGCTTCACACCTGGGTTCTGTTGATACCGACTGGTAATGTTCTGTGCAAACGCCACATCAGGCCTTGTACATCTCACAGCATACATGATAGATCCTACAGCCGAAGCATAAGGAACTTTCCTCATGTATTCCACCTCAGCAGGTGTTGACGCGCATAGTTTATTACTTAAGCCATGTTCAACTTGCATCGGCAAATATCCCTTCTTGGAATTTTGCATACTAAATCTCTTCAGTATTTTATCAATGTAAGCACTTTGGCTTAGTCCAATTAACCGCCTTGATCTATCTCGATAGATCTTGATTCCCAGAATAAATGCTGCTTCCCCTAAGTCCTTCATAGAAAAGCACTCTCCAAGATAAGACTTTACATCTTGCATACTTGGAATGTCTTTTCCCATGATCAATATGTCATCGACATATAAGACAAGGAAAATAACATTACTCCCACTAGCTTTGTGATACACACATGGCTCATCAAGATTTTGAGTGAAACCAAATTTCTTGATTTCTTCATCAAACTTCTTGTTCCATTGCCTTGATGCTTGCTTCAATCCATAAATGGATCTTTGAAGTTTGCATACACGCTTCGGAAACTTTGGATTCACAAACCCTTCAGGCTGCGCCATATAGATGTCCTCATCTAGGCGACCGTTTAAGAAGGCAGTTTTGACATCCATTTGCCATATCTCATAGTCATAGTACGCAGCTATGGCTATAAGAATCCTAATAGCTCTAATGTCTGCTACAGGAGAAAATGTCTCCTCGTAGTCTACCCCATAGGTTTGAGTATAACCTTGAGCTACAAGACGAGCTTTATAGGTGTGTGCATTGCCATCCATGTCAGTCTTTATCTTAAAGAGCCACTTACTTCCAACTACCTTAGCATTTGGAGGTACGTCAACCTCTACCCAGACTTCGTTGTCTTTCATGGATTGCATTTCCCCATTCATTGCAACTCGCCATTTTTCCTTTTCAGGACTCATCATGGCAGCTTTATAGTTAGCAGGTTCACCAAGATCCCCTAACATATTTTCCTCAGCTTCTACGTTGAGACATAGACGCTCAGGTGCACGCGTAGTCCTTGCGGATCTACGAATGGGAACCACTTCAATCTCAGGTGGAACGCCCAGACTTTCAGGTTCTACTTGAGGTTGGCTAGTGTTTTCAGAAGGTGTTGTATCTTCTTGATCATCTTCCAGATCAGATACTCTCCCACTGAATTCATGAGATATGAGATCCTTTTCAAGAAAGTCTCCATACCTAGCAACAATTACTTTGTTTTCAGGTGGAAAGTAAAAGTAGTAACCCATAGTTTCCTTTGGGTATCCTACGAAGACACACTTAACAGATCTTTGTTGCAGCTTATCAGCAGAGTCACGTTTAACAAACGCCTCACAACCCCAGACCTTTAAGTAAGACAAGTTGGGAGGTTTCCCATACCACACTTCATAAGGAGTCTTATCAACCTTCTTAGTTGGAACCATATTCAATATGCGAACAGCAGTTTCCAAAGCATAATCCCAAAAGGATAAGGGAAGAGTCGTAAGATTAAACATCGATCGCACCATGTCTAGCAATGTACGATTCCTTCTCTCAGATACACCATTTTGTTGTGGAGTATAAGGAGATGTGAGTTGCTGGACAATACCACACTCAGCTAAATAATCTTTAAACTCTTGGCTTAAATATTCACCACCTCTATCAGATCGAAGAGCTTTAATCTTCTTTCCTAGTTGCAGTTCTACTTCACTCTTAAAAACCTTAAATGTTTCAAAGACTTCATGTTTATGTTTAAGTAAATAAACATAACCATAACGACTGAAATCATCAGTAAAGGTTAAGAAGTAGCTAGCACCCTTTCTTGACACATGTCTTAGTGGTCCACATACGTCAGTATGTATCACACCAAGAAGATCAGAAGCCCTTTCTAAACTATTTGTAAAAGGTTTCTTGGTCATCTTCCCAGATATGCAAGATTCGCATTTATCAAATGATTCATCATTGATGTCTTGCAAAAGCCCATCGTGTTGCAGCTGTTGCATGCGTTTCTTGCCTATATGAGCAAGTCTACAATGCCAAAGAAATGAAGAATCCAAATCACCTTTGATTCTTTTATTATTGATGCTAAAGACAGAATTATTTTTATCAACAACATTATCATGCAAATCAATTTCAAACACACCATTTACTGGAATAACATTAAAGTAAAAAACATCATTTAAAGAAACAGAAATTCCATAATCAGTAAATGCATGAACGAAACCAATATCTTTTAACAAGGAAACAGAAACGACACCCCTAACAATGGAAGGTGCGTAATGACAATCGTTTAATGACAGTACTAAACCCGAAGGTAAAACTAAATCAAACGTGCCTATAGCTTCAACGACTGCATGTGCTCCATTACCCACGTGCAGGTATTGCTGTCCATAGGCAAGCTTCCTTGCTCCTCTAAGTCCCTGCAGTGTATTACATATGTGAATACCACATCCAGTATCATATACCCAGGAATTTATTTTATGAGGAAAAGCAAATAATTCTATCATCAAAAGAGTACCTGAAGTACTGGCCACAGCGCCAGTATTTTTATACCTCTTATTGCGCAACTCATCAAGATACAATGGACAGTTCCTCTTCCAGTGTCCAATCTCGGTGCAGTGATGACAAGCCTGATCCTTCTTCGGATTCTCACGCTTTTTGGGAGGGTACTTCTTGGGTTCTTGCTGATAAGTCATAACTTGTTTTCCCTTATCAGCTTTACCCTTACCTTTCCCTTTCTTGTTCGCTAGCGGCTTATTAGGCTTAGAAATTCTACCCTTCTGGATGGTCAAAACCGCAGGTGTAGAGGCCTTCTTGGGCAAACCTTTTTCGTAATCAATGAGCATTGCATGTACCTCACTGACTGTCTTCCCCGTGCAATGCATATTATAATTGCGCACGAAACCATCAAATTCCTTGTTAAGGGATCTGTTGATCAGGCCAATTTGTATGTCATTAGGGTAGACATAGTTCAAACTCCCCAACTGGTCCATGTAACTCATCATTTCCAGGCAGTGGGCACTTACAGGTTTCCCTTCTCCTTGCTTGCAACTATGAAGAGCATCAATCAAGTCATACAGCTCTACAGTCACAGGCTTTTCAAACAACTTTTGCAATTCTTCCAGCATGAGATTAGGGAAGTAACTCTCAAATTGCTTTTGCAAGCTTGAGTTCATACTCCCGAGCATAATGCAGGCGACCTCATTATACTTGTCATACTCAGATTGCCATGCAGCTCGTGCTTCAGCAGTAGCATCAGCTGCAGGTTCAGGAGGACAAGGCGTAGTCAAATAATTGAGTCTTTTGGCAACCCTCAAGACAATTCTGAGTTGCCGATACCAATCATTGAAATTCGCGCTACCAGTCAATTTCTCTCGATCAAACATAGATTTGAACGACGAGGCTAGTGCAGTAGATTCAGCTTGAGCCATTTCTACAGAAATAAAAGTTCAAAAGTTAGTACTTTCGATAAGTAATCATTCAAGAAAATAAAATACCCTTTGGTCAATATTCATATTAACCATAGAATTTTCCTTGAATTTTGGATCCTCATTATCATAGTTCCACCACATCAGTTGATCTGCTAGTGGTGAAAGTATAGAATAGGTAATCGTTGAAAAACGATAATTGACAAACAAGTTTTCAATTCCAAAAATTATGGGATTTACAATTTTGCCAAAACAATTAATGCAAAACGTAAGCATGTTTCATCCCATCTTATGCCTTAAGTTATAGGTCTCACTAACTAACTTAATTAAGTTGTCTAATTTAGAAACTGCAAATCATAAAGCTGAGGTCTCACACAACAAAATAATTCACCTCGTTATTGTAATCTAGATCAAGGTCTCACATAACTAAATTACAACTTCAAGTGTTTCATATCATTAGATGGCATAAACTTAAATTTTAAAGGGTACAATTTTTGATGTGTAATCAAAACTTATGTATAAAGAAGCATGCATACAACTTTATAACATAAAATTTTCGAAAAAACTTACTTAATGATTTTAATTGCTAAGATTGAATTCTACAAAGTTTTAATCGATGCGTTGAGAAACTTACAACTTTGCACTAAGATGCTTCGTACATAGAATGGTTATACTAGGTAGCTCCAATCGAACGCACAGGGGGCAGAGGACCAGGTAAGCGCTGAAGCATAACCTTAGACATCCATTCAGTGAGACTATGCTCACTTCTTAAATACCCCTTTATAGTTTGTTCTAGTGGGTGAGCCGTTCTAACCATTTAGTACAGTCGCATCAGTCGATTAAAAGTTCAAGAATAATTCTTAGATAAATCAATTTCGCCATTATTTAGTCCATTTAATTTTCTATTCATAAAAAACCCTTTTTGCTTACTAACATGTCAAACAATATATAAACAAAAAAGCATTTTAATAAAAATTAAACACACTCAAATAATATAAACATATAACTAAACAATTTAACATATGTAAAAACAATTAGCCACATGCATAATTATTTCAATAAACTCTAATAACAATTCTAGGCGTAAATAAATGCATACATTAACTAGGACTTTCATCTCGCAAGGTAGATGAGCCACATACATCGACAAGTCGATTGCGTAAGCCGAAGTTAATAGTATACCAAATAGCACATAACGAATTTTATTAGTTATAATTGAGGTCTTCCCCAATTTTATAATTATTAAATAAATAAAACATGTGTGTATCACTTAACAATTAATCAATATACAATAACCAATACTCCATGGCAAAACATGCATGTTCCACCATGGATTCCGCATAACAATTATCACCCAAGATACGCATATTACATGGCACATAACAATTATTCATTAATTAACCACATAAAATTAGCATGCAATCCTAGGGTTTCTACAAGTTTTACAAAATTAAAACCTAATTAAATAAATATTAGGGTAATCGACCCATATATAAAAAATTAGGGTTTCAAATTCAAAACCCTAGAAACCATAAAAAGCATGCAAATAATCATAAAGATTCAATTTTTATGTGTTTCGGTAATTAATTACATCATATTAACGGCTCGTGATGCCACTGTTGGAATTTTATACTCATAACAATTATATATAAAACAAATACATCATCAAAGCAAGCAGCGGAAGACTATAGGAATAATATATGTAATTAATTAACCAAACAAGAAAGTGCGTACCTTTTAGCAATTCAAGTAATCAAACGATTATGTGATCAAGTAACAAAACCCAAAACCCTAAACTAGGGTTTACACAAATCGTCCCACCCAAAAAATCGACCACCAAGGATTACAAGCTCAAGTGTGCTTGTTCTTCGTTCTTGTACACACGTACTAATAGCGATTTGATGTGGAAAAGCTAGTTCCTTGAATCACTAATAAACCAAACACTTGTGTCTTTGAGTTAGACAAAATCAAAATCCCTTGGGGAAGGGTGTTTCGACCGGCCACACAAAGAGGAGAAGAGAAGGAGAGAAATTTAGGTTATTGGTGATCCAAGATTAGGTTATGAATGAATACAATGAATTGTATTTATAGGTAACATATCTTGGAGTCCAAGTTTGAGTGGGATTGGGTTTGGAAACCCCCCACCGATCGGCCAAGCATTCCCAAAGGGAATTCTAGAACTTTCCCGACTTGCAATTTCATCTCTAGTCCTTCTAGTTAATATTTAACGACCGTTAACCAAACCTCGTTAATTATTTAACTATCGTTATGTTTTATTTAGTGATTAATAATTAATAAAAATAACGTTTTATTTATATTAATTATGTACATCAATTCTCATACGTAATGTGTGCAATCCCGAAGTCTCGAGTTCGAATCCGGACATACTATTATTTAAATATCCATTAAAACCTTTCAAAGCAGTCATGGGAAATGTTGCCACATGATTGTGAGGCTAAGCGGCAAGTCATACACGCGTTGTATGAAGAACCGTATGAACAGCAGAATTACAATATTCCGTGTGAGAGTGACAAGTCCTTCGGCCAATATATTTCCACAGTTAACTCAAATGCATATATTGGTGCTCCCATATTTGTGCGCAGCCTTGTATCTCCCCATGTTAAAGGCAATCAGTGAATAAGAGTCAGAAGTTATCTCATATGTAATATTTTCATACTTATAACTAGTTATAATACCTGTGCACGCACAGGGTTTTGACAAAAAAAATTATTCTGTATTAATATTGAATATTGTGTGTTTAAAAGTAATTGCATATAATTATATAGTTATAAGTTTCGTGCACGCATGAAGTTTACACATAAAAATTTATGTTAGGTAACTCAAGATTTAATTTTATTTAGCTAACAAAGATGTTGATATTGTTATTTAAATTTCACTACTGATATTATGTTGTACACAGATGCAAGTTTAATAGCACATAATGAGTGTTGATAAAGTTAAAGTATACTTATTTTATAATGAGCGTTGATATTATGTTGATGTTTTATAAAAATGTTTTTCTAGATAGCCTTATATAAATATAAGAATTACATAAATCATTGTTATAAGTACAATCGCGTATATTTATTTTTATATTAAAGTAAATCGTGCTTACAATTTGATAGTTATATTCCCGTTTTCAATAATTTAGCCGTATTTAAAATGTAAACTCGTGTCCACGTAGGTTATTTTAAAAATGAAATAAATGAGTCCTTATTGAACGTATATAGTAAAAAAATTGATACTTATAATCTTATGTAAATTTATATGTTGTTATTTTAAAACAACATATACATTGTATTTTTTAAGATATAAAGTTTAAAGGGTATAAAGTATAAGGGGGTATTTGTTTATAATTCAAAGTTATTAAAAAACATGGAGGTTTATAATTACACTTAACTCTATATAATTTTTAAAAAATCAACCACTAAAGTTTTATTAATTACCTCATCTTTTTTTAAGTTTTTGTTTTCACAAATTTGACACCTATATTTTTATGTGTTATTTTTTATCAACAAAATTTCTCCACCAAATTTATTAGAGTTTGACCAAAATCAATTTAATTTTGACTTTTATTAACCAATCACATCACATGATTTTGCTTACGTGGCGAAATTGAGATCTCCTATTGGCCCATTTTTTTTTTCAATAAGAAGGGTTTTCCAAAAACACTCCGAAATGATGTAATTCTTTTATTATATAAAAGATTGTTCATGATGATTTCTTAAATCTATAATAAACTATGAAGTATTTATTTTGACATTGATCTAGCTTAGTTTTTACTTACAACTATAGAGATTGGAACCGATTAAAGTAACTCTTCTGCCTACTATTTCTATCTGCTGCACAATAATAAGGCTCTATATTGAAGAATATTATTGGATGACCCGAAAATTGATATCATTTGGGTGAGAATGAATACGGATTGAAAATAATATCTTTATTACCCTAATATGATCTATTGCAGACGATAATATGACACACAAAACTTGAATTCTTATGATCGTTTGATTATCATGTACTAATGACCTTTTACATCTCTAGATTTGCCAAAATACCTTGCTCTAGTTTGTATGAAAGCTTTATATACCTGTATGGTGGCCGTTTGTTTAGAGCTTGTTGCGATGTGATGTATAAGCACGTATAAACTAGTATCGAAATTGAAGTTATATAGAGCACTTAACATTTTGTCCATCTTACTGGTAACTAAGTGGCACTTTGAGGTACATTGCTTACTTTCGTCATGTTTGTGAGCTCTCTTATGCCCCTTTTTAAGGGATTTTTCTTTCCACCCCTTCTTTCAATGGTTTCTTTGTTTCCTCACTTCTGCGATACTCATATATGTGGAAATAGTAAAAAGAAAAAATAGTACGGAGCATAAGAACTTGGAAGTTTCTATCGTTTCTTGATGGTTAGCGAGTTGAGACAACCCACATTTTTAGGTTTCATTTATGATTTAGAAACTCGTATCTAATACGCCTGTATGAATCCCGCATTATATTCCCACGTATCTACTTATTCTTATGTTCTTCAACCAAACACGTACCACTAAAAAAACGAATAAGTCGATTTGTGAAAGAAATAGACATACAAAAAGCATAATCGTTTGGTATAAAAGCAGTCCATAAGCATATAAAGCCGAGACTCCTCATGTCACACACGAAAAAGCCACACATGAAACATTCTATTCCAATTCTCAAACATACATGTTCTCTTGTTTTTTACAAACAAATATCTATTTTTCCTCTTCCAAGAGTCTAATCTTGGTTTATATCTTTTCCGGGTACTCTTGTTTACAACCACAAGCATTGCAATTCAGATTGTGGTTCGAGTCAAGTACTAATTCCATCTCAAAAGTAGAAAAATCATTTATCAGCATGAACTCGAAAGTTAGCTAGGCATACATTGCATATGCAACATCACATGATCACAACAAAGGCAAAATAGCGGTCAAAGGGACTTGGCATGTCACATGTGAACTACATATTATATTGCTTTCTCAAGGAAAAACTAGTACGGAGTACAAAATAAAAATTTTAGAATTGTGACATCATGTGAGTTTTGATATCATTTTGATCGTACTTGCTATTAAGATTATGTTTATTGGTGAAATTTATCAATCGGTTGAAGTACAAAATCAAATAAATACTTAGGCATAATATTAAGTTTGTATAAAGTTAGAAAATAATGCTACAACATGGTCATTTGGTGATTTTCATTTTTCTAACCCAATCTGTCACATGTGATGATATAAATGGCTATACATATTTTCTTTGTAATTAATTTAAATATAAAAAAGTAATATTATATGTTAGGTTGGGTTGTTGATAAATGATGAAGAAGTTGAGATTGGTTGTATGTATTGGTTGTATAAGTGGAGAAATAAGAAAATAATATTTTAATAAAAGATTGAGTTGTGATAGATTGTTGATATAGATAACCTTAAAGCATCGGGTGTAGTAGCTTGGCACCCCATGCCAAGCTGATGTTTACCTTTCACCAAACCAAGCCACTGCATACCCCTCGTAAAACCACACGCCAAATATTTGGCTTGTGCCAAATGAAGATTTTTTTTTTTTTTTTTTTTTTTTTTTTTTTTTTTTTTTTTTTTTCATGATTTTGTGTTTTAATCGGAGAGTTACAAGAGAAATTTTTTTAGGTGTGTGAGTGAAAGAGAATTGGATCTATGTGCAACTTTTTTATCTTCTTAGGCCGGGTGTAATGGTCACTCGACTATCACTTTCACTTCATCGTCACATTAGCTTTTCAACACACCACCAATGATCACTAGCTAACCACATAAATATCCCCCATTTATACAAACATACCTCAAAATATATCACACATACTCACAAACATACCCTTTTTCCTTCTTTTACGTTAGGTGAAGGAGACCACATAACCAACCTCACTTTCCTCGTTTCGTGCGTCCACCAATCCCATCCGTTATGGTCTTCGCGTGCTAACCTTAGCCTTCACGTGTAGTGAAAGACCCCATAACGGCTAGTCTTAGTTGTTCTTCACATTGTGAACGTTCCATTCTTCTAGTGATTTATCAACAAAACATGTGTATAGCAAGTGGATAATCTCTTTTAATATGTCTTAATTTTTTTCTCTTTTTCTTGAATAATAATCAAGGATACGCATATGACGTAAATACGAGAGTTGATCGTAAGACATATACTTTTGATTTACGTACACCAAAATAAAATCAGAATAACGATTATGTGACAGATATATAACCCTTTATAGGATGAGATCAATTATGTAAATGAAGATGACATGTTTGGCGAAATTAGCGCAACTATAAGCAACGAGAATTACAACTGTAAGCAATATTAGTTAGTTAACTATCTCAAAGCAGTTGCCATGAGCAACAACAATTTGTTTGTATTATAATAACATGTTAGTTATAACTATAAAACGATGTAAAATGATATTTACATAATGTAATAAAAACTCATTATATAAATAAGGGTTTTAGTTGTACAATAACAATGTACTTTTTAAAGTGTCTCGTTTTAGTACGTGTACTTTTTTTAAGTTGTAGAATAGCAATGTACTTTTGAAAGTGTCTCGTTTTGGTACGTGTACTTTTTTTAAGTTGTAGAATAGCAATGTACTTTCTATAAGTGTTCCATTTTAGTACGTCAATCGACGTACTAAATTGGAACACTTATGGAAAGTACATTGCTATTCTATAACTTTAAAAAAGTACACGTACCAGATTGGAACACTTATGAAAGTACATTGCTATTCTACAACTTAAAAAAAGTACACGTACTAAAACGGGACACTTTGAAAAGTACATTGCTATTGTACGACTAAAACCCTATAAATAATGAGGGTATCTTAGTACTTTGTATATTTACTAAGGCGTTGAAAAAGAAATGCTTTTTCAAGAAGCATTAGAAAAAAGAGCAATGAAATGGAAAAGCTAATGCTTAAGGCTCTAAGTCAGACGAGCTTTGGTATTCTCAATCTTAGATGTCCTCGAAATCGCTTTGCGTCAAATATACCTTGAATATGTTTAAACTCTCACTGATGATAAATATATGAACGTAAACGAGTAAACGAATCGAGCTTTCCTTGTTTAGTGGTTTTACTTTGGGATTTTTTATTTTTTTCCCTCGGAATGTATGATGCCTCACTTGGTTATGTCAAGACTATTTCCGACTTTTCCTTAACTACCCCAAATACACACACCTAACAAGGTTGAAACCTTAACTTTTCGTAAGAAAAGAAAAGAAAAAACAAAGTTGAGTCTTTACCACTAGGCCTTTTGGTAGTAGTTTCATATTAAATACACACAACACCACCATATAGCCTAGAAGTAAGGTCTTTAGCTTTCAAACAAAGACAAAGGTTCAAACCTCGCTAGCTATGTGCATTTAAGGGTAGCCAAGAAAACGCCAAAGTATTAAAAATAACCCGATAAAATTACGTACATTTAAATAAAAAAAACTCGCTCTCCCCAAATAACCACACATGTATATCCATACTAAATACCAATGTTCTAAAAGGCGTGCGGCATGGCGTTGCGGCATAGCCATGCCTCAAGCCTTACGAGCCTGTTTCATAAGGCGTGTTTAAGGCGGCAAAAAAATATTTATAGATTTATTTATTTATAATTTTGTATCATTTTTTAAGAGCAATTTCAATAACTAAAGTCACAATCTAAAATAACCAGACCCAAATATGAGGCCAAAGTAGGAACTAAGTTTTGAAATAACGAGGGCCAAGAAAGAAATAGCCCAAATACTAGAAATTCAAGCTCAAATCCGTAAATCCCCTAAATTCTTTTAAAAATAACACCACGCCTTACCAAAAGATGCGCTTTTTCGCGCCTTATCTCACACCTTTAGAATTTAGTAAATACATACGATACTAATTTTATCACACTTGAAACATGTTGAACATGACATCTCAATTGTATCCAACTTTTCCACAATAACTACACATGAAAAAAACTCAACCACCCATTTCAATCCAAAACCCTATCCACATGTCACCTCCTCATTTGCTCCCATCTCCAAGCAGATAACACCCCCAGATTCCCTCAAAAACCAATCACAAAAACACAAAAAAAAAACCAAACACCAAAAACATTAAAAAAAAAATGCCTTCACCAACATTAACAACACTACTATGTGATTCATGCAAAACGACGTCGGCCAGCTTATACTGCAAAGCTGACTCAGCCTACTTATGCATCCCATGTGACACCACTATCCACCACGCCAACAAGCTCGCGTCACGCCACGCGCGCGTCTGGCTCTGCGACGTCTGCGAGCACGCGCCGGCGCGTGTCACGTGCAAGGCCGACGCGGCTGCTCTCTGCGCCGACTGCGACCGCGACATCCACGAGGTGAACCCTCTCGCGAGGAGACACGAGCGCGTGGCGGTGGTGGAGTTTTACGACAGTGTTGAGGTGGCGCGTGAGGAGCGTGAGGCGCGTGAGTGTGAGTTTGGGTTTGGTGGGTTTGATGTGAATGTGGCGGCGGAGGAGGAGGCGGCGTCGTGGTTGAGGTGTGGGGATGGGGATGAGGTGGTGGGTGTGAAGAAGGGTGGTGGTGGTGATGACGTGGCAGGGAAAGGTGGTGGTGGGTATGGTTTGCAGAGTGACGGTGTGGTGCCGGTGGGTGGTGGTGGGTATGATGACGTGGCGGTGGTGGATGTGGTGGAGGGGTTGCCGGCGTATGACGTGGAGTATGGTGGAGTTGGTAATAAGCCGTTTATGTATAATTTTACTGCTCAGTCAATCAGTCAAAGTGTAAGTTTTATTTTGTCTTTAAATAGCTAGATATAATAAACTTATATAATGCGCTCAGTTCTCGAGTTGAAATTTGAGAGGAAAGGAAATAAAATGAAAAGTTTTTTATGTTTTGAGTTTTATTTAAGAGGCGAAAAGGAATCGGTAAAGAAGAGGATAGGAATATTTCATAAATCTTCCTCCCACTTTTGGGTGGAAAGGGACTGGAAACGGAATTGAAACTCAAGAACCGAAAAAGTCTTCAAATATGCCGGAATATTGAGGTTTATAGTATATAAGCAAAAAAAAAACAAATAAGCTCATAAGCCACATATAAGCTTAAACAAGCATCCCCTTAATCGGTGAAAAATAAGTTAGATTACTAAGGGGGTGTTTGTTTAAGCTTATATGCAACTGATGAGCTTATTTGTGTTTCGGCTTATATTTCATAAGCCTCAATTTTCAGGCTTTCGAGACTTGTGGGGTTATATAAGTTTATTATGGTACGATAAATTTATATAAACCCATAGGTATTCAAATAAGCCGGAAAATCGAGGTTTATGGTATATAAGCCAAAAAACAAATAAGCTCATAAGCCATGTTTAAGCTTCAACGAACACCCCCTTAATCGGTGAAAAATAGGTTAGATTATTTTATTGTGCTCTTAGTGGGTGTTTGGGATTACATTTTTCTTGTTCTGCTTCTACTTAAAAATAATTACTAATAAAAAGAGTATTTATTTGTAACTAGTGTTTTGATTTGCTTATTTTATAAAAGACGCGCAATATTTTTGTAGAATTGTAGAACTACTCATTTTAACATAAATTTTCAATCAAGTTTAGGTTAAATATGAGAGTAAAAAGTCATTTTTTTTCAATATGAAATGACTAACACGAAACAGAAAAACTGCTTATTTGCTTATTATAACGCAAAAAAAGTAGATAAGCTCATTGGATGAAAAACTGCTTTTTACCTTAAAGAAACAAAAAATAAGCAATCCCAAACACCCTTTTAGTAACTTTATAAGTAAAGGATGTTTAAATATATGTGTGGGCTGACGAGCTTATTTGATTTTGGCTTATATTTCATAGGCTCGGACCGGCTTAGTTTGAGACTTATGGGCTTATATAAGCTCATAAGTCTCAAAATTATATAAGTCTCGTACTAAGCCAAAAAATCAAAGCATATGAAATTTAGGTGGAAATCAAATAAGCTTATAATGCCAACGTAGCTTAAACAAATACCTTATTAAGGTGAAACATTATGATAAAAATATTAAAGAACCTCTCTTACACCGGGTATATTTGAGTCAAATAAAAAAGCTCGCTTTACATGAACAATGAAGACCTCATTTGAAATTCGTTTGTTTGGTTAGTAACGCTGTTTATGCACGTTTTGCTAGAAAATATTTCAATAGGATTGGTGTGGAAATAGATGAAAGTATGTTGCTAGGGTTGGTTTAAAGATGGTAATATGTTGCTAACTTGCTAACGTAAGTAAATTGATGAAACTAAGTTCCTAACGATTAGGAAAAGGATGAAAGAACATTGTTATATAAGAAAAAACAAAATGCAAGTGCGTTGCAAATAGTGGTAGAAAGATGAAGATTACACAGTCAACATTGGTAAAAAGAACTTTGGTAAAAAGAACTGAAAGTTTTGTAGCATCTGGTAGTATGTGTTTATTTATTTCTTAAGATTACGGAGTAATGTCTATATACTCCGTAATTTTGGTCACTATTCTTATAAAACGATGTGAAAGTACTTTGCTAGATTTTAAATCATTAACCCTTTCGTTAGATCAGCAGCTAATCGTGTGACCATCTTATAATCAGGTGTCATCTTCTTCACTTGAAGTAGGCGTTGTCCCAGACCACAACACCACTTTAGCAGATGTATCAAACCACCACCACCACAACCAATCATCAACAGAGGTTTATCCAACGCCATTAATGGGTTTAGATCGTGAAGCCAGAGTTTTAAGATACAAGGAAAAAAGGAAGAACAGAAAGTTTGAGAAAACAATCCGGTACGCTTCAAGGAAGGCTTATGCAGAAACAAGGCCAAGAATTAAAGGAAGATTTGCCAAGCGAACAACAGATGAGTCAGTAATCTCGCAGGATTCCTCATATGGTGTTGTTCCGTCTTACTAATAATGTTTTCGAGATGCTTTTGATGTGTTTCATGTGTGTTTTTAATTAATCTATGTGTATATATTTTAGTGTAACTCTTAATCTTGACGGTTTAACTGCTATTTTGCCTTTGTTGTAATGTAAGATATCCGAGTTCTGTCCATGGCAATTATATAGCTTGCGGTGAAACTATGTTCATCTTATCATCTATAATGTGATATTTTGGCCTAATCGGCATCTAAATTGGAGTTCATTGTGTGTGTTGTAGTTTTTGAAGTTAGAAACATGCTGGTAAATGACTTCTACTTTTGAGATGAAATTGGTACTCGAATCTGAAATTCTGAATTGCATTGATGGTCCAAATTAGCGGTAAAAAGTTTGTGACTATCATTTCTAAAATGTGACACGTCTCAAGTTCAATTCGAGCTAGGTGTAAACAACTTTGAATCGCCAAACCGATCTTTTGTGTTTTACCTGATTTAATTATGTGTGCAAACCCGTGAATTAATCGGCTAAAAGGTATTAATGAAAAAGGGAGAATTTTATCATTAATTTAAGACTCCTTTGGAGAAGATATAGACTAGCGGTGTGTTTGTTAAAAGTAGCAATGAGCAGTAAAAGTGAGCTGTGAGAAGTAGCCGCAGCTCACAGCTTCTTAAAAAAGTATTGAAAAAATGAGTTTTCTTAAAAAATAGCAAAGGTCATCGCTCTTTTGCCAAACGAATAATAAAAATAAAAAAACTCATTGCTCAATGCTCATTGCCACAAAAAGCTTCGCGCCAAACATATATATATATCCGTTTTTAAGAACAAAAGAACATTTTTGGGAGTTATTTAGACAACGTGAGCTTACCAAACATAGATTTTCAACCCAACTCTTAATCTTACATCCAAAACCTTCAAACCAAACTGCCCATTAATTTTCAAACACCGGGTTTCATATTCGCCTGGGTTTTGGGCATCTTAACATTATATAAGAGTTAACATACTTTCTAGCGACACACTCATCGCAAAAGTACCGTGTCTTGCAAATCAAACACTTGGAAAAGAAGACGTAGCTGCTATAGCGACCAAAATGGCATTCTTATGTGTTTTTGTAGCTCTTTATAGTTCGTTTTGATATTCGAAAACATATACGTGTTTAAACAAAACCTAGTAATACATTAAACCAGCAAATACATTAAATCAAGATGAGCTTTTATAAATGAAAACTGTATAATTATTCATGGTCAAATTTTGACGATTTGCTTAGGATAACATAAAGACATCGTGTATATGTTGGATTAATTATTGGCAAAAGTGAATGTGTGGCTGTATTTTACGCAACCTTAGGTGTAGAACCCCCTAATACTACGTCGTTTTAATTAAAACCATATCACTCATCTCAAACATCAAAAATCTTTTTTATCTACTGTTTAAAATCATGAATAAAACCCTAATTCACACTCATCTCCAACATCAGGATACCTCTTTATATGCTCTCTACAATCACAATTAAACCCTAATTCGTTCTCAACACTTTCGTTATTTGATCACATGATTCAGGTACGTATCTCATCTCTAATATTGTTATTAGAACTTCATATAATTTATACCAACAATTGCTTGTAATCTCCTTCGTGATATAAAACATATTTTGTTATTTGTTTTCTATGAATTACATCTATCATGAAATTTTATGCTAGTAGAGACTTTTATTAGCAGCTAAATGGTACAAGATAATCCATCAGGAAATGAACCCACTAATGCTCTGTCAATTGATGATATCGATGTAAATGGTTATTTGATCAGCAATGTGGAACAAGATAATGAAAGTGACAGACCATATGATGTTGATGTAAGTCAAACATGGGATTAAGAGGGACAAATTGATGGCAATATTATTGGGAAGGCGTTTGCCTGATGATGCTTATACATTTTATAATCAACAAGTAAAATTGCCCGCGCTTTGCTGCGGGGTGTTTATTTTTTTTGTTAATTTCGGTGACTTAGTTTTTATACTAACTATTGTTGGTATATTTGAGGTTTTTTTAGTTTTTTGGGTTGAATTTTATAATGTAAGCATAAGAATGTTATTAATAATCTTAATTCATGATTGTAATAAAAACCCTTAAATTGTTTCTAGTATTCGTAAGTTAGTATTTTTTAGTTGGGCCTTTGGGACAGATTGAGTGGGTTCAAAGTTAGAGTAACAAAAGCTTACATCACAACTGGGCCAAATAAAAGTATAAACATGTAAACAACTAAACATTGTAACCTAGTGCACGCCTTGCCTCCTTCTTCCTCAACTGCTGCTGGCTTGCTCAATATTACCAGGAAAGCATTTTTTTTTTTCATTCTTTTCTTTTCCCAGCAAAGGTAAGTTAGATTGGGTATGCACTCAAAATTTTCATCCATTTTATAGGGTGTGCACTCACAAATTTCCAGTGTATATTGTTCTTACTTACGAACGAAACAAAAAAATTTACACTACTCAAATTTTACACAGGGTATGCACGTGCATACCCTGTGTTCAAGCTAGATCCGCCCCTGTCTACGACAATGGCAGCTTTGCGTGCCAGTCATTCGCGACAACAAAATTATTCATTCAAAGAGAATGAATCATTTAAATAGAAGATTAGAAGCAGCCTATCATAAGTAAGATGGAAAACTGGCGATCTTATTGAATGCGTACCTACATAATGTAAGTAGAATTTGGTATAGAAGATACCTGTTGTACAAAGCTGCAGGTTGGTATGATGATCACCGCTTCTAATAGGATGCACAGAGTTTCCTTCTTTCTTTTTTCTTGGCTATTTGGGGTTTGAAAATGTTGTAGTGTATTTGTTTTTCTGCAAAAATTTTTTGTACTAATGAGGTTAGATGAAGAAGCTTCTGCTAGTACATATTTGGTATGCACGTGTAACCTTTAGTACAACTTTGGTATACATTTGTATGGTTAAGATCATGTTGGTACATGTATTAGGTTCCCAAAGAGTATTAGTAAGTGATTAAGTGTTAATTGCTGTCTACAGTAAATCGTCCAACTCCATTTGTCCAATAGAAAGATGCCAATGCTATATGGTATCACCTAATGGGCCTATTAAAAGAATAATCACAACCCATACACCAATAATATGAAGGTTTAACAAACTCATTAATCCTTAACAGTTTCATAATGTTGAAACAACTTTTCCATCTATATAATATATTATAATATGCCTTTACACATGGATTTGGTATACGTAAGCATTGGGATTATAAAAACAAGATGACTAATGAGATTTATAGAAAGTGGTACGTATGCAACAAAGAAGGTTTCAAAAGTGTGAAGGATGATGGTACAAGTGTGGATACTAAGAAACGTCGCAATGTAAGGACCGGTTGTCAAGCACGACTTCGAATTACAATAACAAAAGATGGGAGATGGTGTGTGGATTTTTTTGATGATACACACAATCATGATTTGAGCACAACACCTACGAAAGTAATGAAACATCGTTCTCACGGGAAGTTTCATCGTTCTATGGCTTGCAAATCTCTTATGTTGGAACTTGGCCGATCCGGGATGAGACCTTGTCATGTCAAAAAAGCTGTAAATGCAATGAAACCTCCATATGTCGCTGATGTTACCTCAAAACAATGTTCCGATATTTTATCCGAGCAACGAAAAGAATACAAAGGTAAGGAGTTTTATGGACTTATTAAACATTTTCAAGATAAGACATCAGTAGATATTAACCAATATTTTAAGATCGATTTGAATAGTGATGGGTCTCCTAGAAATATATTTTGGGATGATGGAAGATCACGTGATGCCTATATTAAATTTAGGGATGTGTCTTGTGTTTGATGTTACGTATTTGACCAACAAATTTAAGTTTCCATTTGCGCCATTTGTTGGGGTGAATCATCATGGTCAGTCTATACTCATTGGTGCTGCATTGCTAGAAAATGAAAAGGAAGAAACTTTTGAATGGTTGTTTGAGCAATTCTTAGTGTGCATGTTTGACAAATATCCAACTTCAATAATAACGGATCAGGATAAAGCAATTTGCAATGCAATCCACAAAGTTTTTCCAAACACTCGACATCGTTATTGTTCATGGCACATTAAGAAACACCAACTAGAAAATCTTCGACCATTTAAAGCCCGTTACAGTGATTTCAATGAATCTTATAAAAAATGGGTAAAAAGTGACACGATTGAAGAATTTGAAACCCAATGGGATGTTATATGTGATAAGTATAACCTCAAAAGTAGTAATTGGATGATGGATATGTATGACCAACGTAAATATTGGGTTTGGTCTTTCTTGAAAGATGGGTTTTTTGCTGGGATGACAACAAGCGGACGATGTGAGAGTATTCATTCCTTTTTTGATGGATTTGTTAATTCTAACACCATGTTGAACGAATTTGTAATTCAATATGATAAAGCTATCAACTCTCGAAGAGCCGCAGAAGAAGATGAAGACTTTAAGACTATGAACTCGAGGTCAGTGCATCCAATAGAAGCAAAAGCAGGTAACTTGTTCATATTCATTGCATTTATGTTATTCACCCTTTTTTCTATTATTCATTGTGTTTCCTGTACCTTGATTTTGTAGGTAAATGTTATACTAGAAAGATTTTTGAAAAATTCGAAAAGGAATGGAAAGAAGCAACCAACAATCTAACTCACGTCACTTTAAACAAGAGTATAGAACAGGTCACTTATAGTGTCGGGCAATTGAACGTTGAGAAAAAATATTGGAGGACTGTCAAGTTTAATTTACTGAATAAGGTCGATGTCACATGTTCTTGCGCTATGTTTGAAACATATGGGTTATTATGCAAGCATATCCTATATGTGAAGAAAAAGAAGCATGTTGAAACCCTTCCTGATCAATACATTTTACCTAGGTGGACACTTGATTCCAGGTACAAGGTTGGTAATGATAGTATCGGAATCAAAGAAATAAATAATGAAAGCGAAGTTAGTGCCTTAACATTATGGTGTGTGCATTCTAACTCGACCAAAGCGATTGAACAAGCAAAGGACTGCCCTTCTGAAATAACGAGGCTAAACACTATGTTGGTGAAATTATTAGAAGACCAAATGAGTCGGAAAAAGGCAAAAGAGCCTGAGAATGTTTATGAGGATAATTCTGTGGGGGTTTCTCAAGTAGATAAAATGCCTCAAATATCTATTCGGGATCCTGTTGTTCTTCCTAGGAGAAAAGGACGACCAAAAATTGCAACAAGAATCAAACCTCCCATAGAACTACAAGGGAATAAAAAGAAGCCTTGTTCGTATTGTCATGGATTGGGTCACAACATCACGGGGTGTCCAAAAAAGAAGGTATTCTTGGTAAAAATTTATCTTTGCATATGTAACATTTATTTTAAGTTCTAATTTACATATGTATTTGTAGATTGACGATTTGCAAGGAAAAAAATGACCATTGTAGTGCTCTTTTGGCAAATACTACTCATGGGGTGAAGAAAAAGAAGATATAATGTTGATGTGTTGTACTTTTGGTGGAATTATACCCCTGGTTAAAGAGAAAGAAGACATCTTGCTATGCTATTGTGATCGGTCAAAACAGTTAATATGTTGTGTATTTATGTATGGGTCTGTATTTTTGAATGACTGTAATTGGATGTCTTCTTTTCTATGTAATGAAATAGTATTGATATTTGCCCTTTTATAATGACTAGTATGTTGTTCTTTTGTTTAGTTATTTTCGCCTTTTTTGAAATATTGTGCAGCATCATCAGTTCTTAGCAGCAGTTTCATTTCAGCATAAGTTTCATTTTGTGGTATTCTGTGATGGTCCACATAGTTAGTGTGGTCTTATTTTGTCTTATATTCAGTTTTTGTTAGAGTTTGCCAAACACCCCTTTAAGTTATGGTGAAACTGTTTTTGTTACAGTTTGCCAAACATCCATTTAAGTGGTCAATGAAACTTGTACATATATCTTGCCAAACACCCCTTTAAGTTATGGCGAAGTTTTTTTATTTTTTATTATTTATTTATTTTAATTTTTTTAAGTTGACGGGATGAGACTAACTGTTTCACATTACCTAAAAACCTAACTGTTGAATGACTGTAAATGGGTCAAATGTAAATGAGTCAACAACAAATATTATGCAGTCCCACTTCTGTTAGCAGTGGTTCAGCAGACCAGGTCTGCAAGTTGTGGTCTACTGGTAGTTCGGCAATTCAAGTCTATCAATTTGTTGGATATTTTGAAGTGATATAAGAAGGAATATGATTGCAACACGTACTTTATTAAGTGAATGAAAGTGTGCCTATATATAGGCATTACATGCAACAAGGAAATTGAATAAGTAAAAGATCTGTTGATTTACAACCTCACAGATTACTAGCAAATTTGCAGAGACTAATTCAACACATCCTCTTCATTCGAATTTGGCCAGACCCAACTTTGCACAGAATTCTTCATGCTTCTTCCTCATCAGACTTTTGGTGAACAACTGCTTGTGGAGCATCTCTAGAAGAATCAACAGCAGCAGGAGGCACTGAAGCAGGTTGTGAGCCAGTCAAAACATCTTCATTTCCTTCAACGGATTTTCTATCAACAGACGAGCCAATACTTTCAGCAGAAGTTCGATTTTGCAATAAATCACCACTTCCTGGAGTGAGTTGTTTGACTAGCCATAAAGCAGTATCGTCACCACCATCAGCCCATTCAATCCCATTGAACAGCTCTTGAACTTTGTTAAAAGCTTCAATAGGCAATCCACCTTTTTCTTCTCCATTTAACATTGTTGTTGGAGCTTTGGGTGTTGTAACATTATCAACGTCTCCAAAAAGAACCTGATATATGCCAAAAGAGAATTTTGTTACTCAAAATAAAATTGGACCTAAGTTGGTCATATTTGAATACAATTTGCCGTCATATTTGAATACAATTTGCCATTTTCTAAACATTAGGATTCACTTCAGCTCGAAAACCTTTTGGAAACCGTGCCTTTGAGTCCCAAAGAGTGTCCAAGTTGTCACGGTTGAGCATCAGAATGTTAGATCTAATAAAGGCAGTGTTGGAGACACTCTAATACAACATCACCTTCCACCAAACACTGAATGTCGATCTTAATAACATCGCTTTGCTTCTGCATCATATCAGATATATTACTAAGTCAATCATATAACAGAAAGAACAAAAAGCTATAAATGATCAATTTAAGCTCAAGTCTTACTTGACGATAATGCCGAATATTTCTACCTCTCCTAGGAGTGGAATATAACATTTGAGTCAAAAGCCCATCTTTACTAAGAAGATTTCTGCCATAAATACGAATGATTGGTCTGCAACCATTTTTATTATCAAAATTTGGAATAGCGCGAAGAATGAGACAATCCAAGGACAAAGCTCGTTCAGGTGGGGGCCACGCCTCTGATAAATTTCTCCTTGATATATATTGCAGGTAGCGAAGCTGTGACGGGTAAGGATTTAAAGCTGATAATAACTGAGACAAACCTTTTGGAGCTTCTCGGTAAACAATTTCAAGAGTCTTACGCTCTCCCGTATGAAACTTTTTGTAAATCAAAATGCTGGCTAAAAGGAATGCTAAAATAGGCCAACCCCCTCTCTCACAATGAAGCAAGATGACGTTCTGATTATTCCCGAGAGTAAGCCAACTCTCACAAAGACGAAGAAAATGATGAACAAGAGATAAGGGTAGAAGGGGACAACCCTCGTACTGTTTGGGATAGTCCATAACAGTGATATCATATTCACATAGAATTTCTGAAAACTGGCTCCTTCTTTCACCTTCCCGAAAATTAATGGCGAGTCATCTTTTCCCGAGTCATGAATTTGAGGTGATTTTTCAATCACTTGATATGCATATCATCAGGTACACGTGCTCAGTTTCACTAAGACATTTCATCGAACGCTATGTATGCACTTACACTCGACATTAGTTAGTGAATTCGTGTAGTCATTTACCTATTGCCAACATAGAAAATCTCAATCTAATGCACTCAAATATTGCAAATCAATATAAAAAACATAAGCTAAATTGTTACCATTCTTAATAAAATAAACCAAATATTGGCATAGCAGGAAAACAAAGTATTAGAATTGAGAACATTAACTCGTGTATTAGAGATTGAAGTAGGAGAGGAACTAAAATCAAAGTGAATCCATAATGGAATTGAAGATTGAAAGAGCATACTGAAGTTGAAGTCAAAAAACTAAAAGTCACTCTTGGTCTCCTTTTCTTTTATTTAAAATGATGTACTTTTGTGGTTCTACACCTAAACTTACCTATGTAACAACCGCACATTCCCTTCCCCTTTAATTATTATATGCCTATTTCACATTAGCATATATCGGCTGGTGATACATGCTTGTGTGAAATGTGTGAAATAATTTATATCATATACATGATTGTCTTTGGATTCTTTTACCGAATTTTCCAAATCGCCTTAACATGATTATATTTTTCATTTAGTAAAATCAGGGTTTTTAGTTAAAAACAAAGTATGAGGGTTTTAAAAGGCGTGACCACCACGTTCGCAATAGATTAAGGCGTCAGCTTTAGACGTGACGTGAGATAAGACATGAATTGACATGATAAAGCGCGAGGCATGCGCCTTTTAGAATTTAACTTCGATGATTTTTTTTTTCGAAAGAAATAAAAAAGATTATATGTAAGGATTTTGTACTTAATTCTTTATATATAACATTTTTTATAAACTCGATATATATGAAATATGATACAATATATAAATCTATAAATATTAGGGGTGAGCAAAACCGAACGACGACCGAAAACCGATACAAACAGACCGAAACCGACCCTGACCGACACAAACCGACTTATAATCGGGTCGGGACTCGGGATGGGTTTTTCATGATGTCGGGACTCGGGACGGGACAAAAACTGAAAAAACAAACCAATATCCCGACTCAAACGACCGAACCCGACTCAACCGAAACCGAACCGAACCGAACCGAACCGAGTAATTCGGTTTGGTTTTCGGTTTGGGTTTTTCACCGATGTCGGTTTCGGGATGAGTCGGGACGGGTCGGGACTAGGCCCGATGCTCACCCCTAATAAATATTTTCATATTTTGTTCCGATTTACGTCACGTCTTGAAAACGCTATGATTTGACCATAGCTTTTAAGGCGTGATGTTTGGCCATGTCGTGTGCCGCCTCACGTTATTTATAATCAACACCTTAAAGTACGCTATAACTTCTTAACGGTGACACCGCGCCTCACAATATTTATAACTTTCTAAAAAAGTAATTTTAACCTTGGTAAATATCATTTCTCCTTGATTAAATAATTACCAAGTCAAGTCGACCCGTGAAAGGCATTTCTCCTTGGCATTGTATCCGGTCCAGATAAGCCGGCCGTTGACTTTACCAAACAATTAGGCCGGCATTTTCGTTCGTGTTCCATTTTGTCACTTTCTCATCTTTTATAATCCATCATCATTAATAATAATAAATAATATTCCATATATATACTTAAAGAAATAAATAGTGGATGAGATTAAAAAGAGTCATAAAAGAAAAAAAAAACTCATCATCATTTGTGGCTTTATCTAATTATAAGAGGCATTTCGGAATTAGGTAAAAACTGCCCTAATCTTTTGTTGTTTGTTTTACCTATTCATCAATCGATTAGGGTTTACTAGGTATCTTTTCATATGTATGTTGATCATGTTTTTTTTAATAGGATTATTATTTTTGTTTTTTTATTTTGATGAATATTTTTTATATATGATGATCAGATTAAACATGCAAATGATTGATTAATATATGTTCTTGATGATTGAATTACGTAGTACATGTTTTTTTAATATATGTTTTACATGATTCTGGTTTTTCCGACATTTTGGCCGACTAATCTACGGGGTTTGAACCCACCGCCACGCAGACTCAAACCGGGTAAAGCCCATTAGTCTGTTAATTATGGATTAGGTTGGTAGATATGTTTTTGATGTTTGGCTAAATTGGTGAAATGGTTTGGTCTAGATTTTATCGCGATTAGTTTAGCAAAATAAGCGCGTTTTCTGGGAGGGGCTATGCCAATATCGTGAAAGGGAGGGTTTTACCCGGTTTGAATCTGTGTGGCGGTGGGTTCAAACCTAGTGGATTAGTCGGCCAAAAGGTCAGAAACCATGTTTTTGATATGTTTCTTCATATGTTTTCTTCTGGTTCTGTTAATTATGGATTAGGTTGGTAGATATGTTTGTGATCAGGGGCGGACCGAGTGGGTTTCCTGGGGGTATGGATTTTTCTTTGCGTAGCGTAAAATTATTGTCAAATATGCCGATTTTTTAAAATGAACATGGTCCTTAAGTTTTGGATTACGATTTTCGGTAGTTTTTATAATATGAAGGTGATGACGCTTGGTCCTTGGCCGCCACTGTTTTTGATGTTTGGCTTGGTGAAATGGTTTGGTCAATGATTTTATCGCGATTACTTTTACAAAATAAACGTGTTTTCTTGAAGTGGCCATGTTAACATCGTGAAAGGGAGGGTTTTACCTGGGTTGAATCTGTGTGGCGTGGGCTCAAACCCAGTGGACTAGTCGGCCAAAAGGTCAGAAACCGTGGTTACCCAGGAAAAAAAAAAAACGTGTTTTCATTATTTTTAATATTAGACGAGATAATTTTGATGGTGAAATGGTGGGATTAGGTGATGTTTGGGATTGCTTGCATATTAGAAATGCTTATATTGCCTTCTAAATAAGATAAGAATATGTATGGGAATATAAGCAACTAGAGACTGCTTATTCGAAACCGCTTGTTTCATTTACTAATAATCAAAACAAAATGTGATGGGCGTTTTTTAATAAGCATTTGTAAGCATGTTCTCAATTGACTTGCCCTGTTTTGTATATGGTTCATATGTTTTGTGCTGAGAAGAAATATAACTTCGTATGATGATAAAACATGCTGATAATGCTAGATATGTGCTTATGTGTTTATATAAAATAGTGTTGGTTGAATTGCATAAGGATTGTACCGATTTGCGATTTTATAGAGGTTTAGCCTGCAACAATTGAATAATGTGATCTGGTTTTGAAAATTTGGTCTATAGCTAGTTAGGGGCTAACGTATAAATGTTCATGGTTTTCATTGCTTTCGCTATTTGACCAACACTTTTTTTATATCAACTCTTTGACTTGAAACATAAGAATTTGATAAACCCCGAGGGGTTCGAATATTCTAATAATAAGGTTTTGTGGCAGGTAAGGTACTAAAATACACGGTTATATGGATGTGTATTCTAGTAAACGACCCATTGGTGGGATTGCTGCCTCAAAAAAGAAACCAGTCGCCGCTTTAAAAGCTACTGCTGGCTCCCAAAGTGGACCCACTCAAGTATGCAGTCGAGTTGGTTGCTGTGGTGGCAGACTAAACAATGCTAAAGGTACTAAAAATAAATGCATAGAAAATCCCAAACCTTTGAAGCCTGCGTCCCGTTCATCATCTAGTAAAGAAGTAAGCGCTGCTAGTTCATCCAAAAATCCTGCTCCAAATGTGAAAAAGCCTCTCGTTGAATCAGATAAAAAGTTGCCGATTAAAATAGGAACAGTCCCTACTGAATCAAAACGTGTTTCAAACGAGCCTGAAATTTCAGAACGTAAATCCGTAAGAAGTCAAACCCAATTAAAGCTGAAATCTAGAAGTTCGATCGCTGATCAAAACAGTGAGATAAGCAATGTTAGGAAGAAGCGATTCACTCAAGGCGAAAGCAGTTCGTCTTCGTCTGGTAAAGGGAAGAAAATCGTTGGGGTATCACCAAATGAAGGGCGTATTTCTGATCCTAAAACCTTAAGAAATATGACATCTGGCAAAGCAAGTAACGTTCCATCAGCCAGGACTAAAAAGTCATTGAATCAGTTGCACGGGGATGATTTTTCAGTTGTTAAGTCTACTAATGTGATTCGGGAGATGCCACATATTCAGGAATTAAGTGATAATGGTGGTGGAAGTAGCGGTGATACTTCTGTTAATTTTAGAAATCGTTCTGTTGTCCGCTTTATGAATGAGAATGGATCTCCACACTATAACATTGATGGGATTGCAGATGTAACGTCTCTGAGTTTTTCACTAAGCTTACTTTTGTTTTCATACATGCTGTATATTAATGTTGTGTTTTGTTATGTGGTGCTTTGCAGGTACTATTGGCGCTTGATAGGATCGAACAAGATGAGGAGTTAACATATGAGGTAATTACTCAGTTGTTTTTTGAACAAAGGAAATAGGTTTACGGGGTGTTTGGGTTTGCTTTTTGAAACTTTTTATGCGGTCTTTGCAACTTGTGGTTATGTTATATGTTAGTGTTTGAGTATTTGAATACAATCACTTCCATTTCACAAGGGGCGTTTTTCACTTCTTTCTGATTATTACAAGTTCAAACGGCATAAAGTAGACCCAATCATTGTCTTCATCACACCGTTTGATTATAGATGATATCCGATAATAATTATTCAGTATCGCATAATCATGTTCAAACCACACATCCAAACACCACCTAAGTATGCATATAGGTTTTTACTGTACTTTCTTCATTTGCAGCAATTATTGGCGCTTGAAACAAATTTATTCCTTGGTGGTCTGAACTTGTATGATCAACATAGGGATATGCGACTGGATATTGATAACATGTCTTATGAGGTTTCTTTTCTTGTCCCTGATGTTATTAAGTATCCTTGTTAGTATCCAGAATACCAAAAAGAAGTTTTATACTAAACTTGATTGTCATCTGCTTTTACGTGAAGGAACTACTCGTGCTTGAAGAGAAAATGGGTACAGTGAGCACAGCATTATCTGAAGAGGAATTATCAAAATGCATCAAAACAAGCGTATTTGAATCTGTGCAATTAGAGAAGGAAAGAACAGGGTGCAATTCGGGTGCAGATGACAGCAAATGCAGCATCTGTCAGGTGATCCTAGTTATTATTAAAATTATATGCTTACGTAGTTTAAATCACTTTGAATGGTTAATGTAAATATTTACACAAAAGAAAGTATCACTTTGAATGGTTTCTGCACTCTTATGGTTTTGGTTAAAGTCGGTTATGGGTGAATAAGTCGATTTAGGGTATAATTTTTTCTAACGGGTCAGATGGGTAGAATTATAACAAAATAGATTAGAAAGGAAATGATTCAATTCGGCCGGAACTTGGAATTCGTTCAAAGTATATTCAAAATGCATAAAACCTCCTCAATCGTTTTGTATTATTGAGAGATGAGGCATACAAGTTTACCGTTTCTGACACGAACCTACTGTAACCCGTTACAAGACCTACCCATTTACCACATTTAATCGTGCCCTTGTTTCATACTAGTATAAGAGTATATCAAGTATCTTTTACCAGAAAAGGTTGGATATTAGTAAAAATCGGTGAAATTAAGGCTCCAGTTTTCCGTATTCATGAACTTGCCTAATATTTCAAGTATCCTTGCAGGAGGAGTTTGCGAGAGGAGATAAAATAGGAAGCTTGAAATGTGGACATGGGTACCATACTCCATGCATAAACCAGTGGCTGCAACTGAAGAACTGGTGCCCCATTTGCAAGGCGTCGCCAAAACCTTCATCACCCTCTCCTGCTTAGAAAGTTAGATGGTACAGATCCCATTTGCGTTTCTTTTCTTGTCATGTGTACATACATAGGGGGTGGTTTGTTTTTTTGCATCAAGCATTTGATGATATGGTCTAAAAATCTGATCAAGTCAGACATTTTACTGATTCCAGATTGTTTGCCAAAACATTGTACCCAGGCTTCTTAGCCTTGTGGACCCGATTCAATGGCAATTGCTCTTTCATAATTGGTTTCTATGTTTGTTGTTTGTGATTCCCTTTACTTTTTCATACTGGTTGGTTGTTTTATACTGCGGGTTTTATGAATGCATAAAGGCAGCGTAAATTTTAGATTTGGTGTTATATTCAATAGTGTGCTTGGCCAGCAGCAAAGATGTGGAGTTGATAAGTGATGCCTCAATTCTGCTCTAGGACATTGCGACTTATCTTCCCCATGTTGGTCGAATTTTTTTTAGATATGGTGTTATATTCAACTGTCTTGAAGACGATTCAAGCTTTAAACTAGAGTGAGAGCTCAAATAGGATTTGCAGTGATATTTTTCTTTTAGGTTCTGAATAATTATTAGTTGCATTTTAAAATCTTTGTTGATTTCATTGAGGAAGCGCAACAGAAAGAAACTAGATTATGCCGATATCTAAACATTAGGCAAGGCTAGATGTATCGGTGATCCATCAAAACAACCTCATTCACCGTTATCTCAGCTTCATATTACATTTTTTTTTCTCTCTCACTTTTCACTCACATTCTCGTAACGCTTACTCACCGTTTAATTATACCCGATATTCATTTTTAAATGTTTAAATACATACAAACACATCACTCAAAATTGTACCTGATATTCCTTTCTTAAATGTTTAAATACACACAAATACATCACTCACAAACACAACTTCTGTCACTCTTTTGGTAAGTCATGGTGATAACTAAAAGGATGTAGTGGCGGTGACTTAAATAGTTAAATCATGATGGGTCTCACTCTCACGTATGAATTGCCTCTTCATTACAGACAACCTAATCAAAATTCAAAACTAGATTATATATATGCTTAATAAGTGTAACATACTTACATTCTGCCTACGACAATTACAATATTGTCTGTTTTACATGTAAGCTCACGACTTTCTTTTTGTGGACTTCATGTGAAGACTTCTTGACATGTCACTTAAACCAGTATTACTTTCAAATGAGCACGCTCAACCGAAGAGTTTCCGAAAACTCTGCATTGCCCGTAGTTGACCACATAGTGAATGTTATGTTATAAACCCATTATCTCTCCAGGCCAGGACGAATGTGAGATGTGCATAAGATATTAATTAGAGACTAATGTAAAGTAGCATCCCTTACATTAAAACGTTCTATTGACGATCAATGAAGCCTTTTGAAAAAAATCAATTCACAAGTCACAAGAGTCTGATCGTTAGAGTGGAGTAGAGTCAGTCAACATCCAAAAATTATACACGCGGTTCGGTTTTCTGTCGATTTAAATATATGAATAAGGTACTGACCGATTGAACCAGGTTTGTTGCATGCAAAGTAATTTCTCCGTCGTAAGATAATCGGCCCCCGACAAAATACAAACAGTCTAAGAAAACATACTTCATTCGTCTTATATTAAGTGTCTACTTAAAAAATGCATAAACTTTTAAGAAATATCTCTAACTACAATTTACACCAATCAGATATATACTCACTAAAATCTCCTTACAATGATTGAAATATAAAATGACAATTATTTTGAAACATCCTAAAATAACACTGTGGACACTTAATATGAGACAAAAAGAGCAATTATTACTCTTTTCGCTCCATTGCGTTTTATAAAATGAGTGTTTTACCCTTGACTATTTACCTAATGTTTTATTTATAGTTTGTAATAACAATTTTAAGCAAATATAATATGATAAATCTAATTAAACTTTCCTATATATCTTAACTACATATAATAGGTGCATTGGTCAAACTTGAAAGTAAAATCTTGAATGTAACACCCCAACCCGACAAGGGTAGAAGTGTCACAGTCTGGTGTCATATCAGAACATACAAGTAAAATTTTCAAGCGGAAGTCTTTAAATAATAATGTACCAAGTCATAATAACCAAAGATTTACAAGGGAAATTACAAACTCAAAATGTCTAAGATAAAATGAAATCTCAAAACAAAAACCCGCCAAAACAAGTCCAAATAATAAGGTAACTAGGGTTAGTCCACTAAGATAATCCACCTCTCAGCCCAATCAAAGCCCATCTTCAAACCTAAAACCTGCCGCAGGAAAAGAAATGCGGCTGAGCTTAAAAAGCCCAGTGAACAGATATAACAAAGCGAAAGCTAAACAAAATCTGAAATGCAAAATGAAACAAAAGAACGGATAACAAAGTCGTAGCGAAATGAGAGTAATGAGTCAAAGAGGATCCTGCAGAACACAATTATACAGATATCCAAACCGAACAGATAACAAGGAGAGCGAAGCGAAGCAAAGCATCTATGACATATAAACAAGCACATACAAACCAGACATACACGAACTGAAACATAAGCAAACATAGCAGGCGTAGCATCCACACAACATATATGGCATACAAACAATTCAGGAAATCAAAATACATACAAGCCAAACAGATATCTACAGAAAAGCGGAAGCAATGAATAAATCAGTGAGCATGGCAATTCACACAGGTCAAAACTCTTAATTTACATAACGGTAATCAAACATGGCAGTCACAAGTAACAAGTAGGAATACAGTATGAACACTATAATTAAATGAATTAAATACATAACAGGGCAATTAAACAAGTTAACAAGCTAGACTTCATAAGTTGAACCATTTACCCAATCAAACCGTAGCATAAACAGAAATGCCAACATGGCAGGTCAACAACGAGTAGATAAGGACACCACGGATAGTCATAGTCCACGAGATTAATCGAACGAGGTACAAAAGATAAACAGATCAACAATCGATTTCACACAAGCACGGTTACCAGACACATCAAAGGATCACATAACAGTAAGATAGCATATCATCAGATGACAACAGGTAAATCTTATATCGCATACATACATATCATACAGAGTAATCAGTAGTCATATAAAACACGAATATCATAATCAAATTCAATAAGCATATAATAACCCGGTACGTGAATGGAACCATAGTCTGAAGTAACGGAATTAAAGTGTGACAAATCAATGCAATGGAGTATCTATATCTTGGTAAAAGTGAATCATATAAGGGTACTGAGTAATGAACAAGTAATACAGATTATGGTGCGTTGGGGAATGCGGAAGGTACAATATAGGTATATCAAAAGTGTAAGGGTTATCAGAAATCTACCCGAGCCCAGAAACATATCATATCATATCATATCATAAGTAGCCATTGTATTCGGAGGGGTGACCTCGGAATACCATACATAATATGAGGGGAGACCTCAGTAACAAATGGAGTAGCTAGCTCCCAGAATTGTGAAGACGCGGATTGCACCCGACATCATTCACCAGACAAAGCTCCAATCAGATCAAATCCCTCGAAACATATCAAATCTAGGATGCATCCATACGCCCCCCCCAAAACATATAATGGCCAAATCATATACATATAGTGAGCTCATAATCATATCAAAATGGGGACGGTGTGGAACATCACTCAACCACACTAAAGTCATGCCATTGGTGCATCAATGACACGGTCAGGTTACCTTCCTGACTAGGAAACATATTTGGCTCGGGTATCAAACTGAAGGGTCAATGCATATTCATATCATATCATAAGGGTTCATATCAAAATTCATATCAAAGTTTCATATCAGATGGTTCATATCAAAGTTCCATATCGAAGTTTCATATCAAAGGTTCATATAAGTTTCATATCAAAGGGAGCATAGCAGAGTCATAGGGAAGCCCTAATAAAGAGGCTTAGAGTAAAACATAACATATCAAGCTAGAATCGAAAGATGAATACGAATCATGAGAAACCTTAAGAGGTAAGGTCAGAATATCTGTACCTTAGCAACGAAATCAAAGCAAACAAGAAAGTTACACCGGGAAGCAACGTCGTATCTCCTTCAACGTATCTACACGAATTGATATCATATATTACTTATATACTCAATCTATAAGCTTCTTATGCATGTGTAAGTGTTTTACTTATTGATATCCTTGTTTTATCTTTCCTTTTCTTAAACTCATATTTGGACCAGACTTTAGCGATTTTTATAAAATACTTACTTAGCTCAAAAGAAATCAAGTAAAATCCCAGGGGTTCCCATATGAGTTAAAAGAGTCTCCAAAAATTGGTGGGTTCTATCTCTATGCAAAATGGCCTATGGAAAATCACAAGTCCAGACCTGTCCAGAAAGTAATCAGAAAATACACCTTAAAAGTTTACACTTATTGGACCTGTTTAGACACCTTGGAAAAATTCCCAAAACTCCCAGAAATTCATTTATATCCTAAATGTCAATCCTGTAAAAGGATAGCTCCCAATTCTTTATGGTTTGAAAATGAAAAATCAAACAATCCAACCAAATTTCAGACCCGTTTTCTCAGCTTTGACACTTGATCTTGTAAAATTCAAAAATACGACTTAGACAACTCCAAATTCGACCAAACCACTTGGAAAACTTAACTAAGACATGAAATAAACTTTTCCCACAAAAACCCAGATTATTTCACTTACAAAATTCGATCTATGACACACACAAATTCGACATATGATGCTGTCCAGTTTTAGGGTCCATTGAAACCATTATAATCACATGTTTTACGTATCCAAACGCACCCATGACCCATGAAAGCCGTATGACCTGTTTATATATCATCTTAACATGCCAAAATTTTATGTTTTCCAGCTTATTAATTTTATACATACCCGTTTAGAATCATGATTCAAGAAATCCATTTTATCATTTCATGTGACAAATATATTCATGATTTTATGTGTTTTATAAATCGAATAACAAGCCCTAGAAAACATCCATAGCCACGAATTGATCAAGAAACAAAGAGGAAAAGATTTGAGATGATGATACGTTACCCTAGTAGCGTGTACGTGACAAAGGAAACAAGAATCAATCCAACACGATCAAAACCAAGCCTCCTTGGCTTAATCTAAACCCACGGCTACAAACACAACCCACGACCAAGCTTATTTTCGAACCAAACACGATCACCACGTCCACCAATCAATCACCTATGATCACGAGCCTCCTAGTAACACTTTTCTTGGTTGGATTTTCGGATTGAAATGAAGAAATTAAAAGGTGGCCGCCACTTTTGATGGAGGAAAAGGATTAGGGTTTACTTGGTGTGATTTTGAAATAAAAAAGGAATGTGTAAATGATAGTAAATAAAATTGATATGGTGAGTAATGGGGGAAGCAATCAAGGCCGGCCATAGGGGGGGGGGGAAACCAATTCTTAACTTTCCATCTTATCTCTTAATCATGTATTTAGTCTCTTTTCTAGTCTAGGTTAATTAGTGTACACATTGTAGAGTTTATTAGTTACTTATAGTTTAATTAGTTATGTTCTTTTAATTCATAACATAAGTTAATTATTTTCATAATGTGTTTATATTATTGATGATATAACTTGTTAAACGATGTTGACGTGTTTTCCGAGTTTGTAAAATTTTAAGTTTGAGGGGCAAAATGGTCATTTCACGCGTTTGAGATTTTAGGGTTTTACATTGAATCTTGGTCAAACATTGAAGTACACCTTGAATTTTAAATTAGTCAAACTGAAGTTTAGTTAAGGAAGGTATATGAATTGTTAGACATATTATTGGTTCAATTTATTGGGGGAAAGATAATGATAATAGTTAGAAAAGAAAAATGGAAAGATAATGATAATAGTGGGGAAAAGTAAAGGGAAATATAATGATAATGGTGGTAAAAGGGAAAGGGAGAAAAAAAATATTCTTCCCAATTTATTGGGTAATGGTCTATTACCAACTATTGGGTAATTGGTCATTTTATTATATAGCACAAATCATTATTTTTCACTACCTTTACCGTTACCCACCATAAAAAACATCCTACCAAGCACCTCTTGAATTCTTGAAATTTAAAAAATTTATATTTGTCAACTCTTTAAAATCGGCTGACTTTTGAATCTATATATGCCGACTCTTTAAAACACTTTAAAAACTTAAAAAAACTGGTCTAGAGATCAAGGAAATGTAGGGATTAAAAAATCAAATCACATTCTAAAAAAATACACACAAATAATCTCATCTTACAACTTAAAAAACCCTCTCATCTCTTCCACTATCAACACACCACCACAGGACGCAACCACTACAGAAACCAACTAACCACCGAAATCCATCTCCACCGTCATCCCACCACCACGGTATCAGTACCACCGAGAGGAACCATCAAGACACACAACCACCAAAAGGGTTTTGAAAGTTTTGAGGTATTTTTTTGAGTTTTTTTTAATAGATCTATGAGTTTTTTTTTTTTTTTTTTTTTTTTTTTTTTTTTTTTTTAAGAGATCTATAGATTTTATTTATCGATTTATAGATTTTATTTGTAGATATGTAGGATTTTTTTTAATAGTTTTGAAGGTATATTAACATTTTTGGTATTTTTTTTGGTAGTGCTGCCTTTTACCGCCGCTCGCCGCTGATATTTCGCTGGAAAAAATCGCCACTACCGCTGTCGTCGGAAAGAATTGCTACTGCTGTCTCGTTGCTATCACCAGAAATAGTATGCTTTATTCTTAAGTCGTTAATATTTGTTATAATCGTCATTGTATAAATTTTTTTTATAAAATTTATTATGTAATTTTTGTTATAAAGGTGTTGGTTTAAATTTATTATGTAAATTTTGCCGGAATTTGCAGCTGCGGTCGCTTGAGTTTCTCACGCTGCCGCTACCGGAATGCATATTTTTTGAGTTTGTTGTGTAATAGTTTTTCTATGTTTGTGTAATTTAGTCATAAAGTTTATATAAATTGGTGTATATTGTTGCTATAAAGTTTATGTAAATTTTGTTATAAAGTTTTTTTTTTTTTTTTTTTTTTTTTTTTTTTTTTTTTTTTTTTTTTTTTTTTTAAGTGTATAAACCTATATGTTGGTGAAATTTGTTATGATATTATTAATAGAGTGTAGTTAAAAGTTGTAGTGACGTAAATTATCATGTAAAACTTTGCGTAAATTGCTAGACATAATCTTGGTAAATTTTATATATGAATTGTTTAGTTGTGAAATTTATCCAAATTTGAGTTTTTTGAAATATGAATTATCACGTTCATATTTAAACGTTAAACGAAATAATTACCACAATATCGCAACTATAAACGTTTGCACAAAAAAATTCCGTTGCTATAGACGTGTACTCGCCTGGTATTTAACAATGCACAACTAAATTAGAACATTAAAAAAATGAAACATTTATTTTGGGAGTACTATTACTATATATATACTAAAAGGCGGGGAAGAAAACAGTAACAAGCCAACACATTAAATGCTATCTTTAGCATCTTGGCAAAAATAGCCCCTGAGGTTTAAGTGTCGTTGCAAAGTAAGTCCTTTAGCATTAATTGCCATCTATAGCAATTTGGCAAAAATAGTCCCTAAGGTTTAAGTGTCGTTGCAAAGTAAGTCCTGTGTAGCCACGAAAATAGTCCCTAAGGTTTTAATTGTATTTGCAAAGTCGGTCCTTCAAGGACTAACCAAATAAATATCCAAACAAATTTTCCGGTCATTCATCAGTTCCAAATTAACGTCTACAAAAGCAATCCCGCTGTATCGGTCCTTCAAGGACTAACCAAATAAACGGCACCATACTGGCATTGGCCATTCTCCTTGATTTGCTGCTCCGACGAAGCGGTTAATATGGTCATCCGGATCAGCTGACCCATCGTACAGCTTCAAGTTAGTAGGCATTATGCATTTAGGACCAGCGAACTCTACTATCCTTCTTGTAAATGGTGACCGGGCCAATTCCTTAAAGGGTTTGCTGAGATCGTCCTTGGGTTTTGGCGCGGTGTCTTCCCCCATCTCATCATCGTCTGTGAAGGTGAGACGAGTCGGTTTGATGACGCCGGCCCCCGTGGCGTTGTATTTTCTGAAGAGAGCCTCCAAAGAGGCCATCTGGGCTTGTATTTCCTCCGGTAACCCAGCGGTTTGAGTATTGAAAACCCCACTTCCCCCTATATGTCCCGGAGGAGAATCGGGTTCCGGCGGAGGTGGTGGTCCTGCGCCTGTCATCCGATCTTCGGGTAGAATGAATCAGCGTCCCACGGATGGCGCCAATTTGTTGAAGCAAATTCTTGTCCCCGTCCTGCCTCAGCGGTCCGGTAGAAAGATGGTTTCCTGCACAAAGTACGAACACGTTAGCCTCGCCTCGGATGTAACTCCGAGACCAAGCTCCGGTGTGGGAATGAGTAATGAGTGGTAAATGTAGGTGTAAAACTTAATGCAAAATATTAAATGTGTTGGGGTATTTATACTACCCCAACTTCCTATTCATGTCACTATTCTATTACTGTTCAGCTACTATTCCGCAGGCCTATGTTACCTGCTCGCAGGCCTATAGCCACTCTACCTAGTAGGCCACGTGGTAGGAAATCCCCTAAAATCTGCTGACATGGTCGGTAGTCGCCACTCCTTGGCCGGACGTCAGGAAACACGTCCGACGGATGTGTTTGGCCGGATGCTGGATCGTCCGGCACATACGTCAACAGTGACCGAGCTGTTTGAATTGTGTGTTTAGAAATGCGTTTGAGGTTGATATTTATAAAATTGTAAAGCACTAAAGGTTTTATTTTTTTTTTATTTTTTATTTTTTTTTAATGAAACGGTAATATTTTTTAATGGGGCGTTTACATACATCCACATATTTCAACCAATATTTACATATTTCCCCAAACCTTGCTTTAGGAGCATTGTACATCATGCATTAAAAACTTGTGTTTGGAGAAATATGTAAATATTGGTTGAGATATGGGGATGTATGTAAATCTCCCTTTTTTAATTGTATGTTTGTGCATAAACAATCGGTCCAAATTTAGCCCTATTTCTCCAAATGTGTCACCCTCGACCGATTGTGTTTTTTTCCTCACAATGAGGATGACCGATTATTAAATCGGTTGACTGACCCTCTCGACCTCCTGCTGTGTTTAGCCTTACATTTTATAGAAAGATATTTACTCTAAACTAATTAATTAATTTCTTCTTTGTAATGTGTAATAACAATTTTAAGCAAGCATAATATGATAAATCTGATCAAACTTTCCCGTCTATATTTAGCAATACACAACTAAATTAAGAAAATGAAAAATTAATTTGGGAGTATACTATTATGTCTAAAAAAGGAAAGTTGCAAAACTAATTTGGGAGGGAGTACTATTATTTATCTTCTTCACTTGAAACTTTTTTTAAAAAAAATGGCAACTTTATCTCCCTTATCCTTCATCTCCCCTATAATCTCACAAGCTCGTTCCAATAAACCCCGTAAAAACCCTAACCCTAACCCTAAAAAACCAACCACCACCACCATCTCCACCACGGCCACCGGCGGCGGCCAAGCCACCACTTACACCCGCCTCCCCCCAATCGACCTCTCCGACTCCTTCCCCCAAATCAAGCTCTCCGACCTCCAAATCCCCCCTAAACCCAAAAACCCTAAAAACCCTAATTCAAAATTGAAACATAATGCTGATGAAATTGATGAAATTGAAGAAATTGATGACGTGGCACCTTTTGATTACAGTCAATTTGAGCTTTTTGAGTCCAATTCTGGTAAGAAAGTAAAAAGCCCCAATTTTGATGACGTGGCACATCTGGGTAACAGTCAATTTGATGAAAATGGTGACGTGGCGCATCTGGGTATCGGTCAATTTGATGAGAATTCAAAAAGCCCCAATTTTTATGAATTTGCTGACGTGGCAGATGAAGTTGATGACGTGGCACATCAGCTGTACGAGGTTAATTCTGTTAAAAAAGTGAAAAGCCCTAAATTTGGTGAAATTGATGACGTGGCACCTTTTGATGTGGATGATGAGTTAGGTAGTGAGGATGAGGATTTGGAGGATGAGGCGATTGATTACGGTAAGTTTGAGGTGTACGAGGTTAATACGGATGACGAGGGTGAATTTGATAGTGACGAGGAGGAGATGGAGGGAGAGGAGTTGAGGGAGAAGGAGAAAGGAGTACCGGCGGTGATGAGATGTTTTGACCGGGCGAAGATATACGTGCGGTCGGGTGACGGAGGGAACGGTGTGGTGGCGTTTCGTCGGGAGAAGTTTGTGCCGTTAGGTGGGCCGTCGGGTGGAGACGGAGGGAGAGGTGGAAATGTTTATTTACAAGTTGACGGGGCTATGAATTCGTTGTTGCCGTTTAGGAATAGTATTCATTTTAGGGCGGGGAGAGGGAGTCACGGACAAGGGAGTAAGATGAATGGGGCGAAAGGTGAGGATGTGGTGGTGAAAGTGCCGCCCGGGACGGTAGTTAGAGCGGTTGGGAAAGACGGGGTTGTTGGTGATGTGTTGTTGGAGTTGTTGTATAGTGGGGATAAGGCGTTGCTGTTGCCGGGTGGACGAGGTGGGAGAGGGAATGCTTCGTTTAAGTCTGGGACGAATAAGGTGCCCAGGATTGCGGAGAATGGTGAAGAAGGTCCAGAAATGTGAGCTTTTCTTTAAGCTTTTACGATGACATTTTGTTTTGCTTTTAGTTTTATAAGTTCATATATACTTCACATTTTTCCTCACTTAGGTTACCATACTATTTTTTGTTCACGAAGGTTACTAAGGGGGTGGTTGTTTAAGCTTATATGATTTCGGCTTATGTATCGTAATACCTAATTTTTCGGCTTATTTTGAGACTTGGCTTATATAAGCTTATTATGATAAAATATGCTTATAGAAGCCCATAACTCTCATATAAGCCACAAACTTGGGGCTTATGAAATATTAGCTGAAACCAAATAAGCTAATAAGCCCACGTATATGCTTAAACAAACATCCCCTAAACTTACAGAAACGGCATTTAGATCAATTCTCAAAAAAGTCGGTGTTAAAACAAGTGATCTGAAGGTACAATTAAGTAACTTAAATATCATGTTTACATGTTCATTGACTTGAGCGTATATATTTTTTTTTGGGTGAAAAAGGTGAATATATCGTGTTTTATAAGTAACCTACATATTGTGTTTTATAAGTTCAGTGACCTAAGCGAGCTAAAAACTAGTAGAGTGACCCTAAGTGAACAATAACGCGATGTTTAGTAACCTTGGCATGTTTTACTTTTTGATTATAAGGAGACAGGATCGTGTTGATGAGATAATATGTTTCAAAATGCAATTCCAAACACTCCCTTAGAATTGGAAGAATCTACCTTTATTTTGTATGCTTTTTGTAATGATCGATTGGTGTTTTTTGCCAGGTGGTTGGAATTGGAGCTTAAGTTGGTTGCAGATATTGGAATAGTGGGTGCTCCAAATGCAGGAAAAAGCACTTTTCTGAGTGTTATTAGTGCTGCTCAACCAAACATTGCAAATTACCCCTTTACGACATTACTTCCCAATCTGGGTGTTGTTTCATTTGATTACGATGCTTCTATTGTGGTGGCGGATCTTCCTGGTTTACTTGAAGGAGCGCACAGAGGTTTTGGTTTAGGCCATGAGTTTCTTCGGCATACAGAAAGATGTTCTGCTCTGGTATAGTTCTATATGCATTCACTGCACATCTTTTATTTTAAGTTGTAGATAGAATTTACAAACTGATTATTGTGACTTGATATCGCAATTATCATATATTTGAACTTAGAACAATACAACGAAATTCCAAACGCACCTTAGTTTATATATCTTTATGCATGCTCCACAGATAATACTAATGTTCTTATCCACATAAATACTGTTATATTATTTCGAATTAATAGTGTTATTATCGGAATGGAGGCTTAGGTACACATTGTTGATGGTTCGTCTCTACAACCAGACTACGAATACGACGCAGTTCGTCTTGAGCTAGAAATGTTCAGTCCTGAAATTGCTGAAAAGCCATTTATAGTTGCATACAATAAAATGGATCTTCCTGATGCATATGAAAAGTGGGAATCGTTCCGGGATTACCTTCGTTCACGCGGGATTGAACCCTTTTGCATCAGTGCAATTAATAGAGACGGGACCAGAGAATTGATCACTGCTGCTTATGAGCTTGTACGACAAGGAATTGAAGATAGAAAAGATGAAAGTAAGCACTTTTCATCTTTCAACTAACATTAATGGCTATATGTTCTGTCTGTTACTTAGCTACGACCATACTTGTCTCATGTAGGTTGGAGAGATCCTGTACAATTTAGTCATGTGGCAGAAATGGTGAAAAAGCAGCGAACTGCCCCCATTAACGAGTTTGAGATCTCTCATGATAGCTCTTCTGATACATGGCATATCGAAGGAGCGGGTTTGCAACGATTTGTTCAAATGACCAACTGGAAGTAAGTTCGAATGACTAACATGTAGTTAGGATAATAATTGAGTTTGAAATCATATCACGTAATCGAACCATATCATCATGTATTGTCTCACAAGAGTAAGTTTGATACATGCCATAATTTTGACATGGGGTTTTGATTTCAACTTAAGACTTGCCATATCCATACCACTTTATGTGTTTTTTTCCGTACCTAATATGATATTGACGTCTACTTTATCTACGACAGATATATGGACTCTGACATAAGGTTTCAGCATGTGCTAGAGGCATGCGGCGTTAACAAGTCTTTAATTAAACGTGGTGTGAAGGAAGGTGATACAGTCATCATAGGCGAGGTACGTTGCCTGGCTCTCAAACTAATATAAAAATGGATTTATTTTGGTCGTACTTCTGCTAATATCGAATTATTGGGTAAAATTATAAAATTTAAAGAAAAAAAAGAAACTAGTTGATCGGTTTTAAGTCACCCGAACTATGCATAAGTATTTAAGTGCTTACAACCTCAAAGTTATTAAAAAAAGGCGTGGTATGAAACTCAAAAAAGAATGGTGGGTCAACCCAACCTATTTTGACATGCCTCTAAGGCCCCAATAGTATCCCTATATTGATCCAAACCCGTCGCGTAACTTTGCCTATTTCGCGTCCTATATATATATATATATATATATATATTATATATATGTTTGCATGTATTACAATCTTGGACTAATTGCAAGTCTTTTCGTTAATGCTAGATGGAGATGGTATGGCATGATTCTGCAACCACTTCTGGCCCCAACAGGAAGCTCTCAACAGAATCTGTGAAGTGGGCTAATTGGAAATGATCTATTTGGGATTAAAAAAAAAATAGATTACATGCTAGTTAACAATAGGCGCTGGTTATTTATGAAGGTATACATCGTCAAACCACATATTTCTTGAGTTTATTTATTAATTCTTGCACAAGTCCTGGAAATCATACCCATGATGCTGAAACTTTTGGCTCATCATTGGTAAATAGCATATGGTTCCCTTGCTATTTTGCAATACATAAAGAACATATACTAACGGGGACTTTTATATGATCTTAGAGGCGGAAATTCTGGCCCTTTTACTTATGAGTTTGTTGATTTGGTAATGGTTTGTCCCTAATGGGTCACATGAAAAGTCTAGCGAAAATGGAAATGGGTCAAAATGGTCAACGGGTTGAAAGATAATCGAAGTGTTCTTAATGCCCACAATCTAAGTCGTTTTACTTTACTAAATTAATACGATAAAATTTTTAGTGAAAATGTTCACGGCTTGACCTGACCCGGACCATCAGGCCACCACATATACCCGCTCATTTTGCCACCTCTAGGTTATTGCAAAAGACTAAACCACTTGATCAAGCGTAACTGGGCATTCTTGGCTTTTACGTTATAATTATGCTCATTGTTGCGGCTTTCACTAGCTTAAAACATGTTCTATATCGAGCATGAGCATATTCTGTTATCACTTTGTTGAACCTAATATGTCTTTATTACTGCACAGTACATGGCAGATGGTTGGTTGCAGAAAAAGGATCATCTGCAGATGATCAGAGCAGCAGTTCATATGTAAGTCAATGGAGCAAGGTTGTTCCTGTGTTTGTAGTGTGTTAGTTGATGTATTTTTAGTCTTTAAATAGGATGACACTATTTATGTATGTATCATGTTAAGTCATGTTAAGTTACATACAAGTTTTGATCGTTTTTTGGAATAGACGTCCAAACTAGAAATTAAGAGCAAATCAGTCAGGTCAGCCTTTTGTAAGTTGATAATTATTCTGTAGAAAATTCAATAAAAGGGTAAACTACTATATACTAATTTCATTTCAGGTGTACTTCATTTATTATCAATACGACAATACATCACAGGTAAATGTAGATGCTATAATGTAGCTCGTCTTAAAGCGTAAAAAAAACAATCCTAACCCTGATCAGTCTCTTGATAAGGGTAACGGAGTCACTCCTTGTGTCCGCTCTCGGTAAGTAGATTACAGTGATATGTTATGATGAAATTATATGATATAGCATAGTCACGTTTCCCAGCATGAGATAACACTCTATTGAATAGGCACAGAGTACCATCACCTTCTACATTTTGATACATTGTTCTTGGGGGTGTGGGATGGTAAGAGTTGGTGCGTGTCAACTTTTTTGTGAATATAGTTATTTAGATATAGTATATATGTCGATGTGCCATGTTTGCTTAAATTTAGTTGACGAGCTGTGATAATCTTAGAATTTATTACGACTACATCTCAAAATTATCAACGGATTCTGTAGATATAGAAACTTTTGTTACTAATTTGTTACTAAGACGTTTGTATGTGTAGTATCTTATTGTAGGGCGTTGGGGGTGGTTGAGCACATCATGTTCCTTTTAAGCTCTGCCCTATATACCACTCTTGGTACGTGTATGCAGTCTATACCGAGGACCGAGCTATTACAGGAATACGAGGATGTTCACCTATCACAATGCTCCACGATGAGATGCTATACCAAGGTTCACAAGCTACGTTGGTGATTTACCGTCTCTTTTGAACAAAATTAGCCTTTCCATTGTTGCAATTTAGAAACTAAATTTATGGTGTGTTTGTTTTTGCAAAAAATATCTGAAACACATCTGACGTCTCACCAATCAAACGCGGTCAGACATTTCAGTTGTTTGCTTTTTGTTCGAGAGTCAGACGCGGTCAGATGATGCACATCTTACTGAACCTGACTTAGGGGGTGTTTACCAAATTAAGTGGTTCCATATGAACCACTTAATTAGTCTCTTAAAGGGGAGGACAAAGCTTTGATGGGTCTCCCCATTAAGCGGGATTAAAGGATTGGGCCCACATTAAGTGGCTCATATGGAAAAAAGAAACGCCCCCTTAGTGATTAGGTCTTACTCTCAGCCCATGAAACCTTTTGGCCATCATCGATCTTTGATATATACAAACTTACCTGAGACCTTTATGAAGATCTAAAGCCGAAACAACTAACCTTGGGTTCAATGGCGGTACTTGAACATTTATTTTAGGGGGTGGTGGGGGGGGGGGGGGGGGGATTTTATTTTGGAGGGGCTGAAACGGAGATTTGTTTGTATTCTCAACTAAATTACCCCTCAAACTTCTAATATTTACACTAGTTGCCGCAACTAAATTACCCCTGCCCCTAAAGAGTTCCGCCATTGCTTGGGTTACAGAAAGATTCAAAGTTGTCTACTTTAAAAGATAGAAGACCTTCCATCTTATTGTTTTTGTTTTAAGTGAAACTCACAAAAATAACAAGTGTGTTTTTTAGTTGAGAGAAAAGTGGCTGCATTTGGTTAGGTGAACTGAAGATAGAGTGCCGTGAGATTAGGGTGGTTAGTTTATGAGTATTATATATTGAGTTATACTATTTAGACCTACATTACAAGCTTAAATATATGCCTAATGCATAAATCACTTGTACAATTGCATTAGTACTTTCTCTCTCTAAATTTCCACCAATCAATTTTTTAAATCAACCAATCAAATCATTAGGTTAACTACATATTTTTGTTTAATAACTTTGGGCTAGACATCAAAGCGGTTGGCCTGAATATAGACAGCATCGTGGGCCGAAATTTTGTTTACAAATCTCGTGTGGGTTGATTATTTTTTTTATAATGAATTGATATTGGGCTTCATTTTGGGTTGGTTGGATATAAGTGTCATGCTAGTTTTCATGAAATGGTGGAATCAAAGTATTAACCGTAACACGTTTGTTGACAAGATGAATCGAAATAGTCTGTTTGTGAATTTCAATATTAAATTGTTTTCAAATATTCATTTTCAAAGATACATTCAAGCTACTTATTCATCGTATTGTTACGGTTATAATTAAACCATTCAGACAATTGTAAAAAAAACAAACAACATTATTTCAGTCAGATTCAGACTTTATAGCCACCTCTTAACAGTAAGATGTAGTAGTCAGATTCAGACCAAAACATCTTAATGAAACAAACACACCTTTAGCCTACCAACACATTTGGATTTTCGGTGCTGACAAATGTTACAAAAAAAAAAAAAAAAAAAAAAAAAACAGGCAAGTACAACGGATGATGGTGGATCCCACATCTCAGCCCAAAAGGCTAAACCAAAGCGCCTTTAGTGCTTAAGATCTAAATCAACATGAGACATGACAAACCATGTTTATGCAAAAATAAAATAAACACCTATCTAATTTGATGAGGAAAATTAATGTCATATGTATCAACATACTTCATTTAGGTACTAGTTAAACCATAGTCATCAAAGTATCATCATAAGGGTTTTGATTATAGGTGTGCTCCTTCCAATGCTCATATAAGCTCTTCATGCTTACTCCACTAGCACTTTTAGAACCCTCATATGCCATATAAGAAGTGGTTTCATTGTAGTCTTCAAGAACTTCATCATCACTATCCGAAACAACCAAATCCACAACCTTAAAAAACCTTAAAAAACGGATTAGTAGTATTTTTTCCATCTTTACCCATGTCAGGAGAGCTATTCGGAATAACAGAAGGAGAAACTTGGGGAATTTATACTAAATTCTCTTGTCTTCCAACAAGACAGCTAAAAACTGCAATTCATGTTTATTTTTGTTTCACTTTAATTAAATATTTTGAGCTCTGATGTATCTTATACTAAAAAATATAAGTTCGCAATGGTATTAATGACACTATGGTTTTCACGAGCTCATCTGTTACCAAATTGAAGATAAGGCCTTAGTGATGACCTTCGGAAATCGGAACAGCCTTCTAGTAACATTACCCGTAAAAACCGCAGAGATATGTTGAGCTTAATAAAAATGGTTAACTGATCGATTGAAATAACATATAACCATCAATCGTTGATTTTGTCATTTGTCATGAATCAATCCATCTTTATCCTTACTAAAATCGGATAACTTGTTAATCATACTATTTTGTGTAGAAGTAACTGATATCACAACTGGTGAATGTCAATATGTGATGTCAACATCCGTTTATTCTTCTATACAAAGTTTCCATTAACCCTATTCAATCTCAGTTAATAGCAATGTTTACAACGTAAAACAAACCTTTGTTCGTGTGTGTGGCTATAGCCTCCTTGCAAACCATTCATCGTTGTCTGAAATCGAACATGTGAAGCATGGTTTTTTTGTTGAAACGGTTTAAAACTTTAAATACATAGATTCAGTTGGTATATTTATATTCAAGAACTTTACCATGTTTAGTAACTTGAGGTTGATACTTGATGGTGTAAAATGTTAGATCTTAGAGCATTTACCCTCGCCTCCCAAACATAGACGGAACTTGGATATTTTTTTTCGGGGGGCCGAATTTATTTTGGGAGGGCCGAATCGGAGATTTGTTTGTAACCTCAACTAAATTACCCCTAAAACCTATAATATTTACACTAGGTGCTGAAAATTTTAGGGGGGCCGGGGCCCTCCCCGGTCTCGATTAAGATCCGTCCTTGCTCCCAAAAACACTCTTGATAAAGTCCGGGTCCCCTCGATCACCCTCCCTTGAAGCTGAACTGGCCGAGAGAGATCACTTACTAGTGAAAGTGATGTTGAAAGTTGTGATGAATATTTATAAAGATTTATAATAATGTGAAGTTACTTTACTATGTATAAACCTTTCTCTACTATCTATAAACCTCATAAACCTTTTTCTAGTTATAAATCTTTCTCTACTATATATAAACTTCTTAAAAGCTTTTATAAAAATCTCACTAAACGATGCATTAAATTTAAAAGAGGTTAAAGATGACAGACCTTTTCATTTCACATAAGCATGGAACACATTTCCACAATGGTTAATAAAATAATAGATCTCTTCAAATTTTCTTAGAACTTTTCATAAATCACCATAGTAAATGCTCTAAATATCCTTGCTTTGTTTTCGAGTTTGTGCTTCTACACACAAATATGACAAAACAACTACAACCCTTAACTTTGTTTACGAATAAAGTTTTAATAAATGAACGACCTTAGTGAAAAGAATATGTCACTTACACTCGGTTCTCGAGTTAAAATTTGAGGGAAATGTTTTTTGTGTTCTTGAGATTTATTTAAGAGAGGAAAGGGAAGTGGATAGGAAGATGAGAAGAAGTTTTGTTAATAAAATCTTTCTCTCATTTTGAGAGGAAAGGGAAATCAAAGGGAAATGATTGTTGTGTAAAGACTAATATACAATTCTTAAAACATTTGACATTAACAACTGAATGACATACATGTAATTGAACATGTTATTTTCCTTTTCCTACAGCTCAAGAACATGATTTATAATTACTTTTATTTTCCTTTCCTCTATCTCAAGAACATATCAACTAACACTTCATTTTTTTTTTTTTTCTTTCTTTTCCTTTTCTTATTCTTTTTCGTTTCTCTTCACTCAAAACTTGAAAACCGAGTGTTAAAGTGGTCTTTGTTAGTCTATTAGTATTAGTATAAGTATTGGCCCACTGTATATTCGGCCCATTATATATCCTATATAATCTTGATGTACCAAACATTATTATTCATTCAATATACACAAACTTACATGGTATCAACCCTAACCGATCCACTCTCTGCTTCCGCGATTTTTTATTCGTTTAGTATTATTGTTTCTCGACCTTGTGTGTTGTCGAGGTGTGTTTGATTCTTTGTCGACCAAGTGTCTTGTCGACCTTCCTTGTTTCACGATTCCCTAAACACTTACTACAAGGTTTTTTTTGTTTTGTTTTGTTTTTTTTTTCCGAGCAGTATTGTTTCAAGATTAATAACCTTACTACATTAATAGCCTTGCTCAATATTCCCTGAAATCACGATTCCCAAATCCTTACTACAAGTTTTTTATTCTAGCAACCTGTTTTTTTATTCGATTAACAAGACTCGAATTAAAAACGTTACTAAACCAAGGACGATTTATCAAAGCAACCTGTTTACTACATTAATAGCCTTGTTTTTTTATTCGACCACTTTGTTATCAACGTTTTTAATTCGACCAGTGTGTTATCAAAGTTTTTTCCGACCAGTTTGTTAACCAAGGACGATTTACTAAACCCTAAACGCTCACTACAATGACTACGGATGCAACTCCTCCCTCACATGTCTTCACGTTATCGGATAAACTTATGGCGATGAATCACTTGACTACTTTTGTTCCGATTAATCTTGATGTTGATGAGATGAATTACTCATCATGGGTATATTATTTTTCTCACATTTGTCATGGATATGACATGTTGGATCATCTCGTTGATCTACCCGCGTCCTCATCTACTACACCTCCTCCACCCCGACTAAGGATGCGGAATGGCTCAAGGTTGACTTCATCATTAGGTCTTGGATCTTCTCTACACTTGCCTCGAATCTTCAAAAACGGTTGGTTGCTCTTAATCCCAAATCTGCCAAAGAGGCGTGGGTGTGTCTTGAGGGGATTTTTCAAGACAATAAACGCCCTCGAGCTATAACTTTGAAGGCGGAGTTACGTAATCTAAAGCTTGGGGACTTAACAATTGATGCATACTTTCATAAAATTGAGTCAATTGCATTGGTTTTGAATGGTCTTGGTTCTCCTCTGATAGTTTATTGAGCGAATTATTGCTTCTTTGCATAAGGAGTTCTCTATGACAGATTTGGGTGCTCTTAATTATTTTTTGGGTGTGTCAGTTACTCGTGACTCTTTTGGGATGTTTTTGTCACAGCGTAAGTATGCTATGGAGATTTTGGAGCGTGCACATATGGTTGGTTGTAACCCTTCTCGGACTCCTGTTGACGCTGAGTCTAAGTTGGGTGATGATGGTGATCCGGTTTCTGATCCTACGTTATATCGGAGTTTTGCGGGTTCTCTTTAGTATCTCACTTTCACTAGACCCGATATTACTTATGCTGTGCAGCAGGTTTGTTTATATATGCATGATCCTTGCGAGCCTCATTTCACTGCTCTCAAGCGGATCTTACGGTATGTTCAGGGGACTTTGGCTTATGGTTTACAATTATTTTCTTCTACTACTGAGTCCTTGGTTGCTTATTCGGATGCTGATTGGGCTGGTTGCCCTACCACTCGCCGGTCTACATCAGGTTATTGTGTTTTTCTTGGCAACAACTTACTTTCATGGTCCTCTAAACGCCAGTCGACGATTTCTCGTTCCAGTGCTGAGGCTGAGTATCGGGGTGTTGCCAATGCTGTTTCTGAGACATGTTGGCTTCGGAATTTACTACGTGAGCTTCATACACCATTGTCATCTGCTACTATTGTTTATTGTGATAATGTGAGTGCAGTGTACTTATCTTCTAACCCTGTTCAGCATCAGCGTACCAAACATATTGAGATTGATATTCATTTTGTTCGTGATTTGGTTGCTACTGGTCAAGTTGCATGTTCCTTCTCGGTTTCAGTATGCTGATATTTTTACCAAGGGGTTACCATCTGCCTTGTTTACTGATTTTCGTGACAGCTTGAGTATTTGGTCTCCTCCCGCTCAAACTGCGGGGGAGTGTTAGTCTATTAGTATTAGTATAAGTATTGGCCCATTGTATATTCGGCCCATTATGTATCCTATATAATCTTGATGTACCAAACATTATTATTCATTCAATATATACAAACTTACAATCTTAATCTCTACTACCTATAATGCATGCATAACTTTTCTTAAACTTAAAATTCTTATATTTGAGTAATGTATAATGCTATAATACTTTTTACTAGACAAGTTTAAATGACAAAATTTACTAAGATAATTACTAAATTATACTATATAATATTTATTAAAATTCGTAATAATATCTACCACTAAATTAATAGTTTAAATACTATTTAATTCTCAAATTTTTATATTTTTCATTTTTAACGTATAACTTTTTTACTCGCAATGACTATAAATTGAACCCGTAAGTGTTATATCAAGGGTGTCATATCAAAACCACAACAAGTATAATTATTTGCTGCTATAAACCGTTGTTTTGCGCGGGTATTCATCTAGCTATTAAAAAAACTGAAAACTTGAGTGGACTCAGCATACATTATCCCCTACTAACAGGGTACCCGCGCATTGTGGTAGGCTGTACATGTAAATAAATATTTCTGCTAGTAATGTATCTGATTATATGTTTTCCGTGATGAATGATGATAATACTATGAAATTAAAAGGTACTAACCCATTGTTTCTTACGGTAGTAAATATAAAAAGGGGCGTTTAATGAAAAGAGAATATAAATATAAGAAATGCGACATATATGACTAGTGTTTTAAAAACCGGATCGGCCGGTTCAACTAGGAATCGGTTTGTCTGGAACAGCCCGACTGAACCGAACAAAACCGTAAAAAACCACCAAAAACGGGAACCGTTTGGAAAGCCGGTTCGTTGCTTGGTCCATTTTTAAATACCATGTATACGACGATTAAAAGGAAAGTTATATCAATTGTATGAAGTTTTTTTTGTGTATAATTAGTTTGTACAATAATTATAATAATATGTACCTTTTATGTTGGGTGTGTTTTCTTTTTACATTAAATGAAGGGCTAAAAAGTCAAATGGTTGAATATTTGTTGTATTAGATGGTTGCATTAATAACTTAGTTAGCTGTATTTACTTAAAATTTATGTTAGAAAATATTGAAAAAATTTAAAAGAGAAGGTCAAATATGTTTTATACGTAACTAGCTGTGACAACTCGTATTTTCAGGTCATATTTCAAAACATTATTCATGCTTCATCATTTATCGTTTATCGTAAACTGGGTTTACGAGTATCAAATTCACGTAACCGTAATGGTTTAGCTGTGAATTCATGATCATATCATCGAGGACATTTCATATAGACTAAGTTTAGTCTACATATCATCAATAACATCATTTCATATCTATATTATGCATGGGTTTGCATTTTTCATTAAACGTTTATTTTCCTATTAAATAAACGCTATCGCGTAATTAATTATTTTGAACAATTGATCCATTACTTCCAAAAAGTATTCCGATATATTTTTATATTCATATTAAGTTTATAAAAATAATATTATGAGTTTACCCAGTGTTTTAAATTTATTTTGTATATAAATTGTTAAATTTATATAATTACGACGATTTTCTTAAATTCTACACGATTATTATTATTTCACTCAAATTTTGCAAGAAATATATTTTTATTATTTTTATGACCTCAATATATTTTATCTTGACCCGTGGAAAATTTATTTTTATCCAACGCTACCCTAAATATTCACAAGTGACTACAACTTACCACTTAATTTCAAATATCTTACAAGTTATTACACTTATACATTTAGAAAAAAAAAAACAATAAAAAGTAAATGACTTAACCCCCTTGTCGACACAAGGGGGGAGTAGTCATCAAAATTCTTGCAAATATCTCTAATATATGTATATTATACTACCCTTATCCATTTCATTTCTTTCATTTGCAAAAACAAGATCAAATAAACTCTTCTCTTTTCTCTCAAATATTCGGCAGCCAAGGGACCAAAAGGAGGATCATCTCCAAGTTTTCAAGACAAATTTTAGTACACACTAGTATCATTTGTTGCATAGGTTTTGTAATACAAACCTCAAGTGATTAGGAAAACCTTTTGTCCATAAACCTCATCATATCACTAGTAAGCATTCATATTCATATTTTTATTTCACATTTATTTTTATGGTCATATCATTTTATTTGAGAAACATGCAAGTCTCATGATGTTTATACCATTTTTAAAGGTTTTTAAGGTTTTTATGTGTTAAATATATATAATCCATCATATAATTACTCCTTGTTAAATATTAGTTTTGGTGATGTCTAGGAACCCATGACACCCTAAGAAGGTGTATGGTAGGATTAGAATAGCTTCGGAGTTGTTTTGAATGGGTTAGAATAGGTTTGGCGCGAGAAAAACTCATTTCGACACGTTTTGAAAAGGGTCTGTCCTTAAAATTAAATTATGGAAAATCCGACAGTAGACAAAAATATTTGGCCTAGATATTTAGAAAATATACTTTAAAACGAAACCGTGGCCGCTTGAACGGATTAAAACGGAGTTATAACGAAGAAGTTATGAATTTTTCAAGTTGAGCGTCAAAAACTATAAATTCTGGAAATTTCAGCATGAAAATGTCACTCTTTACGAGTCAAAAATGAGTCTTAAGCTTTATAAATTGTGTCGAATTATCAAAAATATATTAGTATACTTTGACACGAATCTAAGGATGTAGAAAACGTAGAAAACGGACTTGTAACGATTAAATTACACGCGATAAACCAAGTTGCCGTAACTTTATTCTATTAGCAAAATTAATATATTCTTTATTAAAAACATACTACGGCAACTAAAGGACTATGTTGGCGGACGTTTTTAACAATGATGTAGAACTTTTTATAACGTGATGTCTTCTAGTAAAAGTAAGTTCGCCTAGCATATTTTCCAAAATGTCCAACCGTTTGTTGAGCGGAGTTGTAACGAATAACATATAGTCACTCAAACTTTGCCGAAAACCATCCTTAAACAACATTTTGGACAAAAGTACCATACTTTACCTATATTTTTCTCCGTGATCGAGACCTCTAGGATGAAAACTTAAACACTAAAACTTTGAGATTATCATACGAGCTTCCCAAAACCGTTGAGTTTGTTTCCTAGCGCTCGACGTGCACCATTTTACGACTAGCTTTTAGAGGCCGTTTTAGTCACTTTCATGGAAATTTCAACGACATTATTTTACGACGAAAAGTTATATTCTCTTAATAAATCACCAAATGATTATCGTCGGATATCATTTCAACGTAAATACATGTGAAGTAATTTAAAAATGGTCAAGACGTTAAAAGATTATATTTTCGACGAGAAGTATTGTTTTCAAAAATACATAAGTGGTATAAATATCATCCGAATTGCATGCATAACATTACATCATAACTTATTATGTATCACATCATTCATAATAGGTCAAGTTTAGTGATTCACGCTACATTTCGGTGTACTCACTTTTGCCATCGCATCATTGTCCAAGTGAGTTTCCATAGCCCCATTTTCAATTGTTTTAATGCTTTTATTAAACTCATTGGGGGAGATACATGCTCAACTATTTTTATGACTATCATGATTATTTGAAACTACATGCTTAACTGAACTGAATGTTTAGTCATATTCTATATCATAAATCATGGAACTAAATGTCTTGGGATTATCATTGAGCTAAATGTCTTGGGATTATCATTGAACTAAATGTCTTGGTATAATTATTGAACTAAATGTCTTGGGATTATTATTGAGCTAAATGTCTTGGGAACATCATTGAGCTGAATGTCTTGGGATTTTCATTGAACTAAATGTCTTGGTATAATTATGTCAAGTAACTATTGATACATAAAGTCATGCACTATTATGTGAATTCATTTGACATCATGTGATTGAACATAAACTATACACATTTTGGCAGTGGGTTGTGAACACACAGGTTGCAAGTTTTGTATGGGCGGAACTTAGAACTGAGTGGATTTACAATGCCTTTGCTGCATAAACGATTTTGAAGGACTTTACATTTCAACGCAAACTCTATGAACTCACTCAACCTTTGTGTTGACACTTTTTAGCATGTTTTATCTCAGGTATCTAAGGCATACACTTCATGGCATGCATGTGGACATATCATAGAGTCGCGGTGACGACGCGTCTTACTTGGGTTTTATGAACTTTAAAAACATCGTTTGACTTATAAAAAATTTATTTTCCGCACATAGTAACTTTCATTTGGGACCTATACTTTGTAACTCTGATTATTTTATTAAATCAAACGATGTATTTTCCAAACGACACTTTAGGTCGTTCAATATAACTGTGATTGTGATGCTATGACAGTCAATCCCCAGGAATTCCATTCCGCTGCAAAACAGGTAATTTGGGGGTGTGACACTAGCAAGGTATTCGCGCGTTGCGGAGGCGAGTATCATGTGATTGAAATTTTTTGACGAACAATATTCTGCTATTATATGTTAACCGTGACAATAATTTTATAGTAAAAACGTTCTTTTTTTTTTTTTTTTTTTTTTTTTTTTTTTTTTTTTTAATTATTTGCAATATCTTTAAGCAATAGCATACTATTTAATATAAAATATTAGTGTAATATATAGTGTGTACAATAGGTTTAATAATTTGTATGTTTTAATTAAGAGGTGTTTTAAAAACTGCTAGGTACATTAATGGTATTTGTTTGTAGTTTTACATAAGTTAATTATACATAATAATACTTTAATAGGTGTATTTGTTTAAAATCCATATTAAGAAGTCTTAAATATTTAATAGGAGACTCCATTATAAGATGGTAAAATATATATAGATAAGGATTAAGGAATACAAAACATAAACAATACGACAACCATCTTTTAATTTATCGGTAATAAACCCTAACTGCACTTCGATGTATTCAATGGCTCAAGAACGCTGCCCTAATATATCAGCCAACACCACCTCGGTACGTTCTTTTTATTCATATCTTACCTAAGTTTTTATTATGTTTTATATGTAGTAGGGTTTATGATGATCATTATTTTCGTAAACAGGTTATCACCAAAACATTACTTGATGATGCACAAAAGGGTTTCAGGAATGGAAATTTTGTTTGTTCACCGTTGTCACTTGATATCGTATTGGGAATGCTGACTGTTGGAGCTGAAGGGAATACGTTGAAACAGTTGTTAGGGTTTCTTAGATATGGAAACATCGACCAATTTATTTATCAGTCACCGAGTGCTAAACTTTTAGCACAGAGTTTATCGAACAGGAAGAGTGATGGTCTTGAATTCGTTTTAGCGAATGGTGTTTGGGTAGACAAAGACGTAAAACTTGAATCTCGTTACGAAAGGATTCTTGAAGATTTTTATAAAACACAAGCCAAATATGTGGACTTTAAAGACAAGGTAAATTTATATCAAGTGTTTAGCTTTCTTTCTTTGAAATCTATAGGGGGTGTTTGTTTCGGCTTATATAGCAGGCTTATGACTTATTTGGTTTTCCGTTTATGTATCATAAGCTCACTTTTTGTGGCTTATTTTGAAACTTTTCGACTTATATAAGCTTTTAAGCTTATATACGCCGAAAAGTTTCAAAATAAGCCACAAAAAGTGGGCTTATGTATCAAATAAGCCATAAGCCTGTTATATAAGCCGAAACAAACACCCCCTTATTAATCAATATGGTTTTTTAGGTGAAGCTTAATGAAGTAGTTGGAGAAATTAATTCATGGATAAAGAAGGAAACTAAGGGTTTGATACCTTCAGCTGTTAATACGAGTGATTTTAAGGAAGATGACTTTCTGGTGTTGGCGAATTGTTTGTATTTTAAAGGCGATTGGCATAAACAATTTGCAGCACAATTGACAACTACTTATGCCTTTGGTCTCATCAATGGGGACACAGTTAATTCGGTCCCCTACATGACACTTCGTGAACCAAGTTTCGATTATGGTTCCTTCCAGGGCTTCAAGATGATCAAACTTCCGTATAAAGTTAACGACCAATCAAATAGGTTCTCCGTGTATATCTTTCTCCCAGACAGGCAAGATGGATTGCAGGATCTGCTAAAACTTTTTCATTCTAATGACGCTTTGTTTCATGGAGATTTTGACCTGAAGTGGACGAAATTTCGTCACCTATGGATACCAAAGTTTAAAATATCTACTACATTTCATCCTGAAGATGTTATGAAACAAATGGGATTAACATTGCCTTTTCTAAAAACAAATACAGAGTTTAGTGGGATAGTAAAGAACGAAATGATCTATGTGTCGAAGATACTTCAGAAATCTATCATTGAAGTTGACGAAAAAGGAACAGTAGCTGCTTCTTTTAGTATGGTTAAGGGAGCTTTTGGTGGGTGTGCACCGGAAATTGATTTTGTGGCTGACCATCCGTTCATGTTCATGATAAGAGAAGACACTTCTAAAGGTGTTTTGTTTGTCGGAGTTGTCCTCAACCCTAGTCTTAACTAGCTATTTTCTTAGTCGGCCGACTACTCTACTTTATATTTCAGTAATGAATTGAATTCAGTCTAGATTTTATGTTTATTCTTAATATTTGTATATTTTGTTTTCCTATAGAATGTCGTGTATTGAAGGTTTTTGGAGAATCCTGTTAACTCTTGGATTCGTTATTTCTTTGTTTTAATATCTATGATAGAGAGCACCATCAAACTGAAGCTTTCGGTTAGATATCCGATGGCGGCTTTATAAAACTGTTTTGTTTGTTGGAGCTGTTCCCTCATGATAATTTGTGTTGTCTTTATTTAGTTTTCTAAATATATTGGATGTCATCTAGATTTTGTTTTTTCACATTTGTTTTTTCAATAGATGAGCACTTAGATATATATTCGACGATTTTATTTTTTTCTAATGTTGAAATTTTCACCCAAAAATTTCACAAGTGATTAATTCACTTATGATTTTTATTATATAAATCAAGTATTATTTCGCAAATCACATGTGATAAAAAGTTAGGGTGGGTTTGTTTTGATGGAAGGTTGGGAGTATGATTTGAATTCGGTTTAGGATTTGAAAAGATGTTAAGAGAATATATATATATACTATTAATATAATATTTTATAATATTAGTTTTAGATTATGTAAAAATTATTGAAAATCAATTAATAAAGATATATAAATGTGTGGTGTGAAACAAATGAGACAAATAAAAGGTGCAGAAATGATATTCAGAAAACACATTCAATTCTTTGTTGCTGAATAATTGTCATAACTATTTGTTCAGAGATTCAAATTTAAGTAACCCAAATTAGATAAATCCTATTAAATCATCAAAGTACAATAAATGACTTACTTTATCTAGAATACATTTAATTATGGGAGGGGTTATTAATACGGTACCTATGTTTTTATTCATACGGGGGCTATTTTTTTTTTTTTTTTTTTTTTTTTTTTTATTATTTTTATTTTTTATTTTTATAATTTTGTTTATATCAAAAAGCTATAAACCTGAAAATGCGGAACTGTAAATATAAAGTTTAATAAGCCAAACGCTTAAAACTGTCAGAAATACGGAACAGAAACTGACAAAAAACTGTGTTGTACTGGAAAAAGCGGGGGGACAAAGGGGACAAAAGTGGCAGGCCTACGGGTTAGACCCCGTAGGAATAGTATGACCCTTAATTATAATCAGGTATTCTACACGACACAAAAGCCCTTCTAATATTTGATCAAATGAACTCTTTTAATTGTCATAATCCTCTTAAGCATCTAATGGTTTTTTGATAACTTTTCACAGTCTAACTATTTGTAAGTAAAATCTAATGAATAACCGTAAACTTGGAGATATACTCATATTATGAGTATATCGCAAGGCATTACAGATCAACTATATACTCGATAACTTTAAATGATCATAGTTCAAGCATAAAGCAGCCGAGGCAAAACATTTCATAAATTCAAAAAATGTACTTGTTACAAACAGAATGTTAACAATTTGCTAAATAAAAGGAGGTACACTTTGTTAGTATTTTCAGGTATCACTACAGGAATGGGGGAACGGGTGAGGAAACTTTTGGTGAGGACATCATGTCATCGCCAAAAGTCACTAAATGTTGACTTTGTCTAAGTGTTGGGAAAATTTGACTAAAACTATTGGTGACTACATGTCCTCGCCAAAACTTTTTAGCGAGGACATGTCCTTACCAAAAGCTTGAAAAAGTCATCGCCATTTTTCCCGTTTGTTGTAGTGATATATAACCATATTCGTGAAGAAAATCTTTATACCCAAAAACATCTTAGATATAAATACATAACACAAATGGTTAATTTACCAGATTGGTATTGTTAAAATTATAATCTAAAAGTAGTTGAATTATTTCCAATAAAAGTAAATAATCTACCATTGGATAGATGTGTAAATTCAATAGGTCAAAGAATTGACTGTTAGTTCACTCATCTTTGTAGTATAAAAATGGAGTCCCTATGTTGTTACAACATGCACAAACACGACACAAATGGCGAGTGTTAGTAAGCATCTTCTTCTTATCTTAGCGGTCTTTTTAGTTGTGTTCATTAGTACAACTATAACACATGGTTCAAGACAACTTGCGGAAAAACATGAGGTCCATGATGATGATCATAAGATGGCAGTTCTTCAAGATAATGGGGGTTCCCGATATGGTGGCGGTTCAGGAAGTGGAGGTGGTAAAGGTCATGGTTATGGTGGTGGTTCTGGCGGTGAAGGGGACACAGGCAAAGTGTTGGATGAAAAGCATCCGTGGCCACCAACTTGGTGTGACTGAGATATCGGGTCTCCATAAGAGATAGTTTGAAAATGATGGGAAAAGAAAGAAGTTTGGTGATAAACACAAATAAATGCGTGTAATAATCATATGATTATTGGCTGTATCATGATCATGTGTGACTGATATTAATATAATTATTCATAATTATAAGTGAGTAATATCAATGTGATTATATGATGATGATGACATACACCCATATTCAGATATTGAGTTACGCTATTAACAAGAAGATTTCGGATCGCAAATCTAATCAAATCGATCACTTGCGTTTATAAGATCCACTTCTATCAGTAATCCACAAGTAGTGATATACCTTGATTTCATCCATAAGCATGTCCTTTCATAGGGGCTTTAGATCAAAGCAAACCTGGTTTCTAAATTGCCATATATAGGATACATGTTGTTGTTTGGCCTACCACGTCGAAGCAAACTTTTGTTGGGTTGTTCAAGTTTAACGTATCACCCCAAGTACTTAGAGAAGCCAGCGAACTTGGATGATCACTAAACCGACCCCCAAAAAGCCGCAACCAAACCCCAAAGATTAGTAGCCATTAAGCATTCGAAAAATAATGTTGTGAAGTTTCAATAGCACCATCACAAGCATCAAGGTTGGACCTAGCTAATAGGAAGCCAATCTAAAGAAAGACGCCAAGACTGTATGTTGACCTTTATAGGAAGAGTACGGTATAACTACGATATTTACATACAAAAGGACCGTCTTGGTTTAGATTGAACCATCGCCAGACCATAACAAGTACTCTAGAGGGTAACTTTGTTGATCTTTGAATTTCTTGAGCCTCAACATTTGCTCCAACGACCTTCATGATTTCTAACATTTTCGTGTCTCAAGCAGTTGAAAATACCATCCCTTTCAATCACAAACCGCCTGGTGGTTATGGGGTCGGTATTTTCAACAATCCGTTTGTTGTTATGTTGTGCTGCAACAGGTTTATATGCATGCAAGGTGACAAAAGATTTGCGCTGCTATATGTTTCAGGATATCACAATGATTCCAGCCAACATAGAATTGGTTTTGACAACATATCATTTGTAAAACATCAATATCAAAGCAAAACATGTCAAGTGATATGATACAATACATGCTGGAAACAGAAAAACATGCCCCAAGAATCTGGCAGCGTCCAACAGAGTTGCTAAGGACGTATTACAAAGTCATGATGATATCATAATACTCCGTATAATGATCTGCTGCTGCGGATATTATTAACAGATAACAGTAGCATACCAGGGAAATACACTTTCAAAAAGCCTATCATTAAGCAGAATAAGCTTGCCAGCTTGCGTAAAATCAAAACGGAACAATTTAAAAGGCAATTGAACATTTATCAAAACCTAAACATAAATCCAAAATCTTAACTATGATAAGAAGGGCCATGTTTACTTATCAAAAGCTGAGCAATTTGCAAAACAAAATACTAAAAAAAATGAAACATGTTTAATGCCACAATGTTTCGATGATACAAATGAATGGAGGGGTACGGGGATAGCTACCTAGGACCAAATTGGTTCAATCCAAGTATGAGGGTAGGTGTTATAACGACTTATTCTGCTAAAATGTTCTTCACTGCCCATGGGATCGAATGTGTCATACTTGCATGTTTCGAGTGAATAGAAGACTATTATCCTCTTGTTCTTGGAATGCAATTCTGAAAAATAGATTTTGTTCTCCATATGTTGAGATTTGGCTTCAATGCAAGACATGTTGTACTGCAAATACAAATCATGTTCCTTCCTAAACTATCTAACTTCTCCCATTCTTTTGCATAATCGTTCAACTTGAATACCTACAGGCCTACAATTACTAGTGAAAAATGTTGATCACATTTCATAAGGAAATGTTGTTGTGCTCTCGAAGTGCAACAACTATATGGATCTCCGGCTATATAATCCTCGAAATGTTGGTGAATTCCTGATTGAAGTCTGATTGTGGCTACTGTAGCATGGATCAGTTTGAGAGTCATAGTTGGAGTCCTAGTCCAACTCGTCCAACTTTAAGTTATGTGCCAGGTTATGTTTTAATATGTAATCCTAGTTATAGTACAACGTGTATAGGTTAGTCTATATATACCGTGAAGGGTAGGGATTCTCATTGTATCGTATTGGAGTTTTGAGTTAAGTTTCTTCAATATAAAGTCTTTGCGTGTTTGGCAATTATTGTTCTTCTCTTTTCCTATATTGTGTCTGTTGCGTGTACCTCTGTATACCTCAATTGGTATCAGAGCTTGGTGTGAATTGTGGAGGATTGTTGCCACGTCTAAAGGGTCTCAACCAGTGTTCCATAAGCTGTTCATTCCAAGTCTGGGAGTCTGTGATTGGAGCATAGTTAGCAGATTTGATACTCTCAAAGAACTCAGCATTTCGAGCAACAAAAACTTTGTTCTCAGATGGAAGATAGAAAGAATATCTCATAGTTTCCTTAGGGTATCCTACGAAGATACACTTAATAGCTCTAGTTTCAAGTTTGTCAGGTTTGGTAAGTGTATTACGCTTAGCAAATGCCTCACAACCCCAGACTTGTAAGTAAGACAGCTTAGGGGCTTGCCCATACCATACTTCGTATGGTGTCTTATCAACCTTCTTAGTTGGAACCATGAAAATGCGTGCAGCAGACTCAAGGGCATAATCCCAAAAGGACTTTGGAAGAGTAGTTTGTTTCATCATAGAACGCACCATGTCAAGCAGGGTTCGATTTTTCTTCTCAGATACACCATTGTGTTGTGGAGTATAAGGAGGAGTTCGATGGGCAATAATCCCATGCTCCTTTAGATGATCCAAAAACTCTTAGACTCATATATTCACCTCCACGATCAAAACGTAGTGATTTTATGGTCTTCCAGAGTTGATTTTCTACTTCCTTTTGAAACACTTTGAATGTTTCAAACACTTCATGTTTATGTTTCAGCAAGTAAACATAACCATACCGACTATAGTCGTCAGTGAAAGTCACGAAGTAATTTGCTCCTTGTCTTGAAGTGATTCTAAATGGGCCACATACATCTGAGTGTATAAATCTAAGTAAATCTTTAGCCCTTTCCACTTGATGTGAATAAGGTTTTATAACCATCTTACCAGACATACAAGCAACACACTTTTTAAGAGACTTAATGTCAGATGAGTTGAGAAGTCCATCGTGTTGCAACTTCTCCATGCGTTTCTTGCTAATGTGTCCAAGAAGACCATGCCACAAGAGAGCAGAGTCCAAGTTAGTCTTGGCTCTTTTATTGCTTACAGCAAACATAGAACTTTTATTTTTATTCGAACAAGACATTTCAATTTCAAAAACACCATCACGAGGAATAGCAGTAAAATAAACAACGTTATTCTTAGAAACTGAAATAGAATTATTCGATTCAAAACGGTTAATAAAACCATCGTCATACAAACGAGAAACTGAAATTAATCCTCCTAGTAATAGAGGGAGCATAATGACAATCTTTTAAAACAATAAATAATCCACTAGGGAGTGATAAATGATAACTTCCAATAGCTTCAACTTCTGCACGTTGACCATTGCCCACGTACATACTTAAAGCTCTTGGCTTCAGCTTCCTACTGCTCCTTAGACCCTGAGTATTATTACAGATGTGAGTACCACAGCCAGTATCATATACTAAGGATGATTTAGGGAAAGAGTATAGTTCTATAGTGAAAATACCTTAAGAACTAGCTGCAAGAGACTGTTTCTTCTTTTTCATTAACTCGGCGAGATACTAGGGACAATTCCTTCTCCAATGTTCTATCTCATCACACTGGTGACAGGTAGCGTCCTTTGCTGGATTATCCTTCTTGGGTAGTGGAGGAATCTTGGGTTTGGATTTATAGGAAGAAGCATCATAACCAAACTTGCTTTTTCCAATCCCACGATTCCCCTTAGCAGCCTTGAACGATTTGTTTTTCTTTTGGTTTTTCTGGACCTTACCACCACGCACATAATGGAGTGCAGGTGCAACATCTTTCTTTGGCAACGTCTGCTCATGTTGCTTAAGCTTAGCATGCAGTTCATTTATAGTCTTCCCCATGCTGTGCATATTAAAGTTCTGCACAAACGAGATGTACTCTTTAGAAAGACCAATTAAGATCAGACTAATGCCATAGTGCAGAGTAACTGGGTGACCAAGACGTTCCAAACTGTCAATGTAGCTCTTCATCTTTAGAACATAGGAGCTAACCGATTGACCCTCTTCCTGCTTGAAAGCATGGAATTCATGTGCAATTTCTAGAAGCTCTTGTTCTGCTTGTGGGGAGAACATAGACTTCAACTCCTGAAGCATGTCATAAGCACCAAGATGAGTTAGATTTCGTTGGATCTCTAACTCCATGGTCATGAGCATGAAGGCAACTATGTCCTTTGAACCTTTGACCCAAGCAGTGTGAGCTGCAAGAGCCTCAGGTAGGACAGGGTGGCCAAGAGTAGCAACAGGTGCTGCAGGTATGGGATGCTCAAGATAAGCTTCATTATCTTTAGCTGATAGTATAATGCGAAGCTGGCGATACCAATCAATGAAATTAGGTCCAGTGAGATTTTGTTTCTCAAAGAAACTCCTGAGTACCGAACTGTTTCCGATTGAAGTAGTCATCTACAATTGAAAAGTTCAAATAATTAGTATTTTCGATAATTACATTCTTAAAAGAATTAACTACCCAATTAATTACTAATAAGACTAAGATCCAACTTGCAACCCCATTTAATTAACATAGGTCTGACCAGTGTATAAAAAATGAGACAAGAGGTAAGCGACGAGCGTTAATTGCATAATGCAACTCTTAGATTTATGAGACTGTTTAAGGCATTAGTATCAAGTAATAATGTCAATAGCATGTTTAGTTCTCATCTTATGCCTCGGGTCCGAGGTCTGACCAGGTTAACTCGATATAAGTCGACCAAGTATGAACGTATAAAAATAACCAGAGGTCTGACCAGTGAGAAATAATTACCATGGGTTGGAAAGGCCCTTAGGTCTAACCAGAGAAGTCAATCCAAGTGCACGTATCCATAGTTGGGTGGCATAGACTTAATATTAACAAATATGTATGCACACATAAATGTGGTAAAAGTCGTGTTCAAAGAAGCATGCAAAACAACTTTGTAACACTAATTTTAAAAACTTTTTGGTAATGACACTGTAGTGATCATCATGGTTCACGGTAGCTCCAATCGAACGCACAGGGAGGCAGAGGACCATGTAAGCGCTGAAGCATAACCTTAGACATCCTTTCAGTGAGACTGTGCTCACTTCTTTGAACCCCCTTTTGAGTTTGTTCTAGTGGGTGAGCCGTACATCCCAAGTGTCCATAGCGTCTATTTTTTAAATTCTTGAAAACGTGTTTCATATATTAGGTCACTTTATTTTACAAAAACAGTTTTCCACGAATCAAATAGCAGGTCACAATGAGCATGGTATTTAGGCGTGTAAATAAAGACCAATATTAATGTTATGGTTACGATATGTATTATTTCATATTGCATGCAATTAGGTGTCAAAGCAAGTAATAATGCACATATATGAATCACAAACATACAAGCATAAACATCAATATAAATAACCCCATATTGTTCCGAGTTCTCTTGCGAGTCTTCCCCAAACGGAGAACCATAAGACCGTCACTAGGATGTAATACCTAGATCGCCCTCACTTAGAAAAGCAATTGAGTGGGTCTTGTGGCCGGAAAACCACATAAAGCATGGCAATCTCAATTAACAAGTAATAACGCAATATATGTATTTAACCAATATATAATTCTAATTATCATTATAATTCTAATTAACAATTAATAAGTACAAATTAACTTTTAATTCTAATTAGCAAGTAATTTTTAATTTAACATGTAATTCTCAATTAACAATTTAATTTTAATTAACTAAGTAAATATAATTCACATGTAAATTAAATTCAAATTAACAAGTAATTTACAATTAACAAATTAATTCTAGAGTAAACTACACGGTTCGTCCTTGTGGTATGCGTTGACCGACGAGTTTCGTCCTTTGACCGAAAAAAATGCACCATTCGTCCTTACATGCGAAACGTTATGTATCGTTGGTCCTTCACTTTAACGGGCTACACTAACGCTCGTTAAATGTCTACACATGATACTCACATGAGGGTATTTTGGTCTTTTTATCAAAAACTTCATCTTCTTCCTTTATTATCTCATCATCTTCATATGCTTTATCTTCCATCACCACCTATCATCTTCATGTTCACCCACCACCACTACTGTACACCATTACTCTCACCACCTCCAACCACCTTCACAAACCTCAATCATCATATTCATTAGAATATAAAAATTATCACACTAATTTATAATCTTTCTACAACATAACAACAATAGTAAACAACACTATCCAAAAAAACACATACACGCACGATCTCAACCCTATTAAATTGCTCACTTACCCTCAACCGCCCATTAAAAAACCATAAAAAGCTTCAGATACTCGCTCTCTATTCACCAAGGTTAAAACTTTTTTACACCACTTTTATTAACTCAAAAAACCAAAAAAAAAAAAAAAAACCTTTAAGGATCTGACCCAAATGTCAAAAAATAGTTTAATTTTGGTTTTTATCTTTTTAATATGTATTTGGGGGTGGTGGTGAGTGAAAATGAAGATGAAGGTGGTTGGTGACGAGGGTGGTGGCGTGCCGTCGTGGCTGCCAGAATCTATCATAACTAGTTGATCATCACAATCACCTTCCACCTTCTTTAACCACTTTAAAACACACCCTAATCATCCTTATAATCACCTTACACCTCTTTCATACCTTATCGCACACCAACCACCTCCACAGATCTAATCAAACAACCGACCAACCAACCACCACTACATATCCGATCAAACCACCTGTCACCACCACTACCTGTTGTCGCCAAACCACCACCGGTGCTTGCTGCCGCCAAACTACCCACAAGAACCACCCAGCACCAGTTCTGGATGGCGACGGTGGTAGGATGGCTTGATTCTGGGTTTTAGATTGGTGTTAGTGCACGTTTTTGTGTTTATGTACAAGTGTTTATATTTGTGTGAGAGGTTGAACAGTGTGAATGACGTCTGGTGTAGTGGTGTTAGAGATTGTGTAAAAGAAAAAGGTAGATTAGAGTCATAGAGATCCTCTCTTTTTTCATACAGGTCATATTATTCATTTTTTTAGAGATTTGTTGTTTTTGAATTTTGGATTAAAATAATTATTTTTTTCAAAAATAAATAAATTAAAATAATTATATGAATGGAGGTGAGGGCTATGGAATACATTACCAGATCTAATAAATTGTGGTATATGGTTTTAGATTTGGGTTTGATATGGAGTTGTTTGTGGTTTTAAAAAGATGGTGAATGGAAGAAGATGGTAGTGGGTGGTGATGGTTCAAGATGAAAGTTGGAAGAAGATGTTAAGAAGAGGTTTAAAAAGACCAAAATACCCTCATGTGGATGTCACATGGGAAGATTTAACAAATGTTAGTTATTGCCGTTAGAGCGAAGGACTAACGCTAAATAACGTTTCACATTTAAGGACGAACGGTGCATTTTTTCGATCAAAAGACGAAACTTGTCGGTCAACGCGAACCACAAGGACGAACGGTGTAGTTTACTCTTAGTTCTAATTATCAATATAATTTTAATTTGTGTGTGACTAGTTATTATTTATTAAAAATTGACAAGTATTGCATGTAATTGTCAAAATTATAATAAAACAAAATAACTAAACTAGGTTTCATGCAGCCCTTTTAAAACATGTTTATTAATATCAGAAACGTGTAACCCATAATCGCAAAAACGAGTTGACTCGTGATGCCACTGTTGGGATTTTAGATCAAGTTAACCAGTAACCTCTACGAGTACGCGACGGATATTGGATCTAGTTATTACAATTATGTTACCACGTAATTAATAAACACATAATTAATACAATATTAATTAATTAAAAGGGATTAAGAAAAGCTAACCTTGCTTGGCAATTGATCTCTAGTAACGGAACAAGAAACCTTATGAAACGTAACTATAAAATCAAACAACCTCTTTGTTTCTTGAATTAACCCACGTACAGAAAGCTTCCAAGAACCAGTCCACCTTCTGTCCGAGATCACCCACAAAACTGCTAAACCAGCTTGCACTTAATACCCGATATCGGACACACCTTGTCCGATATATTCTGCCTTTTGTCCGAGATCAGAAATCACAAACAGAAGCAGATTTCTCCTTCCTTGTTGCTGCTGGTATGTGTCGACTAGGAGACTAGGAGCCAAGGTCTATCCAACTTGTCTAAACACTTGTCAAGAATACAAGTTTAGAGCTTAACCAAAACTACAAATCCCTTAATCGATTTTTGGAGCAATCGATCAAGAGTAGGAGAAGCACGAAAACGATTTTAGTTTTAGGGATAAGAGAAGAATTATTATCGTGAGTTTTGAGGAGAGGTTGTGTTTGTATATATACAAACCAAACCGACTCCTTATTGGAGTACAATAGCTTGGTCGACAAGCTCAACCCAAGCCAAAGCCCACGTCTCTTTTCCAGCTTGTATTACCCGATCAGTTAAGCACTCAAGGCCCAAGGATTGTTGAATTCGTCCCATGTAAAAGTCCAAGACATCCCATGGTTTGAATTCGATCGGGTCAAATAACGGGTATGTATATTCAAGTATTAGTTTACGTTCAACACGTATACTCGTGTTTATCGCGTGTGCCCCCATCGGCTCATACACATTTAGTTTTTTTGTCGTGTTTTAAGACTCCCACAAACCAACAAAGAGGTCCTCTCTAAAGAAGACGAAGATGCTCTAGAAAGGTTCAAAGAAAACTTTGACAGCTTAGAAGGAATTTTCAAGAATACATCTCCAGAATTCAAGAAAGAACTCTGCAAAAGACTCAGCGAAGAAAGCCCAAGACACAAATGTAAATTTTGTGCCCAAACTCCAGAAGGCCCATCAAGCCCATCAAGCAATGAACAATCAGAAGAAATTCTAGAAGACGTGATGTAAGTAGGGGTGTAATCGAGTCAAGCCGAGCTCGAGCTCGACAAGGCTTGAGCTTGGCTTGAAACAAAAATAGTAGGCTTGAGCTTGGCTTGATAGCTTATCAAGCTTTAATCATTCAGGCTTGAGCTTGGCTTGATATGTTTCGAGCAAAGCTTGAGCTTGGCTTGAAAAACTTGAATGTATACAAAAAAATTGTATTTAGTAGATAAAGTCATCAAAATATATATATTTATAAAGTAATACAAACTAAAACCACATTTGAAAACCAAATTAAATTAATTTAACACTAATAAACCAACAATAACATTTTCGTACTACGTCCAACATTAGAATAAAACATAAGCCAAAGTACTAATTGATGTTGTCATCGATATACTAAGTATAAACAAAAGCTAAAATTATCTAATAGTAATATATATTAGGTCTATTATAATATTCACAATTCATAACTAGAAACTTGTATTCACTTCTATATATAAAGCAAGTAAGCAACATCATTGGTCTAAGATATCGCTGTTACAAATAATTACAACTTTATTTACCATATAAAAGTTCTTCAAGAATATATTAAATAATTGTTTATGAAGTAAATCCTTATAATTAGAATAATATTCAAATTAGGCCTTAGTTACTTATATGAATTTAATATAAAAATATATATATATACTAAGGCTTGATAAAAGCTTGATAAAAGTTCGAGCCAAGCTATCAAAAGCTTGAGCTTGGCTTGTTATATGTTTCGAGCCAATTTATTGGGATTGAGCTTGATAAAAGCTTGGCTTGATCGAGTCAAGCTCGAGCTCGAGCTCGAGCTCGAGTTGCTTGATAAAAGCTTGGCTTGATTGCAGCCCTAGATGTAAGCACTGACATTTTCTCCAACAGCACCATGTGAAACTTTTAATAAGGTTGCCTCGTTTCTTTTTTTAGTAGGGTAGGGAAAGGACAATAATGAAACTTTCTCTTTAATTTGTATCCACTACTTTAGAGTCGTAATAATTACGACGAGTCATCAAAGATGCCTTTCCTCTCACTATATAAGGAGGCATCCACCCATGTAACAGGCAGATTGTTTTGAAAATAAAGTGTGTGTTTATTAAAACATCTCTTTCGTGTTATTACCAAAGGAGTTGAATATCACACCGATTCTGAAGAGCAGCACCAATAAGCTGTTGAATTACCTATCCATCAAAATTCAGAATTTAAGGAAGCATAATCAGGTATAAAAATCCAACTAAAATCTATATCATTCTAAATGTCAAACAAAGAATCAGATCAAGAAATAGAAAATAATATAGTAACTAAAAGAGAAAATAGAAGCGGATATTTTCTTGATGAGCTGATTGATAGTAAGAAAATCAGAAATAGTTTCCATTAACATTATCTAGAAAGAAGCCAACAGTACTAATAACAGTAATTAGGCTATCTGAAAAGATGCCAAAACGATTGTGTAAATACACATCAGGAACCTCTAAGGCTCCAGAAAGAAATTATCCAGTACATGAAAAGGAGGTCCTAGCGATCATAAGAACAGTATCCAAATGGAAAATGGAACTCTTACACACAAGGTGCATGTTAGCTAAATACTGAAAGGATCAAAGGAAGGCTGATAAATTGGCAAATAACCTTAAACCAGTACGAGCTATACATCAAATACATCAAGACAGAAGACAACAGCTTTGCAGATACATTAACAAGAGAATGGAAGCTATAATCAAGCAATTACAGAATCAGATCAAGAAGAAAGAAGTCAGCATCAGAAGCCTCGACGCACAAAGAGCAAAAGCAATAGAAGAAAAGAACGATTTAGAAGAATTAGTAAAATTTCAAATTAATCAGCAAAAGAGAAAAGGCAAATGGGTCGACCAAATGCAAGCAGAAGAATATAAAGAAAAAAAAAGACAAGCAAGAGAAGCCGGTAAAGCAAGCCAGAACCTAAGAATCGAAGAAAAGCAGCAAACATCAGAAGTCATCTCGAACCTGTACAACCAAATGATAGAAGTCTCAGAAATTGGTAAAAAGACAGAAGAAAAGGCAAGAGACGCAAACGCCTACCTCGATGAATTAGTAAGAAAAAGCAAGCAAAAGGAAAAATGGTATGCAGTGATGAACGGAAAATCTACAGGTGTCTATTCAAATTGGCACATCGTCAGCAAGTTAGTAACCGGTCAGAAAGGTGTCTTCTACAGAGCCTACAATACAAAAGAAGAAGCTCAAAAGGCGCTAGAAGAATCCTACAAGGAAGTAACAAAGAAGCCCAAAGAGCAGGTCTTACCAGAAGGAAGAAAAATGACAAACATAGAAAGAAACGTTTCTTTCGAAAAAAGAAAGCTAACATTTGGTGATTTCACCACCTGTTGGAATGAGTTAGTAAACTATAAAGAAAGGTACGCACTAAGGATGTTCTACCCCAAGAACAGAATGGCTATTGGCCCTAAAGCAACAGTCCAAACAGAAGCAAGAAAAGAAGACATTTGGAAATTCTTCGCATTAGGCTTCGTTGACACTCTCTATGTCAATGGAGAAACCCTAAGAGAAGTATCCATGTTTCCAGAAAAGATGCGGATAGCTATAGCAAACTACAAAGAAAAAATAGCAAGAGGAACAGAGATTTATTTAAAATGTTACTCAAGCTATGCAATATTTGATACAGCAGACAACATTGTTGTCCCAAGCATCTCAGTAATCCAGATGGGAGTCAGTAACAAACACTACTCACAGCCATACATGCCAGAAGGAGTCGGTTCCGGCAACCAGCACTATATATCAAGCATCCTAGGAGCTTATTACCACAGTACCAAGCTTGGAAAAGGAGAAGGACAGAATGCATACATTAAAATTAATTATGCAGCAAAACAAACAATAATCTACTCCAGAAGCAAAGAGGTCCTTTCTAAGGAAGACGAAGATGCTCTAGAAAGGTTCGAACAAAACTTTGACAGCTTAGAAGGAATTTTCAAGAATGCATCTCCAGAATTCAAGAAAGAACTCTGCAAAAGGCTCAGTGAAGAAAGCCCAAGACACAAATGCAAATTTTGTGCCCAAACTCCAGAAGGCCCATCAAGCCCAAACTCCAGAAGGCCCATCAAGCCCATCAAGCAGTGAACAATCAGAAGAAATTCTAGAAGACGTGATGTAAGCACTGACGTTTTCTCCAACAGCACCATGTGAAACCTTTAATAAGGGGAGGGACATCCTCTCAAGTTGTAATCTCAACTTGACTCAAGTTAGGAAACTATGAGCCATTGGATTTGATCAAATGGCTCAAATCAAAAAAACATTTTTTGATTTGAGCCACTGGATAAAATCTAATGGCTCACAATTGTCTAACTTGAGTGAAGTTGTGTTATACAACTTGAGAGGATCTCTCTCCTTAATAAGGTTGCCTCGTTTCTTTTTTTAGTAGGGTAGGGAAAGGACAATAATGAAACTTTCTCTTTAATTTGTATCCACTACTTTAGAGTCGTAATAATTACGACGCGTCATCAAAGATGCCTTTCCTCACTATATAAGGAGGCATCCACCCATGTAATTTTGAAAATAAAGTGTGTGTTTATTAAAACATCTCTTTCGTGTTATTCTGGAATTGCTCCAAAGGAGTTGAATATCACACCGATTCTGAAGAGTAGCACCGGTTGTTGGCCTCAACGATTTATGGATCAATTTATACAAGTGAATGGGTACAAGTGAAAGGATGTGTCGGTTGGGAGTTAACTGCCATATGGCAGTTATGTTTGTAACTGCAAAATAGCAATTACTTGTGTAATTGTCAAGGTTTACTTTCTGTATTTGACCACTTGGGTTTGACCGGGTCGTATGGGTAAACGGGTAGATTGGGATTAACCCAATATTCTCCCCCTTAATCACAATCGCTTTGTTGTAGATCTTTGACTCCGATTAGTTGTCTCATTGTTAGGAATCTGATCTTCGGTAGTGCTTTTGTGAGCATGTCAGCCTTCTGAAATTCTTCGCTTGTAAACTCGACTTGTAAATCTTCTCTTTCAACGCATTCTCGTATAAAGTGATATTTTATGTCAATGTGCTTACTCCTTCCGTGAAATACAGGATTCTTCATTAGTTCGATGGCAGACTTGTTGTCGACCATTATCGTAACCTTTTCTTCATGGGTATGTATAAGCTTGCTTAGTAATCTTTTTAACCATAATGCTTGTGTTGCTACTGTTGTTGCTGCAATGAATTCGGATTCACATGATGATAGAGCTACTGTGGCTTGTTTTTGTGTACTCTAGCTGATTGGTGATTCACCGTAGTAGAATATAATTCCAGTAGTGCCTTTTCCTTCTTGAGTGTTGACTCCGTAGCTACTGTCACTATAACCTTGTATTTGGTTTCCTCCATTGTGTTTGTAGGTGATTCTATAGTCTTTTGTTCCTTTTACATAGCGTAGTACTTGCCTGATAGCTTTCATATGTTTGGTTTTTGCATAAAACGACTAAGTAATCCAATGGAATAACTTAAGTCGGATCTTATATGTAGCAGATATCGTAAGCATCCAATTAAGCTTTTGTATTCAGTTGAGTTGACCGTTGTTTCTTCAGTGTTCTTTGTTAGTATTGTTCCTGGATCCATAGGTATTAGAGTTTCGTTGCAGTCTAGCATTCCAACTTTCTTTAGGATCTTGTTTGCGTAGGCGGATTGCTTTATTAATATGTCACCTCCAGTTTGTGTGACTTCAATTCCTAAGTAGTAGGATAGTAATCCTAGGTCACTCATCTCGAATTTTTCTTCCATTTGAGCTTTGAATTTGTCTATCTCTTCTTTAGGTGTGCCAGTGATGATTAAATAATCTACGTAAACTCCAACTAGAAGTATTGAATCTTTTGATTTTTTTGTGTAGACAGCTTGTTCCAAAGCGCATTTCTTTAAATCTAAGGACTTCAAGGTGTTGTCTAATTTTATGTTCCAAGCACGTGGTGCTTGTCTTAAACCGTATAGAGCTTTTGTGAGTCTGTAGACTTTTCCATTATCTTCTTTCTTTATAAATCCTTCGGGTTGTGTAACATACACTTCTTCTTTCAAGTCTCCATGTAGAAATGCAGATTTGACGTCAAGGTGATGTACTTTCCATTTATTATTAGCAGCTATCGCTAATAGTAATCGGACTGTTTTCATTCTTGCTACAGGTGCAAATACTTCTTCGAAATCTATGTCATGCTCTTGTATGTAGCCTTTTGGTACTAGTCTTGCTTTATGCTTGACTATATTTTCATTAGCATCTTTCTTGGTCTTGAATACCCACTTTAATCCAATGGCTTTATGTCATTTTGGTAGGGTGGTTAGTTCCTATGTATTATTTCTGTTGATGGAATCTAATTCGACCTTCATTGCTTCAATCCATTTTAGATCGTTTGATGCTTCCTTGTAATTCTTAGGTTCATCTTCAGCTAGTAATAATTGCTTGGGTAATATTTCCTTGGTGTTATCGTATATATCAGTTAATGTTCTAAAACCTTGTAATGGTGTATGATCAAAGTCTGGATGTAAATTCCTGGTTGTATTTGAGTTACTTTGATTTGTTGAACGTGCTGAGGTAGTAGGTGTAATTTAAGCGTTTACTCGCGATGAAGTTGTAGATGGTGTGCGAAATACTTGTGAGGGTGAGTTTGTTGTTGATGTTGTATCATCATTTGTAGGGATATCATTGTCTTCTTCATTTGGTTGGATTTCTTGTTATTGATGATCATTTGTGGCTTCTAGGTTTTCGACTTCGAAGTCAAACCATTCAGGTTGATTGTTGGTGTGTTCATTCAAGTAATCCTTCCAATCCCATGCTTCATCCTCTTTCAACTTCACATCTCTACTAACACAAATTCTTTGTGTTGTTGGAACAAATAGTCGGTAGGCTTTTGATCCTTGTTCATTTCCTAAGTATACCATTTTGTTGCTTATGTCATCTAACTTTGTCAGATGTTGTGATGGTACCTTTGCATATGCTACGCAGCCGAAAACTTTTAGATTTTCTAGATTTGGCTTTCTTTGTTTAATCGCTTCATATAGAGTGATGTCTTCTAGGGCTTTTGTAGGAACGCTGTTTAGAATGTATATTGAATGTCTAACAGCTTCAGCCCTAAAAGTTTGAGGCATGTTGGTTGCTTTCATCATGCATTTTGTTGTAGACATAATTGTCCTATTTTTTCATTCAACTACTCCATTTTGTTGCGATGAGTAAGGTGCGGTAAGTTGTCGTGCTATGCCATTTTTTTTGCAGTATTGAGTGAATTTTTTAGAAGTGAATTCTCCTCCACGATCAGTTCTGAATATTTTTAATGTTGTCCTTAGCTCTTTCTCTATTGTATTCTTGTATTCCTTGAAAGTATCAAATGCTTGATCTTTCGTGTTTAGGAAATACGCCCACATATTTCTTGAATAGTCATCGACTAGTAAGAATATATATCTTTTTCCAGATGGTGTTGGTGGTGTAATTGGTCCACATAAATCTCCGTATACTAAATCTGAAAGTGAGGTTGATCTAGTTTTTGCTTTCTTGGGAAATGGTGCTCTGCTTTGTTTACCAACTAAACAAACATCACAAATTTGTGTTGTATGTTTAATGTTAGGTATTCCTTGAACTAACTCTCTTTGAGTCATTGATTTTGGTGATTCAAAGTTGAGATGTCCTAGTCTTGCGTGCCATAACCAAGTGTTGTCCTTCAAGTTTGCTAATAGGCAAACAGGTGTGCCTATCTTCAGACTTGCTTTGTATAAGCGGTTTCTTTTTCTTGTGACTTTCATGAAGATTTTGTTGTCCATGTCATGAAGTCATAATTCATCGTCTTTCATTACTACTTTACAACCGATTTCGGTGAATGGTCCAAGGCTCAATAAGTTGCTTTTTAGGCTGGGAATGTAATATACGTGTGATATGATTCTTTGTTTTTCATCATCACATTCTATTAGGATTGAACCTTTTCCTTTGATCTCTATGTGAGATTCGTCTCCGAATCTTACTTTTCCACTAACGTTCTCATCTAGGTATTTGAAGTGTTCTCTCATTCTAGTCATATGATTACTGGCTCCATTGTCTAAGTATCATAGACTATCTACATTTGTCTCTTTATATCCTACATCTTCTTCGTGTAGCGAGGCAGTTTGATCTTTAAGTTTTGTTACAGGTGGGTCTTCTAATATTGCCATTAGTAAGGTAGGCTCTAAGTCCTCCTCGACAAGATTAGATTGCATACTAGTGTTTGGTTTTGAATGACACTTAGTTGCATAATGACCCATTTTATTGCATTTGTAACATTTTACTTGCTAAGATCAATATGTGATATGTTGAAGTTGTTGTGAGAGTTTTGACCTTCTTTCTTTTCTTTTTTAAATTTTTCGTGGTTTTCGCCGTGTAAAAATTTATACTTCCCACGTCCACGTCCTCTAAAGTGTTTTCCTCTATTGTCATGCCGTGTGAACATCAATTTTTCTTGGTTGTCCACATGTCTTCCCTTTTTGAACTTAATCCTTTCTTCGTAGGTTTTAAGTCTTCCAATTTCTTCTTCCATAGTCATTTTACTTAGGTCGGAATATTGTTCTATAGATGCAACTATTTGCAGATACCTATCGGGTACAGCATTTAGTAGTTTTCGTACTAAGGTTTCATCTTCTATGGTGTGTCCAAGACTAGCGGCTTTGTTTACGAGAGTTGTAAGTTTTGTAGTGAAGGTGTCGATTGTCTCGTCTTCCTTCATGTATAACATCTCAAAATCGGATTTAAGTGTTTGAAGTCTTGCTTGTTGGACTCCTTTTTCGCCAACGTGTCTAGTTTTCAAAGCATTCCAAATGTCTTTGGTGGTTTTGTGCTTTGTTATTTGAAGTAATTGTTCTTCGGGTAAGGCTTGGTAAAGAAATGCAATAGTAGTTTTCTCTTTTTTCTTATTGGGTTGAGTCGACTCAGTCGGCTCTATTGTTTCCCATAAGCTATTTGCTTCGAGAATAATTTGCATGCGAATTGCCCATAATGAGTAATTCACAGGGTTTAGAATTGGGCATTGAAATTGGGGTGTACTATTTGTATTAGTACTGGGTTCCTTATTACCACTTTCTTTCGTCATATCTTAAAGATATTGACAATAAATCTCCAAGAAAATTTTAACACGATGTGTGTTGAAATTTCTTTTTTTTTAATGAGCTCTAATGTTTTATTTTCCTTAAAGGTGTATAAAACCTTTATAGGACTAGTTTTGAAAAACTATCCTGGGAGATTAAAAATTCTTAAATGAAATATCCTAAGGTTAATTACTCCTTAAAAGTTATTTATAATATAATAAGCAGTGTAATCACTAGGTTATTATATTCTAAAAATTTGATGAAGTACTAAATTTGTAAATTAAAGTAACTTATCAAACAAAAATAATATATATCAAAATAAAAAATATATACTATATAAAAAATGAAAGAGTGGTGTTGTAAATTTTTTTGGAACCTGAATAGGTTGATGGTATACCCCGATGCCTTAAATATAAAAAATCCTTGTGTAGCCCACTTAAATGGTGCGCCTCTTTTTAATATTTGTTTATCTCCTTTTGTGAGATAAAAATGCACTCCTTGCATATTTCTTATCTCTCTTATTTGAGATAAGTAAATAAAACGTCTCTTGTGTGTGAGACTGTATAACGTCTCTCTTCCTTTTCTAGGAATGATCCGTTCTTCTTCTCCTGATCTTTGTGGTCAAACGCCTGTGATAAGGCTTGAATGGCCTTCCTATCTTCTCCGGTGTGTGGTGTTCTTCGTGAGCATTTTCTCCCTTCAATCGAAATTTTTAGGGTTTCGGTGAATTGGGGGTTTTCAATCCGTGAGTGATATGGATGATTGGAGAGTTTAATTAAGTCGATTGGTGGCTTAATTAACTATCTGGGCTTGATTCTTGAATCGGAACAGGTGTGTTTGTTCTAATTTGAATCTTTTAATTCTGCCCTAATTGATGACTTCGTTTAGTTTTGTTTGAATCAGTATGTAAATGATTTAATTCGTTTCTAATCCTGTTAGGATTAATAATTCAGTTTCAATGAAAAAAAAATTGCGAATGATTTTCTGTTGCCGGGTATGAGTAATCACTTTGTGATTGTTCGCTTGATGCGACAAAACTAGGAACACAAAAATGATCTTTGATTTGTGTTCGGTTAATATTTGCAGAATTTTTTTTTATATCGAGACTGTTATTTCTTTTTGATTATGGAACTAAACGAAAAATGGTAAATGATGATTTTTGGTTAGTGTGACCAAACCGCTCTGTTACCAATTGTTGGCCTCAACGATTTATGGATCAATAATCTTACTAAGTCAAAATCAAAATATACCAAACAAGGAATTGAAACAAAGTTCTGTAAATATGCTTTGTATTAAATCAAATATGTCATCATCCTAATCTATTACAATTGCTAATCTATTTATACAAGTGAATAGGTACAAGTGAAAGGATGTGTCAGCTTGGAGTTAATTGCCATATGGCAGTTATGTTTGTAACTGCAAAATAGCAGTTACTTGTGTAACTGTCAAGGTTGACTTTCTGTATTTGACCACTTGGGTTTGACCGGGTCATATGGGTAAACGGGTAGATTGGGATTAACCCAATACCGGTAAGACGTTGAATCACCTATCCAACAGAATTCAGAATTTAAGGAAGCATAATCAAGTATAAAAATCCAACTAAAATCTTTATCATTCTAAATGTCAAACAAAGAATCAGATCAAGAAATAGAAAATAGTATAGTAACTAAAAGAGAAAATAGAAGCGGATATTTTCTTGTTGCGCTGATTGATAGTAAGAAAATCAGAAAAAGTAACCTAGATCTAGAAGAAACTTATAATTTTAGTATTAGTAAAATAAAAAACCTATTTGATAGAAGTAATATTCTTTATTTCAGAATAGTTACAGGAGAAGAAAAAATCCCAATAGAAACCACAACATGAAATGTTAAAATACCATTAATTAATAAAGAACAATTAGAAGAAAGATTAAAAAAGAAAAAATCAAGTAAAGCTAGTAAAATAGGATACATTCATGTATCTACAATACAACTAATATTAAAAAGTACTTTTGTAGAAAATATAGATTCGCCTATAGAAATGGAAATTAAGGATGATAGAATGAATAATGAAAAGGATGCATTAATAGCCAAAGGTTTTGGAAATTTAAAAGAAGGAAAAATAAAATTTGACATAAACATACAAGTAGGAATATCGTTGCTAGATAGAAACCTAGAAGATAGTATAACAATCAGATATAAGCTATTAAGAACTAATTTTATGAAAAAGGAAAATCACCCATTTACCATAACATATAGAATAAACTATGCTTTATCCAATAGTCATCATAGTATAACATTTAAAAATAATAGTAAAATAAAAATAGACGAACTATTTAAAACATTAACAAATCTAAAAAAAACTACAGATAGTATATTCGAAAGATCTACATCTAGAATAATGTTAGAAAACCACAAAGTGCAGAGAGAAGAAGGATTAGGGCACCACCAACGATGGAAAGACCGGAATAACGAAATAGAAGAATTACACAAAACAGTAAGATCACTAAGTCAAAGAATATAATGGAAGCATCAATTCTTAAAAGAATAAACCTTCAACATATAGAAAAAATTAGAGAATTAGACGAAGGAATTAAGGAAGCAACAATAAGAATAGAATATTTAAAAGAAGAATTAAAATCAGCTACAAAGTTTTACGAAAAGAGAGTTATAAGTACAGCCATACATCTATTTCGTGTTATTTTGGAATTGCTCCAAAGGAGTTGGATATCACACTGATGAGTGTGTAAATACTCATCATTTTTGGTTAAATCTGAACTGCAAAACGTTTAAAAATGCTCAGAAATGCATCAAAATACTGAAAATATTCCAAAATTGCATTTTATATGTTTCAGATGCAAAATGTTCAAAATCAGATGAAAAATGAGCTAAGTTTGCATAATTGGCAGTTTCAGTCCCCCAAGTTTCAAAAGTTGTCAGAAATAGTCTCTGAGCACTTAATTTCAAAAGAAAAATCACCAAAGGTCCTTTTAAAATCATAACTTGTCAAAATTAGTCCTTTGGTGAAAAATATCAAAAGTTTTGAGAAATTACAAATTTGGTCCTTCAAGTTTAAAAATTGGCAAAAATGGTCCTTGGAAATTGGAAAATATCAAGTTTGGTCCTTGTACTATTGGAGCTTGTCACTTTTGGTCCCTTGGAACAACTTTGCAGAATTGGCAGCATTGGTCCCTTGATTTTCAAAAATTACACAATAGGCCCTTGTTTATTAAAACCTTTAATACCCTTTGGACCCTTGTCAAAACCCCTTGTGACCCCTGCCATTCCATTTGACCCTGCACTTTGGACCCCTTTCATATATTAGCCCAGTCAAACCCATTTGACTCAACCCCTTTTCCCTCCAAGTCACGGGTTACCCTCTCCCATCATCACTTACACCTACACCTGCCTGCAACTCCAACACACTCCATCATCATCACCCTATCCCTTATCACTCCAAACACACCAAGCCAAGAAGCATTAAAAGCTTCTTCATCCTAACACTCAACCTCTCCAGCTGTTAAAAACCTTTCCCGCCAAATTCAATCCAATGGCCAAAATCTATTCCAGGCATCCAATGGTCCAAATTATTGCTGGGAAGTGATCAGAGGAGAGAGAGAAAACATATTGGTGTATAAAAAGAAGGAGGAGATAGAGAGAAAGGGGCAGCACTTAGTTTAATTTCTAAAATGTATGTCGTTTTTTAAATTCTTAGTCTTAAATAGATTTTTAGTTGTTATTTCAAGTTTCATTGTATCAAAGTAAGTTGTCTCAGTGTATTATAACTCTTTTCAAGTATCAATTCCAGTTTATGTTCATATTTCAAGTTTCAAGCTCACTGTTGCAATTTTCATTTTCAAATTCCTATGTCAAAGCTTTTAGTAGCTTAATTTTAAGCTCAAACAAGCTTATATAAGCTTATTATAGCTTTTTATAAGCTTATATTCAAGTTTCAAGCCATTTTGGTTTTTGGTCAAAGAAAGTCAAACTGAGCTCATTTGGTCTTGGAAATGGAAAATGGTTGTTGCAGAGCATGGAAATGGGTTGAATTATAATGATTTGGGTTGATAGAAATAGGATAGTGGTTCTCATGTTCTTTGGCAAGCCATAGTGGCTGGGACCTATTGTAAGTTATTTCAAGATGTATTGCATAATCTGTACTTGTAGTTTAGACTAGTTTAAACCTGTTGATTAAGTGTTAATTAAGTTGGTTAGAGTCAGTTTAAGTGTCTGCTAGAGCTAGTTTAACAGTTGGTTTAATTTTACTTGCAAATCAGTGAAATAAAGGGTGTTTGGATTTGCTGCTTGATCTGTGATTTAGGTTAGTTCAGTGGATAAAACTTGTTGTTTCAGGCTTGTCTAGCTCATATGTACTCATTGCTGTCTTAAAATTTGCATCTGCAAAGCTCAAAGTCAAAATCACAGTTCATCTGTCTTAAGTACTTAACTGTTGGAATTTTATAAATTCAAAAGCTTGTTTTGTGTTTCAAAATCATAGAGGTAGCTTGTAGTAGCTTCATTTCATTACTTAACATCACATTCAGTGGATAAATTGGTTTCAAAGTTCAAATTAGTCAAACTTTTCTCAACTGCTCAAAAGTCAAAATATTGAAAAAGTAGTTTTGAGCCCAACTGAGATGATTTATCATTGACTCATTTCTGGGTCAAATTAAGTGAAACTTGGGATTTTAAAAACTTCCACTGGTCTAATTTCTTATTACCATTTTTATAGATTTTTAGTAATTTTTTATAAGCTTCTAATTAGCTTGTTAAAATGGGCTCAAGTGCCCTGTACACACTCAGTATTAACTGAGTGTGCACAGGTAATTTGCAGGTCTTGCAACAAGCTCAGTTGAGCTTCCAAGGCTCATATTTGGTTTACAGGTTCTTGGCCAGGTCTAGTTTAAGTTCCAACTTTTTGTTTTCATTTTCAGCTTATTGTGTAGCTTGTGCTTTAGCTGCAAAGTAGCCCCAAAAGCTGATTTTGGCACTTAAAGCCAAATCACCAAATCTTTGTAGCTTGTGTTTCTGAGGTTTAAGCTAGTTAATATTAGTTGCATTTGGGTATTCTTAGCATATTATAGCTTTTGTGTTGCTGTGGTGGTCTTTGGTTCTCACTTGCTTATTCTTAGTGCTTATTTATAAGCACTTATCTTTGCAGTTTCAATTTCTCACACACAACCCCCTGTTTTTATATTTTTCCTAGATTCTTAATATTATTTTAGACTTATCTTGATTTTTTCAGATTTTTCTAGGTCTGTTTGGTATTTTTCTTCATTTTAATTAGTTTTTAGGCCTTTTTAATTAGCATTTAATTCAATTAATTTAGAAAAATTTCAAAAAAATAATTTTTCAATTTTCCTAGGTTAAGATAAATATAAAAAGTCAAAAAAATATTTTTCCAGATTTTTCTTAGTTAAATTTGTATTTTTAAGCAATTTAAGTAGTTTTAAATAGTTTTTAATTCATAGAAAATACAAAAATAATCAGAAAAATACAAAAATAGTTTTGAAAATTCTCTTTTGTTATTTTAGATTTTTCCAAGTCATAATTTCATTTTTCTAACTTTATTTCATATTTTCTTGTATTTTAGGCTATTATTAAATAGTTAAAAATAGTTTTTAATTAATAATAATTAGATAAATAGTTTTAAAAATAATTTTCTTTTTCTAAAAATTTTCTTTTATCATTAGGTTCGTTAAAATGTCATTTTCATATTTTTAGGATTAATATTGTTGCAGTTTCACATTTTCTTTTGTACGTAACGTAGTTTTTAATTCAGTTTTATAAAAGAAAAATCAAAAACATCATTTTGCAAATAGTGATAGCGTTTATTTAATATATTTTATCTTTTTAATTTTCTTTAATTTGCATTTAAGCCTTTGTAATTTATAGACTTTTACTTTAGTTATAATAATTCAAATCCCTCTTTTCCGTTCAAATCTCTCGATCACTATTCGTTTGGTGATTATTCGCATAGCTCGCTGGGACATAACGACCCGGGGAAACACTATACTCTCCTGATCTTCATTGCATTTGTTTCCAGACTGTTTTAAGTTTCTTACGGTTAGCCATTCACAAGTTGCTAGCTTGTGTGAGAAAACTTGACCGTCTGGGAGCGAATCAAATTTTTGGCGCCGCTGCCGGGGAGCTGTGCTGATTATCTTCCGTTTAGCAGATTAGTGATTTGAATATTCACTCTTTGTTCATACCATCCGTCTGTATATCTATATATATTTTCTTATAAAAATCTAAAAAACCCAAAAACATCCAAAAACCTATAAAACACAAAAATATTTTTCTTTTGTTTCTCTATATATGTATAACCATTAAACTCAAAAAAATAATCTTCTTTCCCCATTTTCATAATTCCTTTCCTTGGCTCTGAGATTCCTTAGAGTTAACTCTAGTGCATGCGCACTCGTTCTTCTAGATCATTGAGTCCTTTGCATGATCTAGCAGAAATTCCTAGAAGACGTTCTCGTAGACGTGCTGCCCAAATAGTCGAACCCGAGATTCGTACTATTTCAAACAACAATATGGCAGACGAACGTACTATGGCGGAAATGCTCCAGGCACCCACCGAGGGTTATGGAGATGCCATCATTCTACCAGCAATCAATTCTGATCACTTTGAATTGAAGACACATTTGATCCAACTTGTGTCTACAAATCAATTCCACGAGTTTGATCGTGAGGACCCGTATGCACACATCCGATGGTTTAACAAGTTGACTTCAACTATCAATTTCAAAGATGTGCCACAAAAAGTAATCAAGTTGATGCTTTTTCCATTCTCACTTGAAGGGACAGCCCGGATTTGGCTGGAAAAAGAACCCCCTCGATCTATCGAAACTTGGGAGGATCTTGTTCAAAAGTTTGTTAATTATTTCTTCCCTCCATCAAAGACGACTAATCATAAAAATGAAATTTCTGGGTTTCGTCAAAATTTCGATGAAAACTTTGGAGAGGCATGGGAGAGATTCAAAGATCTCCTCAAGAAATGCCCCCATCATGAATTCACGGAGCTTCAACAAGTTAATATCTTTTACAATGGGTTGAACGGTAACGATCAAGATTCCTTGAATGCAGCTGCAGGCGGCAATATCTTGAATCGTAAACCTAAAGATGTGATTGAGATTTGCGAGCAAAAATCAAAAGTTCCTATTTCTCGCAACAAAGTCAATACTCCAAACACTCCTGCTTCTTCATCCAATAACTCTTCTGAGTTAGCCGCTCCGATAGCCGCTCTAACGGATGCCATCCGTTGTATGATAAAAGATGTAAAGGAAATCAAAAGCGAAATTCGTAAGCCGGAACCAATCAAAGCCGTAAACAAGGTGTGTGAAACTTGTAGTGGTCCACATGCGTATTATGATTGTCAAGCAACCGATGCTTCTTTTTACCAAGCTCCCGTAGCTTCGGTAAACCACAATCAATACCGACCACAAGCTGATCCTCACTACCGTGCACCTAGCGGTATGACACCACCTGGTTTTCCTCCTGTGCAAAACCATGGCAATCAAAATCGCTTTGTTCCGAATCAAGGACAAAATTTCAATAACTCTCAAAATTTCAATCAAAACCGGAACAATTTCAACCAACCTTATCAAGCTCCTAATCATCAAAGTTATCAACAACCTTCTCAAGCTCCCATGCCAAATGACTTCATGAAAGTTACTGAGTCAAGCATACGTTCAATGCAAACTCAGATCAATAACATGAGAGTTGAGCTAAAAAAGGAAATTGATACCACAATGTCTCGGCAGACAAATGAGTTAAAGAATATGATGAGCAGTTTCATGAACATGAATATGAACAAAGCTTCATCATCTTCTGGAGGACTCCCAAGCAATACAATTCCTAATCCAAATGCCGAGTTGAAAGCCGTCACCACTCGTAGTGGTAAGACGCACAATGGACCGTCGACTCCAATGCCCCCTCCTCCTGTAGCAATGAGTCAAGTTACCAAGGATACAACGGACAAGGTGCAATTCTCAAGCCCACAAAGTACCGCACACGTCCCACCTTCGGTAGTCCAAGCTTTAAGTCCGGAACCCGAAGTTCCGAAGAAAAATCCTGAGCCAGAAAACACTTCCATCCCGGCTCAAAAGTCTAGTCAGCTTCCTTACCCATCAAGAATGAATGATGAGAAGCTCAAAGAAAAAAACAAAGAGCAAATGGAAATTTTTTTCCAAATCTTCAATGAGCTACACTTTGATATAAGCTTCGTTGATGCTCTCGTTCTAATGCCTAAATTTGCATCCACGCTTAAAGGCTTACTGACCAACAAAGATAAGCTATCTGAGATGGCTAAAACCCCCCTCAATGAGCAATGCTCAGCGGTCCTTCTCAAGAAGCTTCCCAAAAAGCTTGAAGACCCTGGCAGATTTTTAATCCCGTGTGATTTCTTGGGGATGGTTCAGTGCTCCGCCTTGGCAGATCTTGGCGCTAGCATTAACCTCATGCCACTCTCAGTATGGAAGAAACTGTCTCTTCCTAAACTTTCACCCACTTGTATGACACTCGAGCTAGCGGACCGTACCATAACTCGTCCACTTGGGATAGCCGAGGATGTCGTGATGAAAGTGGGAAAGTTTCACTTTCCTACTGACTTTGTTGTAGTAGACTTGGATGCAGATCCTAGAGTTCCCCTCATCTTAGGGAGAGCTTTCTTGAGAACGAGTAGTGCTCTGATTGATGTGTTTGCTGAAGAGTTGACCATACGGGTTGACAACGAAGAGCTCACGTTGAATATCAACCAGAACTCCAAACCTCTGTCCAAACAGAGTGTTGCCACAATTGATCAAAAATCTGAAAGATTCAATGCAACACTCTCAAATTTCACGGTTAAGAGGAGTCACCAAAAACGTGCTGAGTTAAAAGCTTTGAAAATCACCCCTGGTTCAAACAAATGGTTTGAAAGCTGTACCAGGGAAGTCAAGAGTGTTCTTGATGATGATGATGATCTAGAATCGGAGACTTCATCGGAAGTGGTGGAAATTGCTAGCTCTAAGAGCACACCACTTGTCCCACCTCCGGAATCAGTTTGTGGCATCGAGTTTGTTAACTCTGTGGATGAAACCAAACTCTCTTCAGTTTCATCTGAATTGGATGATGATGTTTGTGATCCAATGGGAGACATCCTTCCCATTGATGAATTGCTCAAAAATGATCCATCATCTTCTAGTCTTATTATTCCCGACTCTTCCATCCCTTCTCTCACTCCTGATGAGGAAGACGACAACTTTTGGAATGAAGTCGATGCCTTTCTTAGTGATGAGTCAATTCCAACAGGAATTGATAATACTTACTTTGATCCGGAGGGAGACATCCTTTTTCTGGAAAATCTGTTGATTGAAGAACCGTTTCCCACCCTCCCTCCCGGACATCTTATTGACAATCACTATATAAGCTTCAAGTTTAAGCTTAAAAATGTCAAAACTGGTGATTTGCTTCTCTCTGATGAGGAATGGACTTGCATTCTCATGTACGTCTTCATTCCATTCTTCACAGATGGTGTGGTTGCTCTTTCCCTTTTCTCTTTCGGGAATGAGGACACCATCTTTGACCCCGGTATCATCCTTTATAGTTTCTACTATTAACAATACCGCGGTTATATCTCGTCGGTGTGGAACTTTCTGATGTTCATATGTTTATTAACATTGTGAACGAAAGTCCGATCGAGATTGGTTTTCCACGTTACTTTCCCCATGAACAAATAAATACGGGGTCGCGTCAAACTAGCGACTCGGGAATAAAAAACAGTAGCATGCCATATGGGTTTTCACCCATATTTCTGACTTCTTTCTATCTTTCTAACACCCTAGTGGGGGGGGGGG